>JAJJWW010001728.1:0-315549 GCA_023531295.1 Papaver armeniacum | reverse complement strand
GCTTATCTTCAAGCTCGTAATTTTCAAACCCGGGTACGTGTAGTTAAAGTCTATGATCCTCCTGTTAATACAAAAAGCGTTGTATCTATACCTATGGATGTTGGTAGTTATACTCAGAAGAATCTCTTCTTGCCCAATGCAAAACTCGACGGCAGTTAAATGCTATCGACAAGCCATTACTCAGGACCTTGAAGACTATGTGTCTGCCACTAAGTCTTAAAGATGCGGGATATCTTTAGAAACTATATTTGAAGATGATAGATACGTTTCTAAGAAGCATGTCATCGATGGAGGAAAAAACCTCGACATCCTTTCCAAAAGTACTTCTCTTGAAAGGTAAAAATTCTTGATCCAAATTCTGTTCAAACCTTTGCATTGAATACTATTTACGACACAATTGAATCCTCTAACTTATCTTGGGCCGATGAATGTTGTTCGAATGGTGATTGGTTCGATAAACCATTGATAACGAGAAAGGATCAAGGATTTTTCAAAAGAAAGCTGATAGATGATAAAATATCTTCAGCCGACTTTGCTTTGCTAATGATTATGTGAAAGAAAAATCTTTAAGTGTCAACGTTTTGAATAAATCTCGATGGATATGATGAACTCGAAGCTCTTGCGGCGAAACATCCCATTCTCAAAGTATGATTGAAATTGAGTCCGGCACGAGATTTTCAGATTCTTGAATAGAGAGGTTCTTCAAGAAAATCTTCAATTAAAAGCTTCATTGAAGAAACTAGAATCATTCATCTGTGTGAAATATCTTGAGATAGACTTAATGATAAACTCACTGTGACCATTGCTCTAAAGGAAAAAGAGACTAATACTCTCAGGATGATCTAAAAATTATCCGGAAGTTCTCGGCTGTAATCTCGTGAATGTTATTTGGTCGGAAATCCTTTGAAACACAGGTTTAGGATTTAAAAGCAAGAGACCGCAGGTATTGTCAACCCCATTGTTTATAAAGGTTGACGGTTGTGATAAATGTAAGGCTCTAACAAGACAAAGGATCCTTGATTTGTTCATTTTGTGGAAATGCGAATCATGTTTAAAGCACGTGTTGAGGTTCAAGAGGAACAACAAAAGGATTTCCCAGATCATAAAAAGAACAAAAACATGAATCGGATAATCAACATGGGTCTCATAAACCAATGCTTCGAGAATCATAAGAGGTAGGAAATCGCTTATACAACAAGCCTTGGTAAACCACCGCGTGGTAAACAAGGAGAGCGTCGCTCACAACGTCTCTCTGCCTAAACCAGACGCGTTACATCCTCATCTTTAACTTGAGAAAATGGGGTTTCGTCTTTGTGACTCAAGTATCGTATTTATTTTTGTTAAAGAAATATTCTCTGGCAATATAGATTTTGAATCAGAACTTGGAAGACTTATTCTTCTAGGGTTTAGACATTTCACAAGTCTATTTAATACTTTTGTAGACTTCTTTTCCCTAAAAGATATAGTTTCATGGCTCCACGTAACTAGAGGCACCACAAGGGGATGCAAATCGGGCAATTAATGTGTATCTTTGTAAAGGAATCTCTTCCTCAGGGTAAAGAATGTGAAGACTACAAAGTGTGGAAAGGTTCTTCCTCTAACGCCTCTTGTCTTTTTTTATCGCCTTGATAATAACTTCAGAGGTTTGGTGAAAGATTTCATCAACAAAAAGAAACAATTTAAAACCTCAAATTGTTTCGTCTTTTAAAGAGATAACTCACTATGAACAAATGTTGTCTCTTTCAAAGAACACCTTGCGTGAGCTAAAAAGGGGAACTTAGTGAGTTAACTATTTCTGAAGATTTGGAGGAATTGAAATCGATCCCATAATCAATAGGTTTTTCAATAATGAGAATGAATTTTGATGTCAGGCTGCGAAAGATCTACAACAACTAGTAAGTCTTCTGATGAGAATTCCCATTTCTTGTTTTGTTTAAGAATAATCTAGAGTTTGGAATAGCCATTGTGATTACACATAGCTATGTTCAACGTTTTCATCTTTCATGATTTTAGATTTATTGGTTTAAACTCTAAATTTGTTTGGAAGATGATTCTTGTAGTATTAATCTTTATGGTTTATATATTGCAGTTGTTATGGGATATGTGTGTTTGCTACTCATGAACTATGATTCTCCCATATCTTGTCAAAAGTAAAGTCTTCTTAAGTCGATATTCTTATATTGATAAAAGAATGAATGGACCTTTGACAAATACAAAAAGTTAAGCCTATATTGTCAATTATTGATGGAATATAGGTTAAAAATCTTTTGTTTTCAAGGATTATGTATATTGTATGTCATTGGAAAATGGTGATGGAAAAAGTAGAATGAATCCTTGTGTATTCCATGATAATTGATCTTCCTATTCCATAGTTTATGTATTACTTGTGAGGCTCGTAATGTGTCTTATGTTGAGCACTAAACAACCGAGCTGATTATTTTTATGATTAGCTTTGTTGTTGTTCCGCAAGGTACTTTATGTCGATCATATTGAACTAAATTAATCATCTTGTTTGGTTATTTAGTTATGACTCGTAAGTTTCTTATGTTTGAGCTTTTTTGACTGGCTGATTATTTTCATGATTAACTTAGTCATTGCTCCATAGATTCTCTTATGTTAGTATGACCAATTAAATTGATTACTTTTGTGATTAGTTTGGTTGTGTATTTATATTAGATTAATTATGGGTTCTCTTGTGATTAATCTAATTGAGTGTTTTTGAGTCTCCATAAGTTCACTTATGTTGAGCATTACCGGTTAAATTAATCATGAATTTCTTGTGGTTAATTTAATTGAGTATTTTGGATTCAAATTCATATTGTATACGATTTGTTATGTCCAAAGAAATCCTTCTTTTCTTTCAAATTAAAGTCGCTCTTATTTGTTCTTTCAAGCGAATGACATATGATGAGAGTTCTTTTTGAACTTGCGCTTTAATTGTCAAATCTTTTGTGGAGAGTGCGGCTGTGGAATATTATAGGGTTACCTTTTATCTTTAAATTCCCTTGATCAATGCATTTAGCTTCACTTTATGATTGCATCTAAATAAGATGATATGTGTTTCTTTCTTTTGGTCATGAAATGTCTCTTTCGGAAATTTCATTAGATCCTGTTCTGTACCTTTTGCCAATTTTATTGACAAAAAGGGGGAGAATTAAATTGTAATTCACACTACAAATACATATGGTTTTCGGATCATTATGTAAGGGGGAGTGGTTTCCATGTGAGATGGAGTATTGACTAAGGGGGAGTGATACAATTGAACTTTGACGTTGTATAATGATACTATGACAGTGTATAACAATGATTGAGAACTCTTGTTTTCTTGTTGTTATAGCTACGGATTTTCAACAACGATGATGCTAAACTTACAACCTTTGGGATCATTGGAGTACTTGGAAGTGACGAAGATTTCGAGTAATGTTGAAGATTAGGCATGTGGAATAGGAGCTACAAAAAGTTAATTTATTTATTTTTGTATTCCATATGTATTAATAGTTTTGTCACTAAAATTGACAAATGGGGAGATTGTTAGAGCATTGCTCGGTCGAACTCGCATGCGTTGCTATCTCAAGCATGTTTGTCAATGTTAGTGATAAAACTATAAGTCTTGATTTCTATCCTATTATAGCTAAAGGTCTCGGACTAGGATAGCAAGTGTAGTTGAGCTCAAGACTCCATGGAAATCATCATACAAGACGAAGGACTACTCAAGGAACTGGTGGAACTTCATCGACTAAAAGGTATGTGGAGACTTGACCTTATATGTCACTCAAAAGTCTATTTACTCTATCTCCTATTCTTGAGAAAAAGTCGTTTTGATATATAGACTTTGATTATACACATTTGCTATTTCGAGCTGAGTTTAACTCGCCTATCTATTTCTAGAAATATATGTTGGTAAGCTTTCGCTTTAGCCAAATTCATATTTACCTAGTGACGAATGTCATGTTATGTTTCAATCACTTTGAAAATTGCTCTCATTAAAAAAATGGTCTCAGAATAACGGCCATATAACGTCCTCTGAGAATGTTTCAATGGTTGAAATGAGAGTTTAGATTACATAACCATTGGTAGGATATAAGCATTGTTGTGGAAACACACACATATATATATATATATATATATATATATATAAGTCCTTATTACTTGAACCAAAGTTTGCGAACTTTGTTGATCAAGAGAAACTAATGTGGCGTTATCCAAGTCCGCGAATCGGCTAAGTTCTCGACCCGAGAATTTCTGCTGGAGTTTGTGAACTCCTTCCGTGAGCTTAAGTCCGCGAACTTGAGTTGGTTATATCTAAAATTGGTTTTTCTTGAACTCATGTTTATATAAACTAAGGAATGCTTTTGAAAACCGTGGCTATAAAGTTCATGAACCGATTCGAGTGAATCAAACCGTTTTTGCTTCGATTGTGTCTTGTTTAGTTACATAATATCTAAGCAATTGAACAACTCTCTAACTAGTTCAATTGATTCATTTGAACTAGTTATGGTGAAGAAGAATATGGTGGATATGAAAGTGATCATATGGCTAACCATTTGGTTATGTTGAACCAACAAATGTTAATGTTTGGGAACGGTTACATAAACCCAAAATTGGTTATTTCATTTGTACGTAACAAGCTAAGGTTTCGATCCAACGGTTGAGAAATATTAGATTGAATCTTATCAGGATTTCATCTAATGATGAATATTTAATGCTTTGTTACCAAGCTAACATTGATTGCAAACCCTGATTTGAAAGACTATATAAGGGAGAACTCTAGCAACTGGGAAACCTAATACCCATACCTTACGTGTGATACTAGTTGTACAAGCTAGAGTCGATTCTCCTTTAACCTTGGGTTTTCTTCAAACCAGTTAACGACTTAAAGACTTTATTGGGATTGAGAAGCCGACCAATACTAGTTTTCTTGAAGTTGTGTGATCTCGATCTTCTTGCTTCTATCGTACGATTACAATTGGAATAATTGGCTTGAGATTTATATCTCCGATAGGCAAGATAGAAAAGTAATCACAAACATATTTGTCTCATCGTTTGTGATTCCGCAATATCTTTTTTTTTTGCAAATGCGATTAATATTATTGTGAGGTGATTGATAATACTAGGGTCGTTTTCTGGAATATAAGTCCGGCTATCAATTGCCGACTTTTCTCGATATAGATTTGTTTATTCGTGGAACAAAACTCGTAGGTATATTCGTGGGGAGACGGATTTATCCATTACCGTAGACTTTTCTCGTGATACGTATTTGTTTATTAAAGTCTTCGACTTTTAGGTCGAGGCAACTCTTAGTTGTGGGTGAGATCAGCTAAGGGAATCAAGTACGCCCAGCATCCTCGCCGGGGATCGAAGCGTAGGAGCATAACTGTACCTTGGATCAGTGTGAGATTGATTGGGGTTCAACTATAGTCCAGACGATGTTAGTTTGGATTAGGATATTGTCTGTAGCGGCTTAATACAGCAGTGTGTTCAATTTGGACTAGGTCCCGTGGTTTTTCCGCATTTTGCGGTTTCCTCGTTAACAAAATTCTCGTGTCTGTGTTATTTCTATTCCACATTATATTTGTTTATATAATTAAAATATCATCAGTTGTGCGTTGTTCAATCAATTAGAATATCCGACCTTTTGTATGTTGATTTAAATTGATTGACACTTGGATATTGGTCTTTGGTACCATCCAAGTTATCTCTCTTTGATAAAGACTCGCAGATTTTTATTTGCTTGAGTAAAGATCAAATCGAGATTGAGATATAAACTCTTTGATATACTTTTTTATCTAGATTGAGTCTGACTGTCTAGTTGATTCTCTAGAAAGTATATTGGAGTTTTTCCATACGTATTGTTAAGAGAAATATTTGGTGTGGTTGTCAGACCGCTTTTTCTGTTATTACGCCTCTCCTTAAGTTGTAGATGTTTTGACATCCATAGAGTTGCCCCAATGGCAACTGGGGAAAGGCTAGGCTAGAGCAAACTTCTTTTCCATATTAACCTCTCATCAAAAGAGGACAATAGTGAATTTTTATGGGCATTATGTAACTAGCGAATTGTCAGCAGAGGCGCAATCAATCAATGCAAGTGCAACCCGCAACATACCCGCTTAACCACATAGCACTTTTATGACAAACTAAACATGGATAAGATGCTAGCCAATACCTATTTTATTTTATTTTATAGAGTAATGAATACCGGGATTTAATTGGGGTATGCCCGATTTTAAGGGGCTCTTTTTAAGGGCTAAGGGGGTGTCCTAGTGGTGAAGTTACAAAATTATCCTTACCCATTATAATAAAACTACCTTAAACATTTTATCAACTCATTTTCATTTCATCTTCTCCTCATCCTCTTCTCCTCTGCCATCCCGGCCTCACCCCCACACACACACACAAACACACTACCACCACACACACATCTCAATCGAAAACTTGTTGATTAATTCGTCGTAAACGTTGATTCGAAAATTCCATCATCAATTAATCTTCAAACATGAAGCCGCTTGTGAAATAAACTTATAGAAGACCTAATACTGAAAACCCTAGCATTGGAAAACCAATTCGATATAAATGGAAGAAAAAAACAGTTGAAGAAAAAGAAATCACTGAAACTGCTGAAATCGAAGAAATGACGCGATTGAGAAAGTAAGTGACTACTTAAACTCACCCAAAGACTTAGAATTTCTGAATTTGCGCTATGTGACCGGCATGGTGTCTCATTCGACGACCTTGTCGACTTTTCATTTTTAGGAGTACTCGTTGTCTTCTTAGGTTGAATCTCATGCCGCTTTTCATATATGGAAGTGCCATTTACTGGGGTCGCCACGATATTCAACCTTAAAACCTTGCCGACTAAATGTTTATTAGTCATTCGTTCTTGAAATTCCTAACCTGCCGACTAAAGCTTTGAAAATCCTTGTATTTCTTGAGTTTCATTTGGTTATTAACCGACATGTTATTTGAATACATTGATGCCGACTATTTATTAGTCGACACTATATAGATTCTAGACCTTGTCGACTAATTGCTGACTAAAACCTTGTTTCTCTTTGTACATTTTTGTTATTCATCGTTACTGGGTTTTTTTTTCTTCTAAGGCGACGACTAGGGTTTAGTCGACACCTAATATTATTTTCATCCCTGACGAATAATCATATTTGTTACTTAGTCGCTTTCCTTGTTCAAATATCGACTCACAGCGACTAGTTGAAAAATATTTTCATTGTTCTTGTTTAGGATGAAAAGGTCAAGCAAGGAAAGAAAATGCTACTCTTCCTTCAAGACCTCCTCGCTGTGGGTGACAAACTCTTGACCGCAATACATTGAGGGGAACATGTGGTGTCGAACGCTTAGATCCGCGAACGAAGAAACTCATCCACCAACCAAGTGATTCCGATGAAACTCTAGATTAACACCAATCAATTTCATCATCAGTAGAAGAGGTAATGATGATGATGATAAAGGAAATCCACATATTGGTGGTAATGATGACGATCAAAGTGTCCCACCCGGCCGGAGGAGGTAATGATGGTGGTGATAACAATGATGATGGTGATAAGAATCATGACAAAGATGATGGACAAGGTGAAATTGCTGAAAAAGATGGAGAAAAAGAAGGTAATGGTCAAGAAACAAGGGTTGATCAAGAACCACGGGTACCACAATGATGATATTTTTCAATGATGTTGTAGAAATAGGTTCGTTCAATACTTGTGAAAGCAGATTTTTTAGACTTAATTTTTGTAAATAAAAAATAACAAGCTCAATTTAAAAGTTGTTTGGAAATTATGGAGAGGTCAGCTAGGATTCCGCTATTTACCAATTCCAAAGTGATACTAGTTACAATCATGCAATTTCACACGTTCAATTTGATTCTCAACTATTGCAAAAGTAGATTTTAGAAACAACAAATGTTAATCCAAAGCATGGGATATCAAAACCTTAGGCTAAGCATATTCCATCAATAGAAAATACAATTGTTTAACAAAATCATAAAATCTATTTTTAACTGGGAAAATAGGATCATAATATCGCAACGGACAAGGCTCGCGGATTAATAAACGACGGTGTCGCGAGGGAGTCGCAGGAGCTAAAATAAACGACGCGATGAATAACGACAAACAAAACAATTGGAAGACATGAAACCCGGGCGAGGGTTAAGAAGTGTCGCGAGAATGAATATTCGTGCACTTGCGACACTTCGCGAGACATTCCCGAAAATAAAGGATAGCTTAGCCGTCATCCATTATGTATTACCCTATATAAAGGGCTAAATGAGTCTATTGAAGGGGGATCTTTTTGGGGGAATTGTTGAGCAAGTCATTAGGAGAGAGAAAGTTTAAGAGTGTTTTAACTTCTAAGTGTAATTCTATTTTCCTGTGTAAACACTTCATGAACTCAATCAATAAATATTCTTGATCTTACATCTTTCAATGGATTAATTAAGCAAAATTGAGTAAGGGGTGTAGTGTGGGATTTCCGCAACTACATATGCGCTAGAAACAGGACTCGAGCAGAGATTGACGTAGAAATTGGAAAGAATTTGGATTAACAGAGAAAAGATTTGGAGAAGATACTCAAGAATTCATTGAAAAAGAAAATGGCTAGAAGAAGAAATGTACAAGGGCAACCAACGATTGTAAGAAGAAGTGGGAGACTTGGCTGAGAAAGGAGGAATGAAACAGAGAATCGTCAAGGATGAATAGGAGAAATGATGGAGAAAATCAAAATCAGCCACCGATCTCCCCAAGAGCAAACGCGGCCGAGGATTATGATAGAGTAAGTGTACATACTTGGAGGTCCGATTCTCAAGACGAAAGGGAAGAGGAGCAAGAAGCAGGTGAACAATGGACAAGGAGGAGGAGAGCAAGGTATGAATGGAGAAATGAATCCAGAAACGAAGAGATCGCAAATAAGCTAGAAAGATCGAGACAAACTATACATGAAGAGAGACGACTAGAGGCAGAGGAACGAGCAAACTTGACAAGACAGAATCATGAGTTGAGGATGGAAAATATGAGATTGCAAAATAGAGATCAAGAAGTAGTGTGAGATCAAGTTCAAGATCGATTAGGGAAGAAAGAAGGAGAGTTTTACCAACAAAAAAGTACCGAAGAAGAAAACCAACAAGAAACACAAAATCCAAGCACGAGCATGGCGAGAGAAGAGGGGAAATGGAAGATCGTTATGTTCCTCACCAAAATCTTCGAGATGAGCGGAATAGGGAAAATCAAGGAAACATGCAACTCCAAGGGCCGAATGACCCAAATTGTCAAGGAAGAATAATCTTGCACGGAGAGAAGAATTGAGAAGAAACCGATAAATTGAGGATGACATTGAGAGGCACTACATTGAACAAACGCGGCTAGCTCGCGAGAGAGAAAGGATAAGAGCAGAAATGGAAAATCAAGAGATGGAAGAAGCAATCCGGCAGTAATAACCATGACAACCGAGAAAGAAGGAGGGAACAAAATCGTACCAATAGAAATATTAATGAAGAATATGAGAGGGGCGCAGATGAGAGCTGAGAGACAGCCAAGAAGAGAGAACAACCGATATAATGGCGTGCGAATTGAAGAAAGAAACGAAGAAGAGCGTCGCAGGGAAAGGAGAGAAGAAAATAACGAGCAAGAAGGTCAAAACAGGCACGAGCGTAGAAGGAGAGAAGCAGAGCTAAAAAGACCAAGAGAATCAAATTTCGAGGCAAATGAACAAATCTTAAGAGAACTCAAGGCTGAAATGAGAGGATTGTCGAACAATAGAAGGGAAGGAGGAAGGAAACAATTGACGAAGCCATCGCAGCCGCGAAGAATCCCTTCACGCTAGAAGTACAGATGGGAGGAATACCTCCTAAGTGCAATCTTCCTGCATTAACAAACATCTTCGATGGAACAACCTGTGCGGTACAACATATCAAGGCCTATATGAGGTGTATGTTGCAGTGGGAGAATCATGATGCTATACTGTGCAAATATTTCGCATCAAGCCTAATTGGAGAAGCACTAAAATGGTTTGAGGGTCTACCAAGGAACACAATCACATCATTTAATCATTTACAAGCCACATTCCTGGGAGCATACATAAGTAACAACTCTTCACGACTGTGTATTGAAGATGTATTCTGGTTGAAACAAAGGGTTGGCGAGAGCTTAAGGCAGCTTGACAATAAGATGGAGAACCATGTGTAGCGAAATGGCAGATCGGGTTGAGGAAAGATATCTCATCCTCTCATTTGTGAATGCTCTTTCGCGACTAACTTGTTATACATTCAAATTTTTAGAATCAAAAATACAATCACGATGGCGTAACCGCGAGAGTTACAGAAGAATATATCGCCTTAGAAGAAAGACAAATGAAATGAATTCTTATCCAAATAAGAACACAAACTCGAATGCTGCGAACGCAAGCTTGTTGCCTCAATTCATAAATACAAAGGCGAGCACTTCGCAAGGACAAAGAGCAGGAAGGATGATGAGGGACATCGGAAGATAGTAGCCATGGGAAGCCACGACCAAGAAGAGTTTGAACGAGAAAAGAACTACTACAACCGTAACAGCAATAATAAGATTCAGAGGCTAGATCATGTGCAAGAAACTTACGGTGGACGAAGGCAATATAACCATGGAGGGCAGAGAAGTCGCAGAATAGTATGGGAACAGATTAAGATGCCTCCACTGAATGCTAGTGTGGAAAAGATCTGGGAAGCTATACTTGTGATGGAAGATGTACCAAAGACCTTGGAACGTGGAATGGAACCACCGCCAAAGCATGTAAGTCATGAGTTTTGTTCTTACCATCGCTTCCATGGACATCAAACAAACGATTGTAGAAACATAAAGAGAATTATTCTCGGATGATTGATCAAGGGAAGTCAATCACTTTCTAAAGGGAGAAGAAAAAGGCCGACATTACCACCACCACCCGAAAATGCACGTAATGTTGTCGTCGAAAAAGGAAAGGAAACATTTGTGATAGAAGTCTAACAAAAGCTAAAATTTGAATTGCAACTCTATCGTCCACTCTTATCGCACAATCGAAGATTTTCATGACAACGTGCTCAGTAGAGTCTTTGCGAGAGATGCTAACGATAAAGAAATAATGAGTCTGGCGAGAACGACGCAGTTAGAAAAGTGGCAACGAAGACTATTTCTTTCTCTCAGATGAAGTGCCAAAAGGAAAAGAAACACATGATAGCCCGTTAGTTGTGAAACTAGAGATTAACCCAAAACCAAATTGATGGAGAAGATGATGAAGCGTAAGATTGCCGGGCGATCAACCGAATCCTAATCGACACCTAAGTTCGGTGAATATTCTTTTTTACCATACTTACAAGACGATGGGAGGAAAGGATGAGGATTTGATCCCCTCGACATACAAGATATATGGCTTTAATGGCACTGCAAACAAGCCAAAGGGAGAGGCTCGCATGAGAATACCTCTACAAGGATTATCAACTAATGTTTTATTCTGTGTGGTTGACGTGGAATCTCCGTATAATGCGCTGATTGGGAGGCCATGGCTTCATGAAATCTTGGGGTCGCATCAACATACCACCAATGTATAAAATTTCCACATCCAAATGGCATTGGTATTATACAGGAGATTGGAAGGAGTCGCAACAATGTCACGAGGTTGATGTAGAAAGTCACAAGAAAGAAATGCCAAAAGAAAGGGTTGGAAGCAACATGTGAGAGATGAGCAGAGAAAGGAAAAACTGATGGTGGATGCTATAGAAGTAAGGACTGAACATACCTCGCGAGGTGAATGCCTAGAAGGCAAAGAATATTATGATAATAAAGAAGCGAAGGATATGAAGAACAAAAGGCATAAGAAATGAATAATCAACAAAAACAGGAGAAAAAGTAGCAATTGAAGCAATGATGTGCGAGAATCTCGCAGCCAAGAGAAAGAAAGAAAAATGAAAATACAACAAATGAAATGAAATTTTTGCGAATACTTCGTAAACAAATATCGGCAAATAATGAAACATAAACGATTGAATGACTTAACAAAGATGAATGAGTAAATGAATGGGACGAACCTTTATGGCGTACACCCTAGTTCGCGAATAACATTTCGTAAGAGGCAAATGTAAGACCTAAAGTGCGTCATATAAGGGGGTATCTCTCGACATGGCTCGTGGGGAAGGTTACACCGCTCCCGAAGCCCGAGTCATGAAAATTTGGGGCCCATGAAAGCCTATCCGAAGAGGTACCTTGGATTCCCAACTATATATATAAGGTTATACCCTGGTTGGGCGACCGAGGGTCTCTTCTTAGGAGTCGTGTATGCTCAAGGCGCCGAGGTACACGGTTGAGCCAGAGTGCCCGGATGGATGAACCTACCCCGGCCATTCTTGGCAAGTCTTGGCATATGTTGCACTCGCCCGAAGAAAACTCCACTTAGGGTGCAGCCTCGTAACCATAAACCCTATAGGTATAAGGGATAAGAGGCTCACGAAAACAACTCGGTTGTTGTTAAGACCGGATGGGAGGAGCTAGTCTTGTATGGCCGATGTTTCGCCTCCTTGAAGGGGCAACCGGGGAGATGATAAGGGCGACGCTCTCCATTAGGGGAGTGTCAAAACAGACGCAAATGTCATAAGGCTATGTTTTCGCAAGAGAATTTAGGCTTGTCATATTTGTGCAAATGATCCCGCAGAGGCAATAATACTAACGCGAGGGTAAGGCGAGATCAATGGGTCTTTACACGACAAGGTGTACGGACGTCCCCGCGATTTCGTCGCACGACGGCAATGTCATGGGGCTTTATGTTCGCAAGGATATCTAGACCCGTCATATTGTCGCAACTAAAACATCCCGCAGAGGCAAAAATACTTGGAAAATGATAAGGCAAGATCAATGGGTCTTTACATGCAAGTGTAAAGACGTCCCGCGATTTTGTCGCGATGAAAGGTGGCAGGGAAGACCTCTAATTAGGGAGGTCTAACTTGGAAGACCACACAAAAATGATAAGGCAAGGTCAATGGGCCCTTGCTTGAAAATGTAAAGGCGGCTCTGCGACCTTGTCGCAACAAGAAAAGATAAAACAAAGACTACCAAATGGTAAGGCGAGACAAGTAGGATTCTTGATTTATAAAGATACCCGCGACCACGTCGCAACGATATGTTTCAATAACAATAAGATTAAAATACATGATGACAACTAAAATCTTCCATCTCAAGATAAATAATGAGGCAAGTATGGGAATGGAAAAGATGGAATATTGTTATTCATCTTCTGATGAAAAAGTTATACATCAATAATATTAGCCAATTATATTACAAAGAGGAACTACCAAAAAAGGGGAGTAAAGATTGAATTTAGGGGGAACAATCCAAGAAGTACACTATAATAAAGAGATACAGAAATGTACAGATATTAGAGGCAAATGAAAGAAAACAAAAAGAACTATCTCTTTGATGATTCTTCCCTTCATCCGATTCTTCAAATCTATTATTCTCATCGCTGTAATTTTCTTCTTCGCTAGCCTCACTATCGAAACGTCCGAGACAGCAGATTCTCAGAACCTTTTCAAGAAGCCAAAGATATGAATGCAGAGGGATATTGTGGTCCTTACAAACATACTCCATGGCTCCATTACGAAAACGAACAAAGATCATTATTAAAGTTCTCCACCTGTCGTTAGAAATTGTTTCTTCAACTTGAAATATTTATTCTCGCGAAGGAGAGACTCTTTCATGAGCCGTTCTTTTCGCTTGAGTTCTTCAATTCTTCTGGAAAATTCCCCGGCGAGTTGTTCTTTTTCGATTCAAGTTCTCTAATTCTAACTTGAAGTCTCTTCTCGATTCTACAAATAAGCAACAACAAGTTAATAATTTACAAGCAATATTACAAAAGTAAGAAGCAAAGAAGGTATAATAAATAACCTTCTATCGATATCATATCCTTAATCAAGGAAGTATGCTCAAAGATGAAGACTAACATCAACACCTAGGTTATTCCCTGGCATTATCTAAAACTTTCGCAGCCCGTGCGAATTCATCATCACTATTAATAACAAGAAGAGAACGAACTTGCTCTTCTCGCCGCTAAGTATGGTATTCTGACGAAGGAGTTCATCTCGCTCAACTTGCACACCAAGAAGAGATTTGTGGAATTCTCGCTAACGCCCGTGCACCTCTCGTTAGTAATGCGATCATTCTCATCTATGAGATCACTAATTTTCTTCCTTAAAGTCTTGATTTTATTCTCGGAATCAAGGTACATTCGTTTAAAGCGATTAGTTAAATTTAAACTAGATCTCGTGTTCGATCTCTAAGAGATGATATTTGGATTGAAGATCTTTTAATGAAAGGAGGTTAATTTTATTTGAGAAGCTACTTAGAGATTGATTGAGGCGAGTAAGAAGGACATCATCATTCATAGGCTCGAAATGAATGGAGAAGAATGGATTCTTCTGAGAGATTATATACGTCTCATGAGAATAATAGTCGACAAAGAAGAATAGAAGATAACATGAAAAGGATTTGAGAATTGAAAATTACTATACCATAAAGTTGCTGATTTGAATTCTGAAAAGTGATTACTCTCTCCTTTTGGGAATCCAGATCGGCTTCTAATTTTTGAATCCGATCGCGAGATGACGCGGCTTCAACTTCCAGCTCTTGGGTCTTCTTGTTCAGTTGTAAATTTTTCTTTTCAAGGATGTTGCGTCTTCTCTCGAGATCTGAGGCAACTACAAAAGAAGTTTTTCCAACCTATGAAAGGAGATAGAAAAAATCGTTAATATATATATATTTAAAAATTTAAAATTAACAGGGAAATATGACTGCATACATACCAAGGAACCAAGTGCATTCAAGAAGTCAGGAGACACAATTCTAGAGGCTCCATTGAAAGAATTATTGCCCTCTAGTAAAGCAAAGATTACACACATTTGCGAGAGTCCCGCAAAGAGAAGCTAGGGGAGCATCTCCCATTCCTTGGAAAGAGTCCGAGAAGATGCTAGATAACCGATCCATGTAAGAACCGTCAATGGAGTCTCTTTAGCGAGAGAAGGATTCGAATCATGGTTATCCTCGTCAAAGATTCGAGCTTGAGCTAAGGCGAGAAGAAGACCGAGTCTTTCGCTTCTTAGATAATGGAGCTAAGATTTATTTTTGCGAACGACGGTTTTACCCTTACTTCTAACCTTCACAAATACAGTTTCTTCAACTCCAACCTTCGCATACAATTAAAGATAAGAAACAGAGGTAACCTTCGCAGGATAAGAAACAAGGCAACAATATTGTTTCAAATAACAAAGGAAATGTTTCTTACTTCACCCGTAAGTTTATCGAAGTATCGCTGAGTACTCTCCAACGGATCGTCCTTGTAGCTTCTTCTCAATCACGATCTCGAAAATTCCACAAACTCAAAGAAATATAAAAAGAAATTTGTGAGGGCAAGATTTGAAGTGGAAAACATACCTCTTTTGCCTTATCAGGCCATTTGAATTCCCAAGGATGATATCCCGCGAGATTCGCAGGAAGAATATGCGAGCCCGCGATGTAAGGGCCATTTAAAATCAAGGGTACAACCCACCACTTCTCATCCTTGGAGTGGCGAGGAGAAGTATTATTGCCCTGGTGCCACCAATATCTTGCATGAGTAATTTATCCTCGTGACATTATCCTTCTTTTTCGTGCGAATGCCCCAAATGAGATTTCACATTCCTCATCTTTATCACCAATAATTTTCAAAAAGTTCTCTACAAAGGTATTTCTCAAAGATCTATTTCCAAGTTTGCGAAATCGGGGTTTCTAACAAAGATTAGGGTATAAAGATCCTTTGCCAAAGACCACGGTTCGCGAACTCAAGCATTAGGCGAATGCAATCGCCACATAATTGATAAACAACCCGAGAGAATTTTTCATGGGCCAAGATTTCATAAAATAAGGGCATCTCAGATTGTATAAGGAATGGGAAGTCCTCGCGAGAAGTCGACCTAGCGAGACTATAATTTTTTGATCATCACATTGATGATCAAAAAACATCTTTGCAGAAAGGATAGATGAAGGTTCTTGATCAGAATGGTTGATAGAGTAAAACCATTCTCAAGCAACTTCACAACTTCATCAAAAGAAGCTTTGTATGCACGACTAATGAAAGCCATTATCGTATGGGAATGGATGGGAGGTTGGAGATTAGGATCGAGCTAGAAGGGATGAAGAAAAGAGTTACAGAGAGGAGCGCAAATTGCGGAAGGAGAGAGTAAAGAAAAGTTGCAAGAGAGAAATTAAAAGAAGAAAAGAGGAGGAAAAGAAAGCTATATATAGAAAAATCAAAAAAGATTCTTGAGAAAAACGAGGGCATTTAATGCGAGAAGAGACACGAAATCGGACGAGAATAAACGGGTGGAAGAGACGTGTCAAGAAAAGACTTTAATAGTCAAAATCTATGTAATAGTACTGAGTCAAAATGTATAAAGATAAGTAGTTGCGGCAAATCAAAATATTGATTCTCATGATATTCTCCCCCGCAGAGGAGATGTAAGGAGAGACAGAGACGGAACTTCATATATATACTACAAAGAAACTTCGAACTTCGCTAAAAGAATAGAGGCAAGTACGTACTTTTCAAGAAAAGTATTCTTTCGCTCGCTCCTTCACCAATTGCAAACCAAGGATTATTACAACAATGAATTTTTCCTTCAAAATCGCCCTTCAAGCAATATTCAAGGAAAAAGAGGCAAGATGTAGGATCATAATATCGCAACGGACAAGGTTCGTGGATTAATAAACGACGGTGTCGCGAGGGAGTCGCAGGAGCTAAAATAAACGACGCGATGAATAACGACAAACAAAACAATTGGAAGACATGAAACCTGGCGAGGGTTAAGAAGTGTCGCGAGAATGAATATTCGTGCACTTGCGACACTTCGCGAGACATTCCCGAAAATAAAGGATAGCTTAGCTGTCGTCCACTATGTATTACCCTATATAAAGGGCTAAATGAGTCTGTTGAAAGGGGGATCTTTTTGGGGGAATTGTTGAGCAAGTCATTAGGAGAGAGAAAGTTTAAGAGTGTTTTAACTTCTAAGTGTAATTCTATTTTCCTGTGTAAACATTTCATGAACTCAATCAATAAATATTCTTGATCTTACATCTTTCAATGGATTAATTAAGCAAAATTGAGTAAGGGGTGTAGTGTGGGATTTCCCGCAACTACACTCTCTATCCCTTCTAATCGACCCCAGAACTCTTTATATACTCACAGAACCTCCGAACCTTCACCATCAATTCGAATAATTCTTCGTTTAATGATTTTTATTTTCACGGGAATATTTTACTTTTCTTACCATTCTCACGCGTGTTCTGAGCTGGATTTCCTTGTTTATCTTGGCTTGATAGGGTCGAATCTTGGTGAAGAACAAAATCTTCTCCCATGCAATACGTATCATCCAAATATCCCGTAACTTGTCATTACCCTGTTTAACCGAGAGAGGAAGAAATCTTCCTCTGTTTTCGAATATCCACCACTTACCAGGCCTGTTTCATCAAACCAGGCCCATATCTATCCAAATACAAGAAGAAATCCGACACAAACTTGCCTTAGTCTCACTTTGAAAATTCCCGTGAATATATTCTTCCTCGTTTGATAGAAAATCGATTATGCGACCAATTTCGCTTCAATGGAACACCCTTACAAGCCCTGTTTAGCCCATTGAGTAAACCCAATTAATCTCAACGATTTAGTCTCATTAAAATTCATTTTAAAACTCAAACCCTAATTTTGTTTATATCTCAAACATTTTTCCCGCCATTTTTGAGAATTCAAATGAAGAAGAAGGTGCCCCTTAACGAATGCGGGGGTGCGAATAGTCGTGAGGTGTAAATAGCAATTAGGGTACCCCTTATCGCTGAAGTACCCTTAGTAATTGAGATGCCCCTTATCCAAATCTTAGGTCCATTTAGCACTTTTTCTCCAACGAGCGCAAATACCACTTTTCGAGCCAATTTTGCCGCAAAAGTTTATTTATCCAAAAACACCTACAAAAACATAAAAAGCAAAAATAAGTACAAAATGAGCACTAACAAAATACATAATTGAGATCAAAATAGACACATAAATGCGTCTATCAAATACCCCCAAACTTATTATTTGCTCGTCCTCGAGAAAATCAAATATAGAAAAATCCTAACTCACTGTCGCAGGCATAGTCGATTGCATTTAGCGTATGCAATAAGCCTTTAAACCCCTAGGTGGCCCTAGTGGCCGAGTTATAGTCTCGGGAGGGTTTACCAGAGGTGTACCCACAAAACCTTTACTCCAGACCCTAACTATCTACGCAGAACTTTGGAAGGCACTAAAGAATCTCCTTGGTTAGCATACTTATCACTACGGGAGGAAGTACCCCGATGCGAAATTCCAATTGTTTGTACACGAGTTTGCACTCAAGCATACTAAAATTCATATATAAGTCACGAGCTCTACTCGTATAGTCGCACTATGGACATCAATACCCGAGTCAAAACTAATCACATGGATAGATCAAGAAGATGGATATAGAGAAAACATTGATGGTTTTGATGTTTACTAAGTGAACGGTGTTTCCCATATCCATCTCAAGGCCTCCGCCAAAATGAACCTATCCTAATGGACTGAGATACTAGTCCGACTAATATCAACACACTTTGGCATATACAAGGGAACCAAAGGGTCGATAATCCTAACTCTAGGTCAACACAACCGGCATATACAAGGGTTCCAAAGTGGTCGACTTTATTGAATTTATTCTGGTTGGTCTGATGGTCTGGTCTCAAATTTATTTTTTTATTTTTTTATTTTTTTTCTTTACTTTTTTTTTTCTTTACTTTTTTTTTTTTATATCTCAATCACTCTAATTCACCCTAGCATTGGTAACAACTTGATTAGTGGGCCCCACCTAATCACTTAGAGAAACATAGTTTAAAAACAAAATGAAATAAAAACAGAAGTGAAAAGGACTCAACGAGATATGGTGAAACTATCATGTTATTTCTAACACCTGAGCTTGTGCTTTTATGAATAGACTCTTTAGATGTTGCCATCTAATCAGATTGGTTCCTCAACTCCTACAACCAAAATGCTTCTATCCACTTAGATTGGTTAGTGCCGACCTTAATAAACTTAAATTTCTAGGCTCTAGAGTTTATTTATTGCAACTAAAAAGTTTTCCCATACCCCCAAACTTAAATCTAACATTGTCCTCAATGCTCTAAAGATGAAATTAAAAGCATGAACAATGAGAAACCGTTACCACTAGAAGGAAATGAGGAAAAATATTACCGTGTTGCATGAGCAAGGGGTACCTCCCAAGGAGTGCTAAGTTTAAAGTCTTCACCAGGACATCAAATACCTCAAAAGGATCTTCACCTTCCAAAGTCATACACCAATAGCCGAAATAGTTGTGGGTCCATAAGACCAAATAGGGCTAACACCAATATCACACAACTGCACTGGTTCAGAAAAATGAATAGAAGGAGCACATCCTCATCTAAGGTTTATGTAAAGACAACTAGGTTCATCTGGGTAGCATAATTGAGCTTCATATGTGTATCTTGATAAATAGATTCATCCGAAAAACGGTCTCTAATACAGGTTACCTCTGGACGATGTCGAGGAGGATCGGGTTGCAGTCTCGAATAGACTCAAGTAATATCTCGGACGCACAAAGCTCGAGTCCCAAGTTAGGGACTCTAATTAGGGATATTTGACGATCGCAAGAACCATCACTACCCCCAAACTTAGGGTTTTCACTACTCACGACAAACCTCTAACTATTGCTTGAATTTCCCATCTTCGAGTCCTTAAAATACTCAAGAGATTCTTCTAGTTCTCTACCCCAAACTTAGGCTCATCATTATTCTCGAGAAAGACCTAACATTATTGCTCGGATTTACAGGTCCGTAGAGTCTTTAAAATACTCAAGGGCTTCTTCTAAAGATTGTTCACACATCTGGTCTAAGAGAATGGTTTCCTCAAATTCATCTAAAGAATCTCCCAGGAGAGTGTCATGCTAGTTACCCTGAACTAAATCCTGAACTAAAGTGCTAATCATATTCACTTCTTCTAAGTCATCATTCTCAGAAGGTTGTCTAGTAACATTAAATACATTCAGTTCAGTGGTCATATTACCAAAGGATATGTTCATAAGCCCGGTCCTACAATTGATGACAAATTAGGCGTGGCTAAAAATGGGCGACCTAGAATCACTGGGATCTGTGCATTTGGGTCTTGAACAGGTTGGGTGTCTAGAACAACGAAATCCACTGGATAAATAAACTTATCAACCTCGATCAGAACATCCTCTATGACACCACGAGGGACTTTTACAGACCTATCAGCTAATTGTAGTGTCATTTTAGTCGGTTTCAACTTACCAAGACCTAGGCTGGGTGTATACATGATACGGGAGTAAGTTAACACTAGCTCCTAAGTCAAGTAAAGCTTTATCGACCATGTGATTACCAATCGCACAAGATATGGTGGGGCATCCCGGGTCCTTATACTTAGGAGGTGTTTGGTTCAAGAATGGAACTTACTTGACCAAATAAAAGGCTTTCTTTTGGACATTAAGTTACGCTTTCGTGTACAAAGATCTTTAAGGAACTTGGCATAAGCGAGGCATCCGCCTAATTGCTTCTAATAACGGAATATTGATGTTCACCGTTTAAATGTTTCCATTATCTCGTTGAATGTCGACTCCTTCTTTGTTGGGGATAACAACTGCGGATATGGGGCTCTAGGCACAAAGGAAGTCCTAACAGGAATTTCTTGGGACTCCTTAGGGATTGTTTCAGTTTCCTCAGCTATGGGTTCCTCTTGGGCCGTAGAATGTGGAACTACAGTATGTCCACTAGGCATGGCTACCTTATTGTCTACCGTTTTACCGCTCCTAAGGGTTTTTATCGATTTCACATGGTTTGATGATTCCTCACCAACTAAAGATATTTGATGGACCCCCTAGATTGGGTTGATATTGACTAGAAACTTACCTTCTTCTCTCTCACTTAAATACTTAGCTATTTGGCCGACTTGAAGTTCTAATTTACTAAGAGTCCGGGAATTATCCTTATGGTTCTCGCCTGGTTTCTTGTTGAAAGCTAAGGTGGTTGGTCGATAACATAGTAAGAGCTTCTTCTAAGGTAGAGATCTTTTCTCGAAGTGTTCAAACTGGTTTGACCCGAAGGGTTAAATTATAACCAAAACCTGGGGAGGCTGAGAATTACTAGATGTCCTTGATTCTCGCCCTTAGACCAAGAAAAATTAGGATGGTTTCTCCAACCGAGGTTGTAGGTCTCTGAGTAGGGGTCAAACTTCTGACGGTTCTCAAACCTAGCGTTGTTATAGACAGCATGGGCTTGTTCTTCACTAACATGACCTTCCCAAAATGAGTTATCGGGATCTATTCCACAACTAGAGACTTGAGAGGCTCTATTAGGTTCATCAAGGGACCTATTTTTAGACTGACCCATTTCCAAAGCTTCTAACCTTCTAGACATAGCAGCAAACTTAGCATCTGACTCGAAGCTTGTATCTACCACATTGGTGCTACTTCTATTGACCAAGAGTCTTTTAGGGGGTTCAACACAAGGCTCCCACCGTTGGGATTTTTCATGATAGTTCCTAAGAAGGTAAAAGCATCATCGGCAGCTTTATTTGTGAATTCACCTAAGCACACATAGACTCGACCATGGATTTAGTCGAATAGTCTAAACCATTATAAATAATCTCCACAAGTTTCATATTATCAAATCCATGGTGAGGACTCGGGATAGGAGATCATTGAATCTCTCTAAAAACCTATAAAGAGACTCTCCTCTTGTTGCATACTAGCACTAATTTTACGCCTAACACTGCAGCTTTATGCTTAGGGTAGAATTTCATATAAAAGGCTGTAATCATTTCCCCGCCATGTTTCAATGGATCCAGATGGTAGGTTGTTCAGCCATGTCTTGGCTTTATCTCTCAAGGAAAAGGGAAACATCTTAAGTTTCAAGACTTCGTCGATAAGGTCTTTTATTCTAACCATCATCCCGCAAATTTCCTCAAAGTCCCTAATATGAAAATAAGGGTTCTCATCATCTTTTCCTAAGAATATAGGGATCATCCTAAGAAGACTAGGTTTTATCTCGAAATTAGCCGTATTGGCCGGAAATTTAATACACGAAGCTCGGTTGGTCCTAGTTGGGAACATGTAATCTTTCAAAGTAGCCATCACACAATCAAGTACTAGGGGTACTTTCCTCACGAAGAGACAGATTCTCAAAATTGAAGTTTCCAAAAACGGGGCTCTCAAAAGAAGAGTCTTGAGTTCCCCGCCTTCACAAGAAGAACTACTAGGTTTGTCACTAATCAAACGACCTAGAGTGTTTCTTTTCCAAGCCCGTTCTTTAATGACCTCGGGCATACACTAGAAAAACAAAAGAAAAGAAAAATCCTAAAAGGAAAGGAAGTTCTATGCAAACACAAACAAGGCCGACTCCACCACAAAGAAACCTAATAATATCTAGCAAACAAAAGCATGATGGCTCCACTTAGATTGTTTTCTAGACCAGCTTCTAATCGTTCGAAAGGGAATTACGTTACAACTGAGCAAACCCCTCCGGATCAATCCGAGTTAAAGTAAGTTGAATCAAGGCGAGGAAGCTCGGTGGAGCTTTGATACCCAAGGCCTCACCGCTATTGCAAGGCGGCGCAGATCACGCATTCAACTTCACGAAACCATCATGAACTTCAAGTATGCTAAAAGAATAACCAATATTTTTCGAGCGACTTTCCTACTAAGCTCGTTACCCTATCGGTCTCGTTCTATTCCAAATTTTAAAGCTTAGGTTCGCGTTAAGTATCGTTTTCCTAAGGCGGGCAAGAAGAGAACGGTGATGAAATCCAAACCCTTATCTTATATGGCCAGTCATTTGCCCTTTACTAGGAAATTAAAACAAATTGTTTTCAAGTCCTCGACATATATGCAAACGAAGGAATACAAGAACTTGCTGACAGGGGATTCGCGAGTGTTTCGACAAACTTACCTCCCGTACCAGACGGGGGATGAACCGTTGTAGTCGACTCGGGCCACGACTCCAATGTCGTGTACGAACCTCGAGGGGCCGAGGTGATATCGTAATCACCGTCCTTCTCTCGCAAAACGCTTGATATTTAATACTACCCTTCCGTAGGGTTTAAAAAAATAAAAGAATGTCCAAGTCCAAAGTCCAAGTCCAAAAAGTAAAGGCGCAAAAGAAAAGGAAAGTCTAAAAAAAAAATATCTAAAAAAAAAAAAAAAAAAAAATGCCTCTCTCTTTTTTTTTTCTCTCTTTTTATAAAATATAAAAAATCTTCTTCTTTCGCTCCTTTCGCTTTGTCTTTAACTCCAAATCTTTAAGTATCCACCAAAAGCTTTGGCAAATTTTTCTTTCGCTCCAAATCCCAAAATCTGAAAGGAAAAGACAAAAACCCAAAAACGTAAAGAAGAACAAATAAGTAAAAACCTAAAAGAAAATCTAAAAACTCTAGCCTAAAGACAAGTCCGCGTCGGCGGCGCCAAAAATTGATGATATTTTTCAATGATGTTGTAGAAATAGGTTCGTTCAAGACTTGTGAAAGCAGATTTTTTTAGACTTAATTTTTGTAAATAAAAATAACAAGCTCAATTTAAAAGTTGTTTGGAAATTATGGAGAGGCTGGGGCTAGGATTCCGCTATTTACCAATTCCAAAGTGATACTAGTTACAATCATGCAATTTCACACGTTCAATTTGATTCTCAACTATTGCAAAAGTAGATTTTTTAGAAACAACAAATGTTAATCCAAATCATGGGATATCAAAACCTTAGGCTAAGCATATTCCATCAATAGAAAATACAATTGTTTAACAAAAATCATAAAATCTATTTTTAATCTGGCAAATAATCATAATTAAAATTGCACAAATTAAATAATTAAGAATTACCACTTTTTCATTGGAAAGATAGCTTCCTCCATCGCCCCAAGGATTAGGTTTAGCTCATCATGTTGGAAACGCGCTCAAAAGTTGATTTCATTGCTCAAAAATGTGTTTACAAATGATGAAAAGGAGAAAATGATGAAAATCGGGTGTTTGCAACGTTTATAATCAAGTTGCAAACACTGTTACTGAGAGAAATAAGGATAAACTGCATTTGTTTCTTTTAAGTTTGTCTCCAAACTACGACCCACAAATGCTAGTCGCTAACACTTTATTGAAGAACGACGGATTTCTGCGATCGTTCTTCGTGTTCTTCGTCTTCAATGGCAGCAGCAGAGACAAGCTCTGCAACTTTGATTTCTCACCTTATTGACGCTCTAAACTCTCCCCAAGATCTCTCTATCCCTTCTAATCGACCCCAGAACTCTTTATATACTCACAGAACCTCCGAACCTTCACCATCAATTCGAATAATTCTTCGTTTAATGATTTTTATTTTCACGGAAATATTTTACTTTTCTTACCATTCTCACGCGTGTTCTGATATGGATTTCCTTGTTTATCTTGGCTTGATAGGGTCGAATCTTGGTGAAGAACAAAATCTTCTCCCATGCAATACGTATCATCCAAATATCCCGTAACTTGTCATTACCCTGTTTAACCGAGAGAGGAAGAAATCTTCCTCTGTTTTCGAATATCCACCACTTACCAGGCCTGTTTCATCAAACCAGACCCATATCTATCCAAATACACGAAGAAATCCGACACAAACTTGCCTTAGTCTCGCCTGAAAATTCCCGTGAATATATTCTTCCCTGTTTGATAGAAAATCTGATTATGCAGCCAATTTCGCTTCAATGGAACACCCTTACAAGCCCTGTTTAGCCCATTGGAGTAAACCCAATTAATCTCAACGATTTAGTCTCATTAAAATTCTTTTAAAACTCAAACCCTAATTTTGTTTATATCTGCAACATTTTTCCCGCCATTTTTGAGAATTCAAATGAAGAAGAAGGTGCCCCTTAACGAACTGCAGGGGTGCGAATAGTCGTGAGGTGTAAATAGCAATTAGGGTACCCCTTATCAGTGAAGTACCCCTTAGTAATTGAGATGCCCCTTATCCAAATCTTAGGTCCATTTAGCACTTTTTCTCCAACGAGCGCAAATACCAATTTTCGAGCCAATTTTGCCGCAAAAGTTTATTTATCCAAAAACACCTACAAAAACATAAAAAGCAAAAATAAGTACAAAATGAGCACTAACAAAATACATAATTGAGATCAAAATAGACACATAAATGCGTCTATCACACAACAACCACAACTAGCAACAATAAAAAAGAAGGTTATTAATAAACAGGGATTAATTGGGGACCCCAAAAACTAATTAGGGCCTCACACTAGAGAACAAAAAAGTTCACCCAAACCTAATTTCAATAACCCCTTATCCAAATATTTTAGGTAATGGCTAATCTACCCTTATTTAATTAGTGGTAAACTTACTTAATTAGTGTTTAACCTTTTTTATTTTATTTTATTTTCCAATTTTTTGTTTTCAATTTTTTTTTAATTTTTTAATTTTTTTCCCCAGATTTGCATGAAAAGTCATCACGGTATTGAAGTGTCGTTATCGTAGAGTCGCTATTGTTATTAAACCATAAACTTGTTACCTAACGACACTTTAGAGTCGTCGTTGTTTCAATTACGACTCTAAAGTGTTTTCTATTGATACAATAACGACTCTATAGAGACGTCATCGAAATAATAACCACTCTTTAGTGTCGTTATTTTTATTTAAGGGTCGTTAATTTAGAGTCGTTATTTTCTTGGAAGAGTAAAAAAGCCTTGTGACACGTGTCAAAATCTTAAGGGTTGGGATAATCTAGTCTTTTCATTATATATAGACACCCCTTATCCACTTCGCATGGTAGATGGAACTGACCTTCTCATGTGCGTGAAAAAGTTAATAGTCGTCAGGTTAAGAACATTACGACCTAGACGACCATGTATTAGTCGGCATCTTCTTAAATCACTATCGCGCCTACTAATGTTCAATGAATATGACTTTTTCCTGTGTGCTAAATTTCCAATAGTCGTCAGCTTAACAATGTTGCGACCAAGGTAGTCAATATCGGTTGTACATGCCGATATTACAGGTTTTTATCGGATATCGGAAAATACTTATACAATATCGAAAATATCGGCGATACAAAGAATAAATGATATTATCGGATGTACAGGCCGGTACAGACCGATATATCGGTTTTACTTGTACACCGATAATATCGGTTTCGTGAATAAATTTTTCGTCAACATGCATCTAGTCTTTACAAACAAGTACAATGTCAATCGGAGAAGGTAAAAAGCCTTAATATATTTATAATATAAAATCAATGACTATATGGTAGGATATAAGATGGAAACCATATTTCGATTGCAAGGCAGAGAAGTATAAAAGATAAATATGAAGGATAATAAAAAGATTTACCGGCATAATGGGACAAGAATCATAACGTTGGCTAATAAACCACCTTGTATGTTGGAAATTTGAGATATGTGTATGATTCTTATTATTTTTTATTATGTTTTTATAATTATTTTAAATTCTATATTAAATGATGTATCACAGATAAAAATCGATATTATCTTTTGTATAGGTGTATCGGACCCGGCCGATACGAGACCAATACGCGATATTAACTACCTTGGTTGCGACACAACTGACTATAAGTTAGTCGTCCTTGTAATAAACAGATGTCTTGCCGACTATAGGCAGAAGAATATGACCTTCCCATGTGTGTGAAAATTCAATTAGCCGTCAGGTAACAAAATTACAACCCTTACTACTAAGGATGGTCAGCATTTGGGGAGGAAACCTTGACGACGACTTCAAAATTTTGCAAGTACAACTGCATTGATTTACTACCCCAACAGCTAACTTGGGCATTATCCTATAAATACACTAGTTCTCTCTACAAAACAACACACCTATTTACAAATACTCTACAAAGCTCAATTCACCATACACCCTTTCTAACTCTCTTCATACCTCTACAAACAATCATGGCATCATTTGAGTCCGTCAAAGATTTGACCATTATCAAAACATGGTACGCCGAGAGTAGAGTTGTTGATCAATCCCCTCGTAAGGATAGAACCCAAAACCTTTTGGGCGAAGATATATAACCAATATAGACGAGACTATGGGAATCCAAAGAGAATAAGTCTTCAACAAATTCATGATAGGTAGCAAGTCATCCAAAAAGGCATATGTGATTTCATAGCTATCCAACAACGAGTCCTCGACGCTAGCCACTTTAGCTTGTCCCCTCAACAATTTGTAAGTATTTATAGAGTTTCTATCACATAATCCAAGTTGTTTAATCTTCCATTATAACAATATATTGATATAGTAACTTTGTGTTGTATGTTTGTAGCACGAACTCGTAAAAGAACGTTACATGGAGGAAATCGGGGAACCATTCACGTTTCATGGTATCTGAAATTCCGGAGTATGAGCACCACGACTATTCCTCTGGTTCCCTCCGATGAAGTTTGATAGTTTTACAAGTTGTTGTGTAGATTTTGTGGGTAAATCTCTATGTGAACCCTCACGAGACTATAACTCGTTTGTTAGGGTCGCCTAAGGGGTTCAAAGTCTTGATGCACTTTCTAAGTGCATCCGTGATTCCTACGACAAGGAGTTAGATTTTATGTTTCAATCAATGTAGTAACCAACATTGCATGAATAAAGTAGATTACATCTTTTTTGAAAAGACGAGGGTACCCAAATATACCTCACTCTAAAACTTTTCCACCTATAAGTCCTTTCTCCGAAAGTGATTGTCTATGGACCGAGTCGAGACAATACAACTTATCGGTTCACAATTCGTGTGATCGTCTATGGATACGAGATCGGACAATACGACAACAAGATAACTTGTGTGATTGATTGAGTATGGATACAAGATCGAGACAATACAACAACAAAGTATGTTTACTTGATAAAAGGTTCAGACTTAACCAAACACAATATGATTACTATCAAGTAAATAGGAATTAACGTTTGTGTATTTTACTTCAAATTATAATAAAAACAATTATAATTGCGGAAATAGAAAAGTAAAAGACACAACAAGATTTTGTTAACGAGAAAACCGCAAATGCAGAAAAACTCCGGGACCTTGTCCAGAACTGAATACTCTCAGAATTAAGTCGTTATACAAAATCAAACCAACTTCGAATAGTTGAGACCAAGCAACTAAACCTATAGTTCACCTAGTTCTGTCTGTATTCATATGCCTCCAACTTGTAATAAGTCACGTACTTGGAACAATTCCTTTGGTTCGTATTCCAAATAGTAAAGGAACAACAAATATGTTTGGTAACAACTCTTTCCAATCAAGTGATATGAGTTCGACAAAAGGCTCTTCCGTTTATCCCAATAAACTCCTTATCAGGTCCTTAGATCTATCTAATAACAACTACCAAAGTAATTGTCAAGATTTTGCAATC
This sequence comes from Papaver armeniacum, assembly GCA_023531295.1. Taxonomy (NCBI): domain Eukaryota; kingdom Viridiplantae; phylum Streptophyta; class Magnoliopsida; order Ranunculales; family Papaveraceae; genus Papaver; species Papaver armeniacum. The sequence continues at coordinate 287,103 of JAJJWW010001728.1, read as the reverse complement.
AATACTTTGAATCAAAAAGAATTGTATTGATGCCGATCTACTCAACTAATCAATCCAATCTACCACAAGGATAAACCGATTATAGTTGGATCCTCTTTAACCGAAACAAGTATTGTGCACACCAAATATTATGAACCCAAATCAGAAATCTTCAAAGTCTTCTTTGTCTTCAAATCTTCTTAGATCTTCAATAAACACCTGCACACAATCAACTTGAATCTCTTGTGATCAATCACGCACAGAACGGAGTTTGTTAACCATGGATTATCACAAGACGTCTTTAGATCTACAAACAGCCTAAAGATCCCCGTCGAAACTTCTCGGTCTAGTTTGAGTGAATCTTATATCACAAGAGAAGATTCTCAAGCATACACAAACTAGGTGCAATCAGATTTCAACAACCGTTAGTCAATCAAATCAATCGAAAACTAATAATAAACCACAATTATCTAGTTTCCCACCAACGATACTAATAGATCTTTTAAATCCCAAAGAAGTCTTTAAACTGAGCGGCCGTAAGAGATTTCGCCTAATTAGGTTACTTTCCTCTCCAAATAAGAGGCTCCACTAGTAAAAACACAACTAGGTGGTTTTGCTGGCTCTGAGGATTATTTTGCTCGAAATGCAAACTTTGATATTTATAGACCAAGGAAGTTTGGACACCAAGGAATTTCCAAAACCGAAAATATTATCAAGATATGCAATATATTCCAAATTCGGTTTCCATAATTCCCGGAAATGGTTTGTCCAAACATTGACCGAAAATCTCTTAGAAAATCTCCAACTAGTAAATGCACATTACTAATTTTCATTTTCCAAAAATAAAATTAAAAACCTTAATTAAAAGATTCTCAACTTATTTTTCGATCTGGGACTTTTTCTTTTAGCTATTAAGGAATATCTTTGAACAATAAAAGATAAGCGTTACTACACATGTTCAAAGTATGTCGACATCTTAACTTGGTAAACCATCTTTCATATTTACTATCTTGGAATCGATTTGCCACACTTCCAAACAAGTTTAGAATTGGTTCATCTGACTTTCAAGAACTATGTGATTGATTAAGAACACTAAATCACCAAACATGGGTTTCACAGTTCTACCAAAACAAGTTTCGGTTCTACCTCCATGTGGGTACTGGAATTAGTCACACTAGCTTTCCAAAAATTCGGTTGACTAGGTACTAGGATTGGTTCCCACATATATATGGTATCTAACTTGTATTTGTTGCACATGTCCATAGGATCGGTTCCCAATAGTAGGAAATACCAATTGGTCCTACAAATAATATATTAGAGAGAGTCTAGTCCAATTGACATAGTCAATTGTTTTTTTGGTCCTATTTGGTAATATAAATTATAGTTTCGTCCTAAAAATGATAGTTTGGTCCTAGGGTGATGTCATGGATGATGTAAATGTCATCTTGTAGTGGCAGAAATACCCTTATATTATTGTTTAGTCCTAGAATGGTTTGGTCCTAAGGTAACCATATATATACAAAATTTATTAGAAAATATCTCATTCTCAGATTTACTTTCTCTCTCCTATCTATTTCAGATCTAGTTTCTCTCCTCCCCATTTTTTATTTTTTATGTTGTTGTTCATGAAGACATTGAAGAACGACGAAATTTTTAGGTTTATTCGTCACTATTTGTTACTGCTGCTGTTGAATATGATGATGAAGACGGTGGAGATGATGAAGACGACGGAGATTTTTGTGTTTCTTCGTCACTTTTTGTTGCTGCTGCTGTTGAAGAAGATGAAGATGATGAAGACGATGGAGTTTTGAAGATTTTTCTGCTGTTGTGTATGACGAAGAAGGAGAAAACGATGAAGAAAACTAATATAACCTTCAATCTTCATCTTGGATCTTGATTTTTTTGGTGTTGTTAATGAAGATTTGATGTTGTTGCTGCTGGTGAAGTCAATGAAGATGATGAAGAAGATGAAGATTTATGCGTTTTGTTTTTGCTGTTGCTGCTGCTTAAGATGAACTTCATTCCTGGAATGAACTTCTACTGAAATGAACTTCATTTTTGGAATGAAGTCATTTTTTAGGTTTTTATATGGACTTCATTTACGAATGAAGTCTGCTTTTTTTAGGTTTTTATATGGACTTCATTTCTGAATGAAGTCTGCTTTTTTTTTAGGTTTTTATGTGGACTTCATTTCGGAATGAAGGACTTCATTTACGGAATGAAATTTTTTTAGGTTTTTATATGGACTTCATTTCCTGAATGAATGCTACAAGAAAATAAGTAAAAATTAACACGAAAGGGTACTTTTGTCAGTTTGATATTTTTAAATAATTATGGACCAAACAGTAAAGGCGTTTTCCTAAAGGACCAAACAAACATGGGCCCACCTAAAAAAGGACCAAACGATATTTTCCCTTCCTAATATCTAAAAACGTGTTGCACATGTTCATAGGATCGGTTCCCAATATCCAGAAACGTGTTGCACCTCATACAAAGATCGATTCCCCTCTTGTGATCTGTTGTACCTCTTACGAGGATCGGTTCCCCTTTGCCTATAGTTGGTCATACCAATAACACTAAATCGATCATACCATCTCAGATGATTACTTAAGATCGGTTTCACTAATAAAAGTCATACCAATACAAAAGTCATGCCGTGAATAGTGTTACCAAAAACATATACTTGTCATGAGCGGTTATACTAATCACACATATTGGTAGTTCAAAGATATGCAATGAATAACAATACCAATAAGCCTAGCGATTTCTCTTTCGATTCACGAAACAAGTTCATGAATTTACTTCCTTTAAACGAATGTAAAACATTGTTTCCTAGGATGTAATCTTCACCTCATACCCATACATAATCACAATAGCATTCAAACGATTATGTCGATGTCTTATATACGAAGTTCAAAAGATAAGCGTTATACTTCGTATTGTATTCCTTAATACTACGTCTAACTAGAGTATACTCATTCATGCTTCGCAGTTATGTTTTCAATATGCACGACTTGAAAGATACGTTAGGGAATGAAACAGTTCAAGTTAAATATCACTAACTGATGTGATTTTCAATTGAGTTGTAGTAAAAAGGTTCGTTGAGACTTGTGAAAGCAAAAGATTTTAGACTTATAAAACTTAAAAACAAATAAAAACTTAACATAAAAAGTGATTTCAAGATTTAAAAATAGACCAAGGCTCCGGATTCCACTATTCCTCCTAATTGATTGGTTTATAATGATATTTCAAGAATTATTGTTAAGCTCTTTTTCTCATTAATTCACTATTAATCTATATGGTGTCCAAACATTAAATTGTAATCCCTAAGCATGAATTATCAAAGAATTGATTCTAAGCATAACACATCGAATTGATTCACAACTAATTAAGAAAACCAATTTTATCTTTATGTTGATCCTAGTGAATTAAATAAAATAAATAATTAAAGAAATTACCAATCAAGCATGAGTGAATAGTTTCCTCCGTTCCCTCAATCACTGGGTATTTTAGCCGCTCATCATGTTGAAAACCCTCTCAAAGAATTTATTTATGCTCAAAAATGGTTTACAAATGATGAATAAGGGAGAAATAATGAAAAATCGGGTTTGTAACAATTATTTTTGTTACAAACCGAATCTATAGAACGATAAATAGTAACATGTCGTTGTCACTGTAGCAAATACGACTGGTCCTTGTGCGTCTTATGTTCTTCAGCAATGAACGACTGCCTCTGGTAGTCTTTTGTTCTTCGTGTTCTTCAGCAGCAGCAGAAAATGGTGTATCCTGCCACTTGACTTTCTCGACTCTGTGATGTTCTAAATTCTCCCTAATCTCTCCGTCCCCACTCTATGGCACCCAAACACCCTTTATATACTCGACAGGGCCAAGAATATCCCCTCATTACTCCCGGAAATCTTCATTTACTCGGAAAATATTTTTTCTTGCCGCCACGAGATTTCTTCCCTGAATTAACTTCCCACTTCAACGAGTGCTTGATAGTCCTGAATCTTCCTTATTTAACTTCTTCACGCTTCTGCAGCGGCCAACATCTATCCAAACACACGTATCCATGCTGTAATCCCGTGAATAACTTCTCTCGTGCACATGCTCTCTGTCTTCTTCAATCCCACGATGCAGCCAATTCTAACCGGAAATATCGACCATACCATGCCCGTGATGCTCTAACAAGTCATCCCAATGAATATCGACCATTGAATCTCCTACTAACACGCCCAAAAATCCAACCTTAATCTGCCATAACTTTGTGATTTTTCCCGCCAAAACTGGATTTTTGAAATGGTAGGAATGACCTCCCCCTAACAGACAGGGGGGTGCGAATAGCAGGTGCCCAACAGAGCTGCCCCTTATCCAAACTGAGGGTGCCTTTAGTAATTTTCTTCGGGGGTCCAAATAGCACTTTTTGAGAAACTTTTTCCACACAAGTGTGATTCTCCAATAACACCTAAACAAACATAAAAACACCAAAATTAGTACAAAAATCGAGACTAACAATAGAGACACTGAGGACAATTCAGACACAAAAATGTGTCCATCACTAACCTCAAGTGGAAGAATGATGTTGTCGTTGTAGCTCCTTACTTCTTCACTTCTTCAAGTCTTCGTAATACTTTTAATGTCTCATATCATAATACTTTCAAGTAACCTATACGAAGTTGACTCTAGTACATAATCAAGCGACTCTTTAAATGAGTTTTGGTTCACTAAAATATGACAACCAAAATTGACATACCAACGCTTGGTGGTTTCAACCGAGCTATTCTCTAACAATCTCCCTCTTTGTCAATTTTAGTGACAAAACTCTTACATCATATGGATAAACAAATTACAAGAATTCATTACACATACGCTTGATTCCAAAATTCAACAACACAATAACCTGTATACATTCAATCCATAAATGTCCTTGTTGACATTATAATAACAAAGCTAATACTCCCCCTAAAGGTAATATAGGTAGATTTTATCAATCCGCACGTCTTTGTTATTCCTTTGTAGTCCATATAACTACAAGTATCAATATGATATGCTACTCCCCGTTAGTCTATGCTTTACTCTTTCGTTAGATAAACGTTTAAGCACCAATGCCCTTTCCCTTAGTGATACCAATCAATATAAATCAATACCAGTATCACTTATTTACTCCATATATTTCTCCCCCTTTTTGTCACAAAATGACAAAGGTACGAGCAAATAAGGGACAAACATAAAGGATCTTACAAATCTCACAAGACTTGCAACCTATAGAGTTAAGCACGAGCATTTTTGATAACCACTATCAAACCCGAAACTACAAAGTAATTTTGTTTTGATATGTTATTAAGGAAACAATTGCCCGAAGCAATTTTCCCTAATAGTTTAGCAAACCAAAAATCGACTAAGCACATTAGTTCCTTTGCTAAACCGATTGTACCAATACAATCACTTATTCGATAAGACCAAAAATAAAGATAACTCTATTTTTCTCATCATGTTCTAATTATCCATATAACTTAGACCTTTCACTTTTAAACAAGACAAGTACTAGGTTAGTTAACTAGCATTTCTTGTTAAGGCATTCGATTAGACTTGAATAACCGAAACCTCCACTTTGATAAGTCTAACTAAGATCAGAATTAACTTAGTTTCTCTTATCCGGAATCGCATTGGACTAAACAATTCATCCCGAAAACTTTTTCTTTCGTTAAGCCATAAACAATTCATACAAACCAAATAAATCAACTTGTATAATTATCTACCTCAACCGGAAGCAATTGAAACAACATAGACATTAAAGCACCGCAATTGCACCGAAATTTTGTAAGCCTAAACGATTGATACCAAACAATAAAGCAAGATAACAATAGTTTTTCTTAACCAGAAACAATTGAATCACACACACATCCATACACAGGGAATGGAATAAAACATCAATTGTACCAAAATTTTGTTAAGCAAAAGCAATAAATATACGCAATAAAATCAGGCTTTTCTTAAACAAGAAAACGATTAACTAACAAAGTCGTTACCTAAAATTTCGCATCCTCTTCTCCAATATGTTTGCATCTTCTTCCAGGGAGAATTGATACCGAAATATCATAATGTTGTCGTCCTTATGCAAAACAAAAGAATAACAACAACCAACCTTTACCAGTGAAAGGTTGAAAACCGGTTTTTAACTATTGCAAACAAAATTTGAAAACCCCGAAACACATACGCTTTTATGCTAAACCAAACGATTCAACATATTGTGACTTTTTCACATATTGTTTCAATCAGAACCCCTCATGATCCTTTGATAAATCCTACCAACATGGGATAGAACTATATCCTGCTAAACCAAAAAGTCACCCAAACCATAAGGGTTCACCACATATGAGATCGAATATTAAGGTCAGAAAACCGAAATCAAACATCCCGTAAACATACATAGAAATAAGATAAAGCATTCAAGCACATGCTATGTAATCATAAACTATCATAAGAAAAAATATAAATCAAATAATTTTATTCATAATAAGATAGTTTTATTCATAATAGACTTTATTGAAGTAGTCATAAACTAATGTCTATTTTTCAGCAGATTTTTTTTTAAAGATCATCTTCAATTTCCTCAAATTTTTCAGGATCTTCATCAACAGCATCTCGACTGATATCTTGGATTCTGCACACAGTACCTTGATTATGTTCACAGGCTAAATCATTAACCTTTCGATTAATATTTCGAGCATACTTCCTATTACCGATTCCAAGTTTAATCAACTTTCTTTGGTTACGGATAACAGTTCTTTATAGTGCTGCCTGTCTATGATGAGTTTCAAATGTACTGAGGAGGACTTGACGTAGATTGATAATACCAATCTTAGCATCCAAAAAAAATTGGACAAGGAGATGAGTCACATCTTCTTTTTCATTTTCGATATCTTCACAACCAGATTTCTTGAAGGTATCATCAAGATGAACAGTTTCCTTAGAAGGCATTCCACTCAAGGCTCTCAGAAGTTTTTCTTGAGATCTGGTTTGAGAATACATCCTTTAGTATAAGTTCTCAGACACGTTGAGTACATATAATTTAAATTTAAATACATTTAACACATACCAAATATAGATATCAGCCTATTCTGACAAGATTTGAAAAGATTTTCGCATCTTATGTGTTACTGAAACACAACTTTCTCCAAAAAGAGATTATATTCAAGATCGGTATCAAGAGATACTTCAAACAACTACACAAATCCTTTTTACACAAGTTGTTGTAAGACAACCTTTCTATACATAAGGATAATTAAAGTATACTTAAGGTAGATCGTGTATTCTCTCTAAGTTGAATAAGGGATATTAGTAGGATTCTAACAGCCCGAGGCATATGTGCTTCCTTATATCCGAAGATTGGGCATTGTAAGGATGCACATTCTAATGCGGTTAAGCATTAGGATGAGTATTTTCCTCATCAAATACCTTTTAAGGAGATTCTTCCTCCTTTTCCTTAGGAGCATTATCATGTTCCTTTTCGTGGGTTTTGAACCCATCCTCTTGGTTAGGAAAATTGCGAGATGCAATATCTTCGATTATATCCTGTGCCCAGGATGGAATGTTCTCTGAACTTGAACCCGTGTGATCAAGATTTTCCATTCGACAATTGCTAATGTCTTTTGTTCAAGACATTCTATATGTCCTCTTAAGGTATTCATTCCTTATTGGAAATATTTTTCTAAACACATGTTTAAATATACCTCTTGACATGTTACTATAAGAAGTTTCTCAATTAGGATCTTATTCCTTATTTGTGAATGTTCTAGCGATTGATTGAGAATTTCACACTCAGTAGTCTGTTGATGAACTTCGTTTCATAGAGCCAATTTTTGTTCCTTATAATCTATCAGATTATTTTGAAGACTGAGTGTTTTATGCTTTCCTTCACAAACTCTTAGATTCATTTGAACAATAAGTTCTAGGACATCATCTAGGCTGTCAATGGTTTTTTTCTTTTCTGAATAGTTTTCAACATGTTTGAAAAATCTTTCCAACACCTTTCGAAATTCAGAACTTGGGCAGACTAGTGAATTTAATCTCTTTTCACCCTTGGAACCAGAAGATTTTTCACTAGAGATTGAACTCGGATCCAAAATATTTTTCTTGAGTTTTGGATTCATTCTTTTCTGATCAGGAACCTGATTCGCAATCAAGTTATTAGTTATAGACTTTTTATTGATTTTCGAAAAGACTTACGAGACCAATTTCCATTGACCTTCCCTGAGATATTATTCTCATTATCTTGACATACGTTAACTTAATCAGACATGTATTCAATTTCTTGTAGGTTGGATCGCACCAAACACAGATTGTTAGATATTTTCATGTTTTCCTGCTCTGATACCAATTGAAAACACGAGGGTACCCAAATATACCTCAATCTAAAACTTTTCCACCTATAATTCCTTTCTCCGAAAGTGAGAAAGTGGGGGTACAACAACCACACCCAATGATTCGATTAGCAATCTGTATGGACTAACTCCAATATACTTTTAAGCGAACCAACTAGACTCAATCTTAATAAAGTATATCAAAGAGTTATATCTCTCTTTCTCGATTCAATACTTACTTAAGCAAATAGAAATCTGCGAGTCTAGTTGAATACAATAGAAATCACTTGAACGGTACCAAAGACCAATGTTCAAGGATCAATCAATTTCAATCAACAACCAAAGGTTGGATTTCCTAATTGATCGGTTCAACGCACAACCTGTGATATTTCAATTATATAACAAATATAATACAGAAAAGAAATAACACAGACACCAGAAGTTTTGTTAACGAGGAAACCGCAAATGCAGAAAAACCCCAGGACCTAGTCCAAATTGAACACACACTGTATTAAGCCGCTACACAAACTAGCCTACTACAAACTAACTTCGGTCTGGAATGTAGTTGAACCCCAATCAATCTCACACTGATCTAAGGTACAGTTGCGCTCCTTACGTCTCTGATCCCAGCATGATACTACGCACTTGATTCCCTTAGCTGATCTCACCCACAACTAAGAGTTGCTACGACCCAAAGTCGAAGACTTTAATAAACAAATCTGTATCACACAGAGAAGTATACGGTAATAGATAAATTTATCTCCCACAGATATACCTACGAGTTTTGTTCCGTCTTTTGATAAATCAAGGTGAACAGGAACCAATTGATAACCCGGACTTATATTCCCGAAGAACAACCTAGTATTATCAATCACCTCACATTAATCTTAATCGACGCAGCAAAAGAAGATATTGTGGAATCACAAAAGATGAGACGAAGATGTTTGTGACTGCTTTTATATCTTGCCTATCGGAGAAATCAATCTCAAGCCAATCTTTACGATTGTACTTAGTACGATAGAAACAACAAGATCATATCACACAACTACGAGAAAGTACTATCGGTCTGGCTTCACAATCCCAATGAAGTCTTCAAGTCGTTAACCTACAGGGTCTCGATAGAAACCTAAGGTTAAAGGAGAATCAACTCTAGCTAATACAACTAATATCACTGATATGTGTCTAAAACACCTTAATATTTATTTATTGTTTATGCTTTATTTGCTAAGTTTTCTTGTAGATTATGTATCTTATGTTTGCTTTTGAGTGTTTAGGTACTTTGGAGTCATTTGGAATAAAAGAATAAGAAACGTCGCTTAAAAGGGCAAAAAGGTGCAAATGCTGTTAGAGGCGAAATCACTTCTCATTATTTACTTTTATTTCTTCATCTCTATCTGAAAATCATGTCGGCTTTAGTGATGCAAATTATGTCTTAAAAGCATGACAACTTTAGTGATGAAGAGACATTGAAGAGATGAAGTGGATCTGAGAAGTAAGAGGCGGCTGCTATTGGTGGAAGATTTCGAAGAAGGGTGAAAGCGTTGGTTCGTATGCAAGCCTATTGGGAGCTCTGCTGAGTTGTGTTTATTGGTTGTTACTGTTGGTGGCTTGAATATGATTGCCGGGTACCTACCCTCTGGGGTTCTCAGAGCTGGGGTGGATGCATCCATTATTCTTCCTACACAAAATACCTAAATTTCAGAGAAGAAAATCATTACTTCTCTACCGTCCCTGTCTGTGATGGAGGCACCTAAGACTTAGAGAAAAGGAAAGAGAGATTTAGAAATTGAAGCAGAAAGGTGAGGGTTTTAATCATCTAATTATTTCTGCTGATGCTCAAGTGAGGAACCAGAGAGAAATGGAGACCGTTGTTTTTGATTTGAGAGAGGGAATCGAAAGTTTCATCAAGAATCAATTGATGGTTTATGTAAATCGAAGATTTGGAGAAGCTGTGAGGAAATTCAGTAGAAGGAATGGTGTTGCAGTTAGGTTAAAAGGGCTTCTGCTATAGATGGGTTTGAAGCAGTAGTGTTCAGGCTAGAGTGGAAGTTGTCGAGTTTGCAGTTACAGTTGAATTGAAGTTGAAGTGATTGCAGTGGTTATAGCTTGAACCATGAGGTGCTGGTGGTGTTAGCTCTAGTACAGGGCGAGAAAGAAGTTCTTGGAGATGCGCTTTAAAATCGGGAAGTTGGGTTATGAAATGGGTGTTGAATGAATGCTTTAGATGTATGTTAAGTTGAATGTATGAACCTGCAGAAAAAGAGTTACAGCAGAAGCTAAGAATGGAGTTGCAGAAGTTTCAGGTGCTGCAATGGAATTGACATGAGGTTGTGTAGAAGATGGTACTGGTACTGGTGGTGTTGAATGTATGAGCAGTTGGTGGCGGTATTAAGCTTGGTATTAAACTGGATGCTGCGACTCAATGGATTGATGCAGTGGTGACTTGTAAAGATGGAATTGATATTGCAGGTGATGGTACTGTGATGGTGACTGAAGCTCAAGCAATGGAATAGCAGGATTTGCTTTGCAGGGCAGGTATGAATGAGCTAATGGGGGTGCAGCAGCAAGATGGTGAAGATATGTTGATACACAACTGAGATGAAGTATGGAACTGCAGAATGGGTTGTGGAGAATTGCACACAAGTGAGCTCATGGAGGATATTGCACCATGGGAGCAATACAAGTTCGAGCCATTGCGGGTGCGGTGTGATGATAAGACTGTAAAGAAGAAGCTACAGGGAAGTGAAATTGCAGTGCATGAGAAATGCAAACAATTGAAGGCGGTGTTCTTGTTTTGAGGTTGTGTTGCGATACGAAGATCTTTGCAGCAAGGAAGGAATTTAAATGGTTGAAGTGTTGCAATGTGTAAGTTATTAGCAGATGGTGTTGCAGCTGTGCAAGGGCTAGGTCTGATGATGCCATGGGATCTTAAGCTTTTTGTTGGTACTGAGAGGAATGGCAATGATGAATTGGAGCCGAAGCTATAACTGGTGCTGGTAATAATAATGCAAGTGAGCTGCAGAACTATGAGCTGAATATGAGGAGTGAAGCTCCACCATGGCTGCAACTGAGGGTGAAGTGCAATCAGTGCGCAAAACAAGTTCAGCCTGTGCAAGACTGCAACTATCCTAGGCCTAACTAATTCAAATCAAGACCAGTCAGCTACCGGAACCTGACTCACCCATCCGACTCATTGACTCGGTGTGACCCATTTGACTTCCCGAGTTGACTCGTTTGACTTCGGTTGACCGGTGATTGGTTTCACTTTGCCAGTCGCCTGAGATGTTTTTATGATCACTCTTCCGGCCAACTCCCGGCGGCTATTTTTGGGGTCATAGTTTTCTATTGGGCTACTTTCACAAATGAGTTATAAGGGCTGGTGGACCACTTGGAGATGGAATATGAAGACTTGGACCTAATTTTGGAAATAAAAAGAGCTATAAAAGAGAAGTCTTTCTACAACTTGGAAAATCACGTATTTTCTACTTGGAGTTTTTGGGAGAGAACCGGAGCTAGGGTTTGCTTTCGTATTTATTTTTCATCTTCTTTATTTCAATTATTATTGATGATGAACTCCATTATTATGAGTAGCTAAAACAATCGTTGATTAAGGGTGATTTCAAAACCCGAAATATGAACCTATAATTGATATGCAATAGCTCGTTTTCTCACAAGTTTCGTTATTGTTTGATTTCTACAATGCTAATAATGTTTATGGATTATTTGTTGATTGTTTAAGTTCGAAATTAAATAGTTGATTCATAATCCTATTGCTAGTTTAGATTTTCTTCGACCTGTAATTGTCTAGAGAATTAAACACAAGTAGCAATATGTGGGTATTGATGATGGGACTTTGTTAAGTACCCATATGTAGAAATTGACACTAGTAGGTGATTCATGCTTTTGAGTTCATCACTAGGAGCAACCTTATCTCACAAAACTTAGAGCATTTGTTTAAGTCACACCTAGAGAGCGTACTTTTAGGAAACTTGGCAAGTAGAATCCGGTAGTCGAGCGCTTCCGTATCCGGTGAGCTTAGGAGATAATAACGGGATAGTTGAGCGTACTAATTATCCTAGGGTTGTTAGTAACGAGATAATGCGAAGAACATGTTATATATCGATTTGGTTTATGTTTCGTGGTCGAGAATGATTCCTTAATCAATTCCATCTCATTTTTGAATACAACTTTACAATTTTTAGAATTTCTATAATAAAACAATCTTGCTAAGAGTATTTGCATAACAACTTTTGCTTAACACACCTCCCTTGGGACGAATCTGCTTTCATATATTACTTGTTAGTGTAAAGAGAAGTAGGAAAATATTATTTGCAAGTTGACACCTCGTCAAAATTGGCGCCGCTGCCGGGGAGGCAGTGGCAAGTTTAGTTGTTATTTTTATTCTTAGTTTATACTTTTGCTTTTATTTTCAATTTCAGTTTACTTATTCAATCTCTTATAATCTGATTTTCAGGTACTATTTCTTTGGTGAATGCGTGGAGAGGGCAGGCCAAGTCCAATTGGTATACGTCTTCGTTTGGGCACTTTACTTAAAGACTTCATTCGAGCAGTGAACACTCCACTTCCTCCTAGTTCTTCACCTAACGAATTCTCGGATTCGGACAAAGAGGAAGATAACATAATGGGAGGTCGACCACCTGCTCCAAGAACACTCAAGGAGCTCACTTCTCCAAACATTGACCAAAAGCCTTTATGTATTCAAATGAATGGAACCATTGAGTTGAAGCCGCAATTGATTCACTTGCTTCCCAAATTCAGAGGTTTAGCGGGAGAGGATCATAATCGTCACTTGCAACAATTCCATCATGTTGTGACTAGTTTGAATCAAGCAACTGCAGATGCCGATATGGCTATGATGACAGCTTTTCCTTTCTCCCTTATAGATGATGCAGGAGAGTGGTTCTTTTCCTTACCCTCTGGAAGTATAACCACATGGAATGGAATGAAGAAGTTGTTCCTTGAGAAGTATTTTCCGGCATCAAAAGCAGTTGTGATTCGCAAGGAGATTTGTGGTATTAGACAAGTATCATGAGAGACTCTCTTTGAGTATTGGGAGCGCTACAAGAAGCTTTTAGCTAGCTATCCACACCACCAAATCAGCGATCAAATTGTGATTCAATATTTCTATGAGGGGTTGCTTTCTAATGATAGAAATTTGATCGATGCCGCAAGTGGTGGTGCACTTACCAACAATACCATTGCGGAAGCTGCAAGTTTGTTGGAGAATATGGCTGCGAACACTCAACAATTCTACACTCGAGGTGAACCAATGGTAAGGAAAGTGAATGAAGTTGTTGATTCTTCACATTTGGAACATAGAATAGGTAATATGGAGAGGATGATGCAACAAATAGCAGCTGCCGTCATACCATCATCATACATCGAAGATGTTAAGCAAGCAAGTGCCATGTACCAAAATCAGCAAAGGCCAAGATATGATCCATACTCTAGCACATACAATCCGGGTTGGCGAGATCATCCCAATTTCATTTACGCCAACAAGCAAGTTGCGCCTTCAATCCGCCTTTCAATCAACAAGGTGGATATCAATTCTTGCAAAAGCCACGTCAAGAAACTCAAGGCACGAGTATAGATGACAAGTTGAATCTTATTATCAACACAATGGCGCAAGACAAGCAAAACATTCTCAAAGCACAATGGCGCAAGATAAACAAAAGGCGAGAGATGGATATGAAGGACATGCGAACACAAATGGGTCAACTAGCTACTATCGTGAGCAAATTGGAAGCACAAGCAGCTGGAAAACTTCCTTCACAACCGTTGAATCATAGAGAGAATTCTCATGCTATTGAGCTACGAAGTGGGAAGCAAGTAGAGAAGCTTCAACATCACCGGTATCCCATGAACTCGATTTGGAGAAAGAAGAAGGTGAAACAGCCCCTAAAAAGGCTGACCCGGTAACAAATTCTAACTCTAAAACTCGTGTTTCTACTTATGCTACTCCTCCGCCTTTTCCTAACAGGTTTGCAAAGTCGAACAAGGAGACATTATACCAAGGGATTTGGGAAATCTTTAAGAAGATTGAAGTGAACATTCCACTCATTGAGGCGATAAGGCAGGTTCCTCGCTATGCAAAGTTCTTGAAGGAATTGTGCACTAACAAGCACAAATTGACCGGTAATGAGGTAATAAGTGTGGGGGAAAATGCTTCGGCATATCTTCAAAAGAAACTCACACCTAAGTTGAAAGATCTCAGTAGTTTTACCATACCATGTACTATTGGTAAAATCAGATTTGAACGTGCTTTGCTAGATTTAGGAGCATCCATTTATGTCATGCCCGCTTCCGTTTATGAATCCTTGAAACTTGGTCCTCTTAAGAATACATGTATTGTTATACAACTTGTTGATAGATCTAATACTTACCCGAAAGGGGTCATTGAAGATGTTTTGGTGCAGGTTAATCAACTCATTATTCCGGCGGATTTCTATGTTCTTGACATGATGGATGAAGATTCACCATCGTCTACTCCCTTGTTGTTGGGTAGACCATTCATGAGAACCGCAAGAACAAAGATAGATATTTTTAAAGGCGCCTTAACTATGGAATTTGATGATGAGATCATAAGTTTCAATATCTTTGAGGCTATGAGATATCCTAGTGATGTGCATTCATGTTTTTCTATTGATATTATTGATTCTCTAGCTCAACATATTTTTGAATTGAATGGTGATGATGCTTTAGAAAACACCATAGTGGAAGGTTTAGGTTATGGAAAATACAAAGACCTTGAAAGTGAATTGTGTCTATTTGTGATGAACTTAAGGAGGTTGTTTTAGCTCTTAACTCATTACAAGAAGTTCCACAAAAGTATAATTCGTCTTATGTGTCTTTGGCGCTTACTAATGAGAAAATTTTACCATCGATTATGCAGGCACCTATTCTTGAATTGAAACCTCTTCCTGATCACCTCAAATACATATATTTAGGTGATAAGGAAGAGTTGTCGGTGATCATTGCAAAAGACCTTACCAAGGTGCAAAAGGAGAAACTTGTTCGAGTGCTAAAAGAGTACAAGTATGCCATTGGGTGGACCATTGCCGATATCAAAGGAATCAGTCCTTCCATATGTATGCACCGAATACTTCTTGGGTAGGGGGCAAAACCAACAAGAGAAGCTCAACGTCGCTTGAACCCTCCAATGATGGAAGTAGTCAAGAAAGAAATCCTGAAGTTGTTGGATGTCGGGGTTATCTATCCCATATCCGATAGCAAATAGGTGAGCCCGGTTCAAGTCGTTCCAAAGAAGTCCGGAATCACGGTGGTTAAAAACGAAGATAATGACTTGGTTCCAAGTAGAATTCAGAACGGTTTGAGAGTTTGCATTGACTAACGAAAGCTCAACTCTACCACTCGAAATGACCATTTTCCCTTACCATTCATTGATCAAATGCTTGAAAGATTGGCTGGATACTCTCACTATTGCTTTCTTGACGGTTTTTCAGGTTATAACCAGATTGTAATAGCTCCAGAAGATCAAGAAAAGACGACGTTTACTTGTCCTTTTGGCACTTTTGCGTATAGACGTATGCCATTTGGCTTGTGCAATGCTCCAGCCACTTTTCAACGTTGTATGGTAAGTATATTTTCATATTATGTTTGAAGCATCATAGAAGTGTATATGGATGATTTTAGTGTGTATGGTGATTCTTTTGACAAGTGCTTAGATAACCTTGCACTTATTCTTAAACGATGCGTAGAAACTAATCTTGTGCTTAATTGGGAAAAGTGTCACTTTATGGTGAATCATGGGATTGTGCTAGGCCATGTTATATCCTCTAAGGGGTTAGAAGTGGACAAGGCTAAGATAGATTTAATTCGGAACTTACAATACCCCACAACTGTGAGGGAGGTTCGCTCTTTTCTTGGTCATGCAGGTTTTTATAAGAGATTCATCAAGGATTTCTCGAAGATTGCAATGCCCCTATGTAGACTTTTGCAGAAAGATATGGCCTTTGATTGTGATAAGGAATGCAAGGAAGCTTTTGACACCTTGAAAGAGTTGTTGACTACCGCACCAATTATCAAACCACCGGACTGGAGCAATCCATTTGAGTTGATGTGCGATGCAAGTGATTATGCCGTTGGAGCCGTGTTGGGATAGCGAGATGGTAAAGTTCCATATGCCATTTATTATGCTTCTAGAACTCTCAACGGAGTGCAAATCAACTACTCCACTACTAAAAAGGAGCTCTTGGCCATAGTGTTTGCACTAGAGAAGTTTAGATCTTATTTAGTGGGTACGAAAGTGGTTGTTTTCTCCGACCATGCTGCACTTCGATACTTGCTCACAAAGAAGGATGCTTAGCCAAGGCTCATAAGGTGGATACTCCTTCTTCAAGAGTTCAACATGCAAATCAAGGACAAGAAGGGCGGTTATAATACCGTAGCGGATCATTTAAGCAGATTGGTTGTATCCGAAGAAGCGATTCCTTTGTATGATAGCTTCCTGGATGAACAACTCTTTGTGGTTGTTGGCACAACTCCATGGTACGTTGATATTGTTAACTTCTTGGTGACGGGACAAGTACCTAGTTCCATGTCTACGTTTCAGAAACACAATCTCAAGAAGATTGCTAAGATGAACCTTATTTGTGGAAGAATTGCTCCGATCAATGATCCGCAGGTGCGTACTCGAATCCGAGTTCCAATCAATTCTGAATTTTTGTCACTCATATGCTTGTGGTGGCCATTTAGGAGCCAAGAGGACATCCCTTAAGGTTCTCGAAAGTGGTTTTTATTGGCCTACATTGTTTAAGGATGCATATTTATTTTGCAAGGCTTGTGATAGGTGTCAAAGGACAGGCAATCTAGGTGCTAGAAACCAAATGCCGCAAACACCAATTCTCGTTGTTGAGATTTTTGATGTTTGGGGTATCGATTTTATGGGGCCTTTTGTGAATTCCAATGGGAAATTTTATATACTTCTTGATGTATATTATGTTTCTAAGTTGTTGGAAGCTAAAGCCACCCCTACTAATGATTCTCAAGTTGTTTGTGAGTTTGTG
Organism: Papaver armeniacum; assembly: GCA_023531295.1. Lineage (NCBI taxonomy): Eukaryota > Viridiplantae > Streptophyta > Magnoliopsida > Ranunculales > Papaveraceae > Papaver > Papaver armeniacum. The sequence goes on along the minus strand of JAJJWW010001728.1, from coordinate 269,711 downwards.
AAGGAACATATCTTTTCTAGATTTGGTACACCTCGAGTGGTGATTAGTGATGGAGGGTCGCACTTCAAGAGATCCTTTCACGCTCTTCTAAAGAAGTATAATATTTCTCATAAAGTTGGCACACCATACCATCCACAAACGAGTGGTCAAGCTGAAATTTCCAACCGGGAGATTAAGTCAATCTTAGAGAAGACGGTGAACGTCACAAGGAAGGATTGGAGTTATAGACTCAATGACGCTTTGTGGGCGTATATGACAGCTTACAAGACACCCATCGGTATGTCTCCTTTTAGGCTTGTCTATGGTAAACCTTGCCATCTTCCCGTCGAACTTGAACACAAAGCTTATTGGGCTATCAAGGTATGTAATATGGAATTAGATGCAGCTGGTGAACATAGGAAACTTCAACTCAATGAGTTAGAAGAGATACTTAATGATGCATATGAAAGTTCACGCATTTACAAAGAAAAGACCAAGGCTTTCCATGATAAAATGGTTTCCTGAAAGAGTTTTGAAGTAGGGCAGAAAGTTCTATTATTCCATTCTCGTCTTAAATTGTTTCCAGGGAAACTTAGGTCCAGATGGATTGGACCATTTGTTATTACTAATGTGTTTGCGCATGGTGCAGTTGAAATCATTAGTCCCAAAACAGGGCTGGTTTCCAAGGTCAACGGCCATCGTTTGAAACCATACTATGAGCAATTTGTGACGGAGAATCAGGATATGGTCACATTGAGTGATCCACTCCCTCTGGAGGAGTAATTGGAGCCGAAAGTCGGGCTGACGACTTTAAACCAAGCTCTAAGTGGGAGGCAACCCACCGGTTTTGTATCTTTATCTTTATCTTTTTATTTTTAAGCATTTCATCTTTATTTTCTTGTTTTGCATATCATTTGCGGAATTTCCCACCTTGAACTTTACTTTGAATGACTAAATTTTACATTGAGGACAATGTAAAGTTTAAGTGTGGGGGAGCATTTATATGTTTGTAGTTTTATGCCTTTAGTAAAAAAAAAATTGCTTTATAAACTCCGAAATCTAGAAACTTGTGCCTTTAGGATGACACTACCAATATAAGTGGATGGAACCCATCTTGTTTACAGGAGTTGAGGAACCCATTAACTTAAAGGACGGACAGAGCTCATGTGTTAGAAATAATATGATAGTTGTTACCATATCTCGGAATGTCACCATATCACCTTCTGTTTTTATTTTCGCAATCTTTTTGTTTCTCTAAGTGATTTGGTGGGTCACTAACATCGAATTTTTATTATTGCTAGGATGAAATAGAGTGATTGAGTTACTAAAAAAAAAAAAAAAATGACACTTGGATATAGCAATATGTGTGTGTTAACCCTGTCTCCGTCACCTAAACAAGCGTGGAATGCAGGATCCACGGGAACTATCATGTAATCTGCTGACAAGAACCATGCGCTTGGATCCAAAAGATCTAATCATGTTGTCGATTCAAAAAGAAAAAAAAAATGAAAAAGAAAAAGAAAAAGAAAATATTATTATTATTGTTCAATAAAATCAACTGCTGGTTCCCTTGTATATGCCAGTTCAGTTGATCTAGAATTAAGATTGTCGATTGTTGGTTCCTTGTATATTAGGTCATAGGTTCATCTTGGCAGTGACCTTCAGACAGATATGGGAAACATCGTTCACTTTAGTCAACATTCGCAAACCTCTATTTCTATATCCATCTTCTTTATCTATCCATGTGTGATTGTGGTTAGTTAGATTCCGAGTATTGTGGTTTGTTTAACTTTCTAAGTAAGAGCTTTATTTACTTATATATGAATTGGGTTTGATCAAGGTACCTCCTCCTATAGACAAATTGGATTGATGCATAGACTCTTCACAGGTAGTTGGAATTTGGAGTAAAAGGTTTTGTAGGTACACCTCTTGTAAACCTTCACGAGACTAAAACTCATCCACTAGGGACACCTAGGGGTTCAAAGGCTTGTTATACGTGCTCAGTGTGACCGTAGCCTCGACGACATAGAGTTGTATGTATGTTTTTAAATTGTTTTATTTGATTTGCTCGAGGACTAGCAAAGTCTAAGTGTGGGGGAATTTGATAGGTGTCTAAAACACCTTAATATTTATCTATTGTTTATGCTTTATTTGCTAAGTTTTCTTGTAAATTAGGTATCTTATGTTTGCTTTTGAGTGTTTATGTACTTTGGAGTCATTTGGAACAAAAGAAGAAGAAATGTCGCTTAAAAGGGCAAAAAGGTGCAAATGCTGTTGGAGGCGAAATCACTTCTCATTATTTACTTTTATTTCTTCATCTTTGTCTGAAAAGCATGTCGGATTTAGTGATGCAAATTCTGTCTGAAAAGCATGACAACTTTAGTGATGAAGAGACATTGAAGAGATGAAGTGGATCTGAGAAGTAAGAGGCGGCTGATGTTGGTGGAAGATTTCGAAGAAGGGCGAAAGCGTTGGTTCGTATGAAAGCCTATTGGGAGCTCTGCTGAGTTGTGTTTATTGGTTGTTATTGTTGGTGGCTTGAATATGATTGCCGGGTACCTACACTCCGGGGTTCTCAGATCTGGGGTGGATGCATCCATTATTCTTCCTACACAAAATACCTAAATTTCAGAGAAGAAAATCATTACTTCTCTACCGTCCCTGTCTGTGATGGAGGCACCTAAAACTCAGAGAAATGGAAAGAAAGATTTAGAAATTGAATTAGAAATTGAAGCAGAAAGGTGAGGGTTTTAATCGTCTAATTGTTTCTGTTGATGCTCAAGTGAGGAACCAGAGAGAAATGGAGACCGTTGTTGTTGATTTGAGAGAGGGAATCGAAAGTTTCATCAAGAATCAATTGATGGTTTGTGTAAATCGAAGATTTGGAGAAGTTGTGAGGAAATTCAGTAGAAGGAATGGTATTGCAGTTAGGTTAAAAGGGCTTCTGTTATAGATGGGTTTGAAGTAGTAGTGTTCAGGCTAGAGTGGAAGCCGTCGAGTTTGCAGTTACAGTTGAATTGAAGTTGAAGTGATTGCAGTGGTTATAGCTTGAACCATGAGGTGCTGGTGGTGTTAGCTCTAGTACAGGGCAGAGAAGAAGTTACTGGAGATGCAGTTTAAGCTAGGAAGTTGGGTTATGAAATGGGTGTTGAATGAATGATTTAGATGTATGTTAAGTTGAATGTATGAACCTGCAGAAAAAGAGTTACAGCAGAAGCTAGAAATGGAGTTGCAGAAGGTTCAGGTGCTGCAATGGAATTGGCCTGAGGTTGTGTAGAAGATGGTACTGGTACTGGTGGTGTTGAATGTATGAGCAGTTGGTGGCGGTATTAAGCTTGGTGTTAAACTGGATACTGCGACTCAATGGATTGATGCAGGATATTGCAGGTGATGGTACTGTGATGGTGATTGAAGCTCAAGCAATAGAATAGAAGGAGCTGCTTTGCAGGGCAGGTATGAATGAGCTAATGGGGGTGCAGCAGTAAGATGGTGAAGATCAGTTGATACACAGCTGAGATGAAGTATGGAACTGCAGAATGGGTTGTGGAGAATTGCAGCTGAAAGTGAGCCTGTGGAGGATATTGCACCATAGGAGCAGCACAATTTCAGGCCATTGCAGGTGCATGTGATGATAAGACTGTAAGAAGAAGCTACAGGAAGTGAAATAGCAGGTGCTTAAGAAATGCAACTGAATTGAAGGCAGGTGTTGCTGTTTTGAGGTTGTGTTGCGATGCAGTACTGCAGTCAAGGAAGGAACTGAAACGGTTGAAGTGTTGCAATGTGTAAGTTATTAGCAGATGGTGTTGCAGCTGTGCAAGGGCTAGGGCTGATGATGCCATGGGATCTTAAGTTGTTTGTTGGTACTGAGAGGAATGGCAATGATGAATTGGAGCCGAAGCTGTAACTGGTGCTGGCAATAATAGTGCAAGTGAGCTGCAGAACTATGATCTGAATATGAGGAGTGAAGCGCCACCATGGCTGCAACTGAGGGTAAAGTGCAATCAGTGCGCAAAACAAGTTCAGCCTGTGCAAGATTTCAACTATCCTAGGCCTAACTAATTCAGATCAAGACCAGTCAGCTACCGGAACCTGACTCACCCATCTGACTCATTGACTCGGTGTGACCCATTTGACTTCCCGAGTTGACTCGTTTGACTTCGGTTGACCGATGATTGGTTTGACTTTGCCAGTCGCCTGAGATGTTTTTCTGATCACTCTTCCGGCCAACTCCCGGCGGCTATTTTTGGGGTCAGAGTTTTCTATTGGGCTACTTCACACATGAGTTATAAGGGCTGGTGGACCACTTGGAGATGGAATATGAAGACTTGGACCTAATTTTGGAAATAAGAAGAGCTATAAAAGAGAAGTCTTTCTACAACTTGGGATATCACTATTTTCTACTTGGAGTTTTTGGGAAAGAGCCGCAGCTAGGGTTTGCTTTCGTATTTATTTTTCATCTTCTTTGTTTCAATTATTATTGATGATGAACTCCATTATTATGAGTAGCTAAAACAATCGTTGATTAAGGGTGATTTCAAAACCCGAAATATGAACCTATAATTGATATGCAATAGCTCGTTTTCTCACAAGTTTCATTATTGTTTGATTTCTACCATGCTAATAATGTTTATGGATTATTTGTTGATTGTTTAAGTTCGAAATTAAATAGTTGATTCATAATCCTATTGCTAGTTTAGATTTTCTTCGACCTGTAATTGTCTGGAGAATTAAACACAAGTAGCAATATGTGGGTATTGATGATGGGACTTTGTTAAGTACCCATATGTAGAAATTGACACTAGTAGGTGATTCATGCTTTGAGTTCATCACTAGGAGCAACCTTATCTCACAAAACTTAGAGCATTTGTTTAAGTCACACCTAGAGAGCGTACTTCTAGGAAACTTGGCAAGTAGAATCCGGTAGTCGAGCGCTTCCGTATCCGGTGAGCTTAGGAGATAATAACGGGATAGTTGAGCGTACTAATTATCCTACGGTTGTTAGCTGATCTCACCCACAACCAAGAGTTGTTACGACCCCAAGTCGAAGACTTGATAAACAAATCTGTCTCACACAGAAAAGTCTATTGGAATAGATAAATCTGTCTCTCACATAAATACCTACGAGTTTTGTTCCGTCTTTTGATAAATCAAGGTGAACATGAACCAATTAATAACTCGGACTTATATTCCCTAAGAACAGCCTAGTATTATCAATCACCTCACAATAATCTTAATCGACGTACCGAAAGAAGATATTGTGGAATCACAAACGATGAGACGAAGATGTTTGTGACTACTTTTATATCTTTCCTATCGGAGAAAAAAATCTCAAGCCAATCTTTACGATTGTACTTAGTACGATAGAAACAACAAGATCAGATCACACAACTACGAGAAAGTAGTATCGGTCTGGCTTCACAATCCCAATGAAGTCTTCAAGTCGTTAACCTACAAGGTCTCGATAGAAACCTAAGGTTAAAGGAGAATTGACTCTAGCTAATACAACTAGTATCACACATGAGGTGTGGGGATTAGGTTTCCCAGTTGCTAGAGTTCTCCCTTATATAATCTTTCAAATCAGGGTTTGCAATCAATGTTAGCTTAGTAACAAAGCATTCAATATTCACTGTTAGATGAAAACCTGATTAGATTCAAGCTAATATCTTTCAACCGTTAGATCGAAACTTAGATTGTTACACACAAATGAAATGCACGTTTTTAGGTTTGTGTAACCATATGCAAACATGTACATTTAGTTGGTTCAACAGTAGTTAACCAAATGGTTAGCCATATGAGCACTTTCATATCAACCATATTCTTCTTTACCATAACTAGTTCGAATAACTCAAATGAATTAGTTAGAGAGTTGTTCAATTGCTTAGATCTTTATAATAGACACAATTGAAACAAAAACGATTTGATTCACTCGAATCAAGTCATGAACTTTATAGCCACGGTTTGCAATTATGCATTCCTTAGTTTATATAAGTTTAAGTTCACAAATAATCGTTTTTAGAAAATAATAAACTTAAGTACGCTGACTTAAGTACCCGGAATAAGTTTGTATTTGGTTTACAAACTCTAGCGGAATTTCTCGGGATAAGAACTTCCGACAGTACGCGGACTCTAATTCCGGTTTTCCTAAGCAGCAAAGTACGCATACTTTGGTTCAAGGAATAAGGACTTACACACATATGTGTTACCACACAATGTTTATATCCTCCCATGGTTATATAATCTAAACTCTCATTTCAATCATTGAAACATTCTTAGATGACGTTATATAGTTGTTATTCACAAACCATTATTCGCCAAGCCCATTTTCAAGTGATTGAAACTTAACATGACTTTCGTCACTAGTAAAGATGAACTTGGCCAAATCAAAGCTTAATAACACATATTTCGAGAAATAGATAAGCGAGATAAACTCGGCTCAAAATAGCAAATGTGTATAATCATAGTCTATATAGCAAAACGACTTTTGTCTCAAGATAGCAGATAGAGTATATAGACTTTTGAGTGATAGATAAGTTCAAGTCTCCACATACCTTTTAGTCGATGAAGTTCCACAAGTTCCTTGAGTAGTTCTTCGTCTTTGTATGATGATCGTCGTGGAGTCTTGAGCACAACTACACTTCCTATCCTACTCCGAGACTTAGCTAATAGTAGAACATAAATCAAGACTTATAGTTTTGATCACTAACATTAACAAACATGCTTGAGATAGCAACGCATGCGAGTTCGACCGAGCAGTGCTCTAATAGAAAGTGATTTTCTATGGACCGAATCGAGATAATACAAATAGTCGGTTCACACTTCGTGTGATTGCCTATGGATACGAGATCGAGACAATATGACAACAAGAAAACTTGTGTGGTTGACTATGGATACAAGATCGAGACAATACAACAACGAAGTATGTTTACTTGATAAAAGGTTCGGACTTAACCAAACACAATAGGATTACTATCAAGTAAATAGGAATTAACGTTTGTGTATTTTACTTCTAATTATAATAAAAATAATTATAATTGCGGAAATAGAAAAGTAAAAGACACACCAAGATTTTGTTAACGAGGAAACCGTAAATGCAGAAAAACCCCGGGACCTTGTCCAGAATTGAATACTCTCAGATTAAGCCGCTATACAAAATCAAACCAACTTTGTATAGTTGATACCAAGCAACTAAACCTATAGTTCACCTAGTTCCGTCTGTATTCCTACGCCTCCAACTTGTAATAAGTCCATACTTGGAACAATTTCTTTGGTTCGTATTCCAAACAGTAAAGGAAAAAACAAATATGTTTGGTAACAACTGTTTTCGATCAAGTGATATGAGTTCGACAAAAGGCTCTTCCTTTTATCCCAATAAACTCCTTTGTCAGGTCCTTGGATCTATCTTATAACAACTACCAAAGTAATCGTCAAGATTTTGCAATCAATACATTGAATCACAAAGAATTGTATTGATGTCGATCTACTCAACTAATCAATCCAATCTACCACAAGGATAAACCGATTATAGTTGGATCCTTGAAACAAGTATTGTGCACACCAAAGATTATGAACCCAAATAAGAAATCTTCATAGTCTTCTTTGTCTTCAAATCTTCTTAGATCTTCAATAAACACCTGCACACAATCAACTTGAATCTCTTGTGATCAATCACGCACACGAACGGAGTCTGTTAATAATGGATTATCACAAGACGTCTTTAGATCTACAAACAGTCTAAAGATCCCCGTCGAAACTTCGATCTAGTTTGAGTGAATCTTATATCAGAAGAGAAGATTCCCAAACATAAACAAACTAGGTGCAATCAAAGTTCAACAACCGTTACTCAATCAAATCAATCGAAAACTAATAATAAACCACAATTATCTAGTTTCCCACCAACGGTACTAATAGAGCATTTCAATCCCAAAGAAGTCTTTAAACTGAGCGGCCGTAAGAGATTTCGCCTAATTAGGTTACTTTCGTCTCCGAATAGGCGGCTCCACCAGTAACAACACAACTAGGTAGTTTTGCTGGCTCTGAGGATTAGTTTGCTCGAAATTCAAACTTTGATATTTATAGACCAAGGAAGTTTGGACACCAAGAAATTTCCAAAACCGAAAATATTCACAAGATATGCAATATATTCCAAATTCGGTTTTCATAATTCCTGGAAATGCTTTGTCCAAACATTGACCGAAAATCTCCAACTAGTAAATGCACATTACTAATTTTCATTTTCCAAAATTAAAATTGAAAACCTTAATTAAAAGATTCTCAACTTATTTTTCGATCCGGGATTTTTTCCTTTAGCTATTAAGGAATATCTTTGAATAATAAAAGATAAGCGTTACTGCACATGTTCAAAGTATGTCGACATCTTAACTTAGTAAATCAACTTTCATATTTACTATCTTGGAATCGATTTTCCATACTTCTAAACAAGTTTAGAATTGGTTCATCTGACTTCCAAGAACTATGTGATTGATTAAGAACACTCAATCACCAAACATGGGTTTCACGGTTCTACCAAAACAAGTTTCGGTTCTACCTCCATGTGGGTACTGGAATTAGTCACACTAGCTTTCCAAAATTCGGTTGACTAGGTACTAGGATCGGTTCCCACATATATATGGTATCTAACTTGTATTTGTTGCACATATCCATAGGATCGGTTCCCAATATCTAAAAACGTGTTGCACATGTTCATAGGATCGATTCCCAATATCTAGAAACGTGTTGCACCTCATACAAGGATCGATTCCCCTCTTGTGATCGGTTGCACCTCTTACTAGGATCGGTTCCACTTTGCCTAGAGTTGGTCATACCAATAGCACTAAATCAATCATACCATCTCAGATGATTACTTAAGATCAGTTTCACTAATAAAAGTCATACCAATAAAAAAGTCAGGCCTTGTGAATAATTTACCAAGAACATAAACTAGTCATGAGCGGTTATACTAATCACACATATTGGTAGTTCAAAAGATAGGCAATGAATAACAATACCAGTAAGCCTAGCGATTTCCATTTCGATTCACGAAACAAGTTCATGAATTTACTTCCTTTAAACGAATGTAAAACATTGTTTCCTAGGATGAAATCTTCACCTCATACCCATACATAATCACAATAGCATTCAAACGATTATGTCGATGTCTTATATACGAAGTTCAAAAGATAAGCGTTATACTTCGTATTGCATTCCTTAATACTACGACTAACTAGAGTATACTCATTCATGCTTCGCAGTTATGTTTTCAATATGCACGACTTAAAAGATACGTTAGGGAATGAAACAGTTCAAGTCAAATATCACTAACCTCAAGTGGAAGGATCGGTTATACTAGTTTCCATAAAATGGTTAACTAAGTACTAGGTCGGTTACCGCTTATATATGGTACTTACTTGTGATCGGTTGCACAAGTTATAGGATCGGTTACACCAATTACTGAAACTTGTTAACCTACTACAAGGATCGATTACACATCTTGTGATTAGTCCCACCAAGTTCTAGGATTGGTTACCCAATGACTAGGAATGGTCACACCAATTAGAAATATCCATCATACCATCTCAGGTGATTACTTAAGATTGGTTTCACTAATAAAAGTCATATCGATATATAAGTCAGGCCTTGTGAATAGTTTTACCAAGATACATAAGCAAGTTATGAGCGGTTATACTAAACACACATATTGGTAATCCAAAGATTTGCAATGAATAACAATGCCAATAAGCCTAGCGATTTCCCTTTCGATTCACAAAACAATTTTATGAATTGTACTTCCTTTAAACGAATGTAAAACATTGTTTCCGTGGACGAAATCTTCACCCATACCCATACATAATCACAATAGCATTCATACGATTATGTAGACGTCTTATATACGATGTTCAAAAGATAGGCGTTATACTTCGTATTATAATTCCTTAATACTACGTCTAACTAAAGTATAATCATTCACAGCTTCGCAGTTATGTTTTCAATATAGCACGACTTGAAAGATACGTTAGGAATGAAACAGTTCAAGTCAAAATATTACTAACCTCAAGAGGAAGGATGATGTCGTCGTTGTAGTTCTTTACTTCTTCACATTCTTCAAGTCTTCGAGTAGTACTTGTATGTCTCATATCCTAATAACTTTCTAGTAAACCTATACGAAGTTGACTCTAGTAAATAATCAAGCGACTCTTTAAATGAGTTTTGGTTCACTAAAATATGACAACCAAACTTGACATACCAACGCTTGGTGGGTTCAACCGAGCTATGCTCTAACAGTTTTAGATTTTGTTTTTTGTTGGGCATAACCAAAGGTCGGCAAGGTTGTAAACTGCACAGCGTGCCGACTATTCCAGGGTCGTCTTGTTCCAAAAGTACTACTATGCCGACTATACATTAGCTTAGCTGGTAGGTTAAAAAATTAATAAAATGCCGACTAATCAAGCATTTACAACACCTTTCCTGTATGTCAAAATTCATATGGTAGGTTAAAAAATTAATAAAATGCCGACTAATTAAGCATTTAAAACACCTTTCTTGTATGTCAAAAATCATATAGCCGGCATTATGATTTATTATCAGCATATCGGTTGCCAATGGTCATTGTCTTTCAAATTTCTCGACCTTGCTGACTTTTCATACAGTGTTGATCTTCTTTCAAATTTTTCGACCTTGCCGATTTTTCATACAGTGTTGATCCTTCTGTAATTTTGAGTATGAAATCACTTAACAGCTTTACAATCCTCTTTTTAAAAGTGTTTGGCTAGTGTGGTTTTATTTCCGTTACAAAAAAAAATCCTCAATCTTGCAAAAAAAAAAAAGATTCCTCAAAAATCATAATACATAATCCATAAGTTCAATTTCAGGATATTAATAAACGTTCAATTTCAGGATATTAATAAACTAACTAGAATAAACATATTTATTATAAGGATAGATTAGCCATTTTGGAAAATACGTGGATAAGGGGTTTCCGTTTTCACTTCCTAATTATCCTATTTTGTCTCATTAGGCATCCCCAATTAATCCAGTTTTCTTATCAGAACAAAAAAAAAAAAAAAAAAACAATTTCTTAAAATGGGAAGAAGTATCAACCTTTCCCAGCTTACAGTTTGACCTCACTAAAACAGCAAAAAGAAAAGTTGAAGCTAAGCTAAATAATTACCAACTCTGACAAAAAAGACTTATATAGGTGTAATAAACTCAAGCTGCAGAACTAACCTACTAACTAAACTAGTACAGATCTGATTAGACAAAATATAAAACAGACATTATCATCATCATCACATCTCCTGGAGTTTCTCATCCCCAAACTTAAAAGAGTTTGAAGATAAGACCACCATGTTTCGCAAAGAAAGGAGCAAATACAAGAGACTCCACCGCCATGAGCTTGATTAGAATATTTAGTGATGGACCTGATGTGTCCTTCAAGGGATCTCCAATGGTGTCACCAATAACAGCTGCCTTGTGGGGGTCTGACCCTTTAGGGCCAAGAGATTTTGCATGGTCAGATACACCAGCCTGTCATGATAAAACAAATTATAAACAAGAAAAAGGTGACATAAATCTCAGTGCAAGCATAGAATGTGGCACATAATTAGTAAAGAACAGTAAAGTAGAGGATCCAAAGTGGGACTTGTTTTTACCTCAATATACTTCTTGGCATTATCCCAAGCACCTCCGGTGTTGGAGGCAGAAATTGCAATCTGCCAAATGTAACTATGATTAGAGCATGTACTAAGTTCAAAAATGATAAAACATCTACTGCATGACACAATCCATCAAAGACACGGTGCTTTTCTAAAATTTCAAATGCATCAGGAAAAATGCTAGCAGCAGTCATAAGTGCACTGTTGCTAACCGCCCCACTTTTCATGTAGACAAAGTAGGGCCGGGTCTAGTAATTTTTATCAATCCACAGAGTGTGGAAGACTCTAGCTAGAAAGGCACATTCCACTGTTCAGCCAAAAAGTTGTCAGGTAAAAATATGTTACCTGTACACCAGAAACGAGGGAACCAGCAAGGACACCAGAGAGGGTTTCAACGCCAAAAATGTTCCAACAATGAGGGAGTGAGCATGACCAAGGCACCAGGTGGGATCATTTCTTTGATGGATGCATCTGTCGAGATCTTGACACAGTTGGCATAGTCAGGCTTTGCAGTACCTTCCATAAGACCAGGAATGGTGTTGAATTGCCTGCGAACTTCTTCCACCATCTTAAGAGCTGCACTTCCTACACTCTTCATGGTCATAGCTGAGAACCAGTATGGAAGCATTGCTCCAACAAGCAAACCAATAAAGACTTTTGGTGTAAGAACATCCACACTTGAAATAGCTGCACGGCTCACAAAGGCACCAAAGAGTGCCAGGGATACAAGAGCAGCTGATCCAATGGCAAAACCCTATACAGAACAGTTCAACAAACTCAGTACCAGAAAGGCAGAAAGTAAGGGAAGTAGAAAGAGAAGTCACACAGGTTATACCTTTCCAATAGCAGCAGTGGTGTTTCCAGCAACATCTAGGGCATCAGTCCTCTCCCAGATCCTGTGGCTTATGTCATCCAACTCAGCAATACCTCCAGCATTGTCACTGATGGGACCATATGCATCAATAGCCAATCCAGTAGCAATAGTGCTGAGCATTCCAAGAGCAGCCATAGCAATTCCATACATGGCAGCTAGGCTAAAACTGACAAAGATACTGATGGCAATAGCAAAGATCGGAATGATAACAGATTTGTATCCCAAGGCAAGGCCAAAGATAACATTAGTAGCAGCTCCAGTTCGGCAGGAATCAGCGACATCTTGCACAGGGCTACAACATAAATGTAGAAGTAAGGCTTCAAACGGAACCCAATTAAACCATCAGAACAATGATGAGTAAAAATCTTTACTTAGAAAAATTACCTGTATGCATTGCTGGTGTAATATTCTGTAATGAACCCAATGACCAACCCAGCCCAAAGGCCAATAGCAACACAGAAGAACAGTTCCCTGCAGCCACGAAGGAAGATATTAAAACTTGCCCGGTCTGTGAACACTTACTTTTCTAACACTCAAAAAAAGACAGTTAAATATAACCAAACTTTGTGATAGAGCTCACCAGTTTTTCACAACTTTCTGGACTCCAAAATTGAAGATTGTGAATGATGATGGGAGGGCAACCCAACTAACAAGAGCAATTCCCAATGTCATCAGAGCAGTAGAGATGATAAGCTGGTTCTTTAGTGCTGGCTCGATTTGAGCGACAAGCTTGATTTCAAAGAAATCGGTCGCAAAGAGGGTGGTGAGCAAACAGACAAGGATACCAACGGAACTAATAAGCAAAGGATAGCACATTGCAGTGAATTCGTGGTTGATGCCGAAAGAGGAGATGGATGCAACAACTAGTGCAGCACAAGAGGACTCAGCATAAGAACCAAAAAGATCAGAACCCATTCCAGCAATATCCCCAACATTGTCACCAACATTATCAGCAATGACCTAGGTGGAAAAAGATACGCAGATTAAGCTACAAATCTATATTAGGAAGACTAAGATAACATGACAAGCCAAATGCTTAATTTCTTACAGCTGGGTTCCTCGGGTCATCCTCGGGGATGTTCCTTTCAACCTTGCCTACAAGATCAGCACCAACATCAGCAGCTTTTGTATAGATACCTCCACCAACTCTGCCAAAGAGGGCCATAGATGATCCACCTAAACCATAACCAGTGATCGCCTCAAATAGTCCTTCCCAGTCATCACCGTAGTAGATCTTGAACACATTGATGGTAATGTAAAGAACCAAAAGGCCATTAGCAGCAAGGAGAAAACCCATAACTGCACCAGACCTAAATGCAACAATGAAAGCCTTTCCAACACCTTTCCTTGCCTCCAAGGTTGTTCTGGCATTGGCATATGTCGCAATTTTCATTCCTAGAAAACCAGAGATCACTGAGGTGACAGCACCAAGCACAAATGATATGGTGCTGAAGGTAGCATTGGCAAGAGCAGACTTGCACATCTTATCTACATTATATGTGCACGGCTGCAACTTTGTACTGAACCCCTCCACGGACCCAAGGAAGAGGAAAATAAGAATTGCAAATGCAACCATGAAAACTCCAACATACTGGTATTCAGTGTATAGGAAGGAAGTTGCTCCTGTAACATCAATAAACACACACATCAGAAATCTGAGCTGGTTCAATCAAACACCGAGACAGGAAATAACCATATGCAGCAACAAAACAATGCAAATTAAATTAACATGAGACAAGCTTTCAATTGTTAGATATCTGGGTATCTAATTAGACAAGCTTTGTATTTGCGAGATGTCAATCTAATTAGACTATGTGGATCAAAGAAAACGATATATGCCAGATGATTAGATACAGCACAAAGTAGCCAGAAAAAGGCATGCAAAGTCCCTGAGGATAATTGTAACTTAACCACCACCAACACACCGACACTTCCATCACAGGTAAAGAATAAGATCAAGGAACACAAAAAAAGACAATATTGTTCACCCACTTGTTAGGCAAAACACATTAATCAGCAAAGGTTGGACCAAACAGTGAGGAGAGCGCCAAATTAGTTGCAAGGTGGGTAAAAAAAAAAAAAAAAATTGTTGAGCTACCAAATTTCATCAGACAATTCAGGGCGAATATGTATTTCTAGGGTTTTAACAATAAATTCAATCGCAGCAGATCCAACTTATAGTTTTATCATATGATCCTAACTTTTTCAAATTTGAACAAAAAAAATAAATAGGACATGCAAAAAAAAATCATCTGAAATAAAAAACGAAATAAGCACAGACTAGAAACTTTTAGCTAAATCTAATCCTTGGACTGAGATGGAAACTTTATGCTAAATCTAAACCTTGAACTGAATAAATATATAAACCAGCAAAAAAAGATCTGACAAAAATCAGAGAAATTCTAGATCAAAAAAAAAAATTACCTTCAGAGATAGCATTCTGAATCTCAGCACATTTAAGTACAGTATTATGATCATTAATCCCTTCTTCCTCTTCAATCAAAGAATCGTCAAACCCATTATTCTTCTTATTACTATTATCAGACAAATTTTGTGGAGAAACTTTCACTCGTGATACTATATACCATTGAAACAGAGAAAACAAGATACCAATAACGGCGCACACTGGAATCAATATCTGTGTTAACAGATCTGACAGAATGATTGATCCCATCGGATTGTGCCAGTTGATTCCGTTCTGAAAATCAGTCAGAAAAGTTTTGCTAGAGAAGAGAGGAAGTAGAACCAGTGTTAAACACCTTACACACGAGGGGTTTTTGTGTGTTTCTGAGGTTCTTTGTTTTTTTATAGCATACGAGAAAAACGAGTTAGAATGAGAGAGTTGAGAAAAAAATAAAAGTACTTAGTATTTTAGATTAGATTGGATAAATGAGGAATATGGTTTTTGGATAAAACCCTAGGAGCGTATTTAACACGCAATTTCTTTTTAGTACGAAATAAGCATTTGGCATCTTAATCCCTATCCTAATCCTTGTACTTGACATGACACGAAGTATCCAGCGCAGCAGGGGGATTATTCAACGAGTTTATACTACCGGCGAAGGAACATGGAAATTGTTGTTGGGAGAAGGGTCAAGACTTTTGACGCACAAAAGGCTAAAAACGGGATTGCTTAATGGATGGGAGATTAGGTGAAGGTGGGTTGATTACTTAGTCTCAAAAGGCTAAAACAAGGACAAAATGGGATGATTATGTAATGTACACAGGAATTAGGACAAGGTCTAAAGTAATTTTTTTTTTTTTATGGAAAGGTCTAAAGTAAATTAGTAAATGGGATTAATAAGAGCATCTCCAACAGCGGGTGTTAAAAATCCTACCTGTGTAGTCGCAGGATTTCCCACAACACATCCCATATAATATTTTCTAGATCTCAATCTTATTAATCACCTAAATCTCAAATATAAGTACTAGAAATATAAATTGACACAAGGATTTTTTACATGGTTCGATCAATGTGATCTACATCCATGGTTCTTCACTATGATTGTTGAGGTTACATTAGTATTACATTTACAATCTCCATTAATGGATATTTTGTAGAGCTCTAGATCTAATTATTTGGGGAAGAAGATGATAAAGAAAATAAATCCCTCTCTAAAAATATATCTCTCTCTTACTAAATGTGTCATCTCTACAAAAGTGTGTCCTCCCCTTTCTCTCTCCTGACTTTCTCTTTATATAGGTGTTTACATAGTGGATGACAGCTCACATACAGCTCATATTCTCGCAGGTCTTTGATAATTTCGTAGGATCTTGTTACCTTCTCGCGAGCTATGAAAATGAATGAATCTCGCACTCTAAGAAATATGTTGTGCGATATTTTGATCCTACATATTGCCTCTTTTTTCTTGAATATTGCTTGAAGAGCAATCTTTAAGAAAAAATTCGTTGTTGTAGTAGTTTTTAATCTTTGTTGATGAAGGAACGAGCGAAAAAATACTGGACTTGAAAAGTACGTACTTGCCTCTATTCTTTTGTGAAGTTCCAGAGCTTTGAGAAGTAATTAGAAGTATCATCTTGAAGTATACGAAGTATGAAGTATCCTTGAAGAAGTATAAGAAGTATGAAGTATCCATCCTTGAATGCGAGTAATAAGTATTGCCTCTATTCATGCGAAATTATTATTCCATTTTTGATGAGGATTCTTGTTGTTCATTAGTGAACGTCCATTTTGGAAATGATTCTTTCCGAGAAGATAAAGAATATAAAATATTTTCTCGGTAATCCATAGTTGCCTCTGTTCTTTATCTATGAGGGTAGAATCCTTGAGAAAATGTTGAGTGAGCGAGTTGTGTCTTCATTCTTGTCTTGCCTCTGTCTCATGCTTTGTGCTCGAGCGATAGTATAACCTCTTCAAGTTGCTTATAATTGTGTGAAATAATTGTGCGATCAATCACATCTGCGATAATTTTGCGAATAATTTTGAAATTTTGAATAATCTGCAAAATTTTGAATAATCTGCAAAATTTTGAATAATGCAAATTAATAATAGAGTTTTGTAAAATATTTGTGCGAATATAATGCTTATGTAATGATTATGTTATGAAATATGTATGCGATGTTTATGCCATGAAATGCTTATGCGATGCTTTCATGATGCAAGTATGATGCTTGTATGATGAGAATGATTATCTATTGCAATGTATAGCTAATGTTTGTGTTACTTAGCTCATTTTGCCGTTCTAAACTTGATGTAGCTTTAAGTTGCTTCCATTCTTCATTTCTCTGGTCTTTTCTTTAGTATGTGCATTCATCTTCGTGTACTCATTGTTCTCGCAAGTTCATTTGCTTGTACTTCATTGTATTATTTGTCCATCTTTAGTTCATTGTATCTCATTGTTTTACTGTCTCAATTGTTTATTCATGCACTATTAGTATCGCATAATATAATATAATCAAAATATCAAAGGTGCATCATTTTCATTATCTCAATTCCATTTCTTTATACATGTTCGCAAGCTTGTTTGCTTACATATAATCATCTTCGCAAGTTTATTTGCGTACTCTCTTATGTGGTCTTATTTTGCCTTCCTAGTTAAAGGTCTTATTTTGCCACCTCTTGTCATTGCGACAAAATCGCAGGTCGTCTTTACACTTTCATGTAATGACCCATTGATCTTGTCTTATCATTTATCTAGTATTATTGCCTCTGCAGGATGTTTTTCATGCGACAATATGACAGGCCTAAATATTCTTGCGAACATAAAGCCCCATGACATTTCCGTCTTGCGACGAAATCGCATGACGTCCTTACACTTTCATGTACGGACCCATTGATCTCGTCTTATCTTTCTCTTTTGTATTATTGCCTCTTCAGGATTGTTGCACAAATATGACATGCCTAAATATTCTTGCGAAAATAAAGCCCCATGACATTTGCGTCTTAAGACACTTATCAGCTCCCTAATGGAGGGTGCCGCCCTTATCTTCCCCCTGGTTGCCCCTTCAAGGAGATGTACTTCTGCCATACAAGACTAGCTCCTCTCATCCGGTCTTAACAACAACCAGTTGTTTTCGCAGCCTCTTATCCCTTTTGCCTGTAGGGCTTATGGTTACGAGATTGCACCCTAAGTGGGGTTTTCTTCGGGCGAGTGCGGATAAGTCAAGACTTGCCAAGAATGGCCGAGACGCTTCAAACGCCCCTAGGCACTCTTGGCTCAACCGTGTACCTCGGCGCCTTGATCGAGATGTTTGACTCCTTAGAAGAGACCCTCGAGTCGTCCAACCTAAGTCATAAGCTTAGGTTGAAAATCCAAGGTACCTCTCCTTGATGGGCTTTATTGACCCCAAATCTCCATGACTCGGAGTTCCGGGCGGTGTAACCTTTTCACGAGCCATGTAAATGTATACCCCCTTCTATGACGTACTTTAGGTCTTACATTTGCCTCTTGCGAAATTTTATTCGCGAACTAGGGTGTACGCCATAAAGGTTCGTCCCATTCTGATCTTAGGATTTTTATGGATCTAAGATCGTCTCTCGCGAAATTATCGCATGTCTCTATTATCTCTGCGAAATTATCGCATATCTTCATTATTTCATTTCTGTCATTTCTTTCATTCATTCTTTCATTCTCATAATATCATATCATTTGAAGCCAAGTAAATATTCAAGAGAAATTCTAATACATTGTAATTCTGGAATTTTTGTAGTTGTGAAATCTTTATAATTCTGCAATTGTATCGCGTTTTGTGATTCAAATCAAAAATCTTTTATTTTCTGTAAAGGAAACATTCTAGAGAAATATATAAATTGGATTTTCTGGGTTTTTTGTAATTTTGAAATCTCGAAATCTTTGTAATTTTGAAGTTTTTGTAATCTTGAAATCTTAGTAATCTTTGAAATCTTTGTTATCATGCAATTGAATCGCTCTTTGTAAATCAAATCAAAAATCTTTTATTTTCTATAAGTAAAATATTCAAGGAAGTGGTACTTAGCTTTCATGTGATTTTCTGTTGTTGTCGTCTCTTGCGAAGTATATGATTTGATCATGAAACTGGCATCCTTGAAATGTATAAATGTCGCTCAAAGAAATGTAATTATCGCGTAGCAAAAAGAAGTGTGAGAAATGAGATTTGAACCCTTGACCTGCCTCTTGCATATTCTCGCACCATACCAACTGTTCTAACCCTCTCTTGCGAAATAATCATTAACTTTCTTCTTTGTGAAATAATCAAAGTCCGTGCGAAATTTCGCATAACAAAAATAAATGTGCGAGAATCAAGAATTGATCCTGCGACCTGCTGCTTGCATTCATGCCTCTTGACCGACTGTGCCAGTTCTCTTGTGTGAAATTATCGCACACTTGTTAAAACTTGATTTGCTCTTCGCTGGTAGCAACCCAAAAATATGTAAAATGTACGAAAAATTCGCAAGAGGTGGGAATTGAACTTACGTCCTTCTTCATGCATCGAATCAAATGAACCATCTGTGCCAACCCTCCTTTGCGAAATAATCATAAACTCTCTTCTGTGAGAAATACTCTTACGAAATATCCATGTGAAAAATACACATTCGTTGGGATTTGAACACACGACCATGAACTCATTAACTTCGCAGGTGACCAACTCATGCGCCTCTTGTTTGCGAAATTATGAAACAACTTTGCGAAATTATTCATTTTTTTGTCCTCTCGTAAAAAGAAGAAAACTATGCTCGCGCAGCGAATTCGAACTTGCGACCACAAACACACATGTTGTTCTCTGGACCAACTGTTCAAGAACTTCTCTGCGAAATTAACTCATAACTTTTATCCTTATTCTCTTATTCGCCACTGAAGATGATAATAAATGAAAACTATGTATCTCTGCGAATTCGAACCCATGACCTATTGTTTGTTCGCTCAGCCTTGAACCATCTGTGCGAATTTCTGTTTGTGATAAAAATTGCAGCATCTGCCTCTTATCTTCTCTTCGTCCTTCCTTAATTTCCTTCAACAATTTGCCTCTTGCTTTTTCTCCTGAACATGGAAATCTTCCATTGAAACCTTGGTTTTCTTCCCTGAATTTCACCACAGCAACTAATATTTTCTCCTACTCTTTTCATGTCTTTGAATTTTTGATGATGTTTACTCCCTGAAAGTGTGATTTCTTCCATGAAATTTCCATTTTTGAACCTAAACTTTGTAGATCTAGAAAAATATGAACAGTAGTTAATCTTCATGGAAACTTCTTGAACCAACAAATTACATGAAGGATAAATCCTTTACTCCTCCCTGTTTCTAGCGTTAAAAATGTAGTTGCAGGATTTCCCACAACACACCCCCTATAATATTTTCTAGATCTCAATCTTATTAATCACCTAAATCTCAAATATAAGTACTAGAAATATAAATTGACACAAGGATTTTTTACATGGTTCGATCAATGTGATCTACATCCATGGTTCTTCACTATGATTGTTGAGGTTACATTAGTATTACATTTACAATCTCCATTAATGGATATTTTGTAGAGCTCTAGATCTAATTATTTGGGGAAGAAGATGATAAAGAAAATAAATCCCTCTCTAAAAATATATCTCTCTCTTACTAAATGTGTCCTCTCTACAAAAGCGTGTCCTCCCCTTTCTCTCTCCTGCCTTTCTCTTTATATATGTGTTTACATAGTGGATGACAGCTCACATACAGCTCATATTCTCGCAGGTCTTTGATAATTTCGTAGGCTCTTGCTACCTTCTCGCGAGCTATGAAAATGAATGAATCTCGCACTCTAAGAAATATGTTGTGTGATATTTTGATCCTACAACCTCGAAATTTTGTTAAGACACTTATCCAGGAGGATTTGCACATGTAGTAGATATGGTACCCCATAACTAACAAACGATTTCCAATAGTATAGATGTTTAACCCTTAGAAAACCTTATGTGATGAAATTTTAACCGTTTAATTGTATTTTAATTAAGGGAATTTTAAAAAAAATGCCCATGTGGGGAAATGCATTTAATAAAATGCCCACGTTTTTTTTCATTAAATATTTAATGCACATGTCGTCTATTTTTCCGTCAAGGCCCACCAAACCAATAAAATTTTGTGGACTTTGTCAACTTCTCATCTAATGATATGAGATTTTAGTGGGCGCAATTACGGAACTGCCCTATATTGTAATATCATCTTTCACCGTCTATTTGATTAATCAACGGCTAAAAATGCAAGGATGATATTAACTGCCATACGAACAGGTGGTGAAGGACTTAAAGATAAGCGATGATATTAATTCTCTTCATCGAGTCATGAGACTATCAAAGTGTTTGTACCCAAAATAAATTCTAGGCACAAAACACGATGATTTGATGATGATGATGAAATTAGGGTTATGAAACAAATTGAAGAAAAATAAATAATGAGACAAGGATTTAACGTGGTTCGGCAAGTTGTGCCTACGTCCACGGATGTAACCCCGTAGGGAGAGATTTTATTGACATGATGATTACAATAGTTGTGTGGTTTGCCAACATAGAATTCCTTTTTTTGAGTTGGATTTTTAGCCTCTATTTATAGGCAAAAACCCTAATCTAGTTCCTTAATAACCCTAGATTTGTAGTTATCCAAAATAACCACCTGGATTTGTACTTATCCTTTAATATTTGTATATATCCTTGAAGATCCACGTATATCTTGAAAGATTCTTGTATATCTTCACATGATTTGAGTTTATCTTGAAAGATCCTTGTATATCTTCACAAGATTTGTGTTTATCTCAAAAGACTTCCAAAAATAAGTCTCTTGGGCTTCTATAATAAGCTAGACCGGGCCTCTATATTAAGCCATGTGGGCTTCCACAATAAACCCACGGCCTGGTTTCCTCAATAAACCTCCGGACTTCCTCAATAAGTCCGGCCTGGCTTCCTCAATAAGCCATGTGGGTTTCCTCAATAAACCCACAGCCTGGTTTCCTCAATAAACCTTCGGACTTCCTCAATAAGTCCGTCCTAGCTTCCTCAATAAGCCATGTGGGTTTTCTCAATAAACCCACAGCCTTGTTTCCTCAATAAACCTCCGGACTTCCTCAGTAAGTCCGGCCTGACTTCCTCAATAAGCCCTGTGGGTTTCCTCAATAAACCCACAGCCTGGTTTCCTCAATAAACCTCCGGACTTCCTCAATAAGTCCGGTCTGGGCTTCCACAATAAGCCATGTGGGTTTCCTCAATAAACCCACGGGTTGACGCTATTAAATAGCTTGTGCGGCACGCACGTACACTATTTGAATAGGGTACAAACATCGCCCCTTTTAACTCTCAACTTGTTGAAGAGTTAAGATTCTCTTTCATAGCATTTTACATGTTCGAATGCGGGCACCGCTGATGCATGTACATAAGACTTAAAAAACGCTTAACACAAAATCGAATGAATCATGGCACATTGTAGTGCATATCCTTTTTAAGTCATATTTCTTATGGTTTTTCCTCTAAGCATAGATTATCTAAACAAAGTGTGAGGCTTGACGTGTAGATGTGCCTCCTCTCATCATGTTAGCACTTCCTTGTTTTGACCTAGAGTTAGTGACCAGCCACTTTGCTATTTCTCTTTCATAGAATAGCATTTTATTTATCTGTTTTCCGCTTGTTCGAATCTTCATTTACTCGGAAATATTTTTTTTCTTGAGCTTCCCACTCTGTCACCACCGAATCTTCCTTATTTAACTTCTTCTGTAAACCAGACACGTTAATTGCTTCCAACTTATCTTTTGGACGGTCCCATTGCTTTTTTCATCACATTTTGCTCCATATCTTTGGTAAGATATTGCGTAACTCACTTATCGTTGGAATGTCCTCAGGGGTGTTCCAAGCAACTTTTCGGCCGAATTTTCCAACAATCTTTATTTCCAAAAAAATACCTACAAACACACAAAACACCATAATAAGGACAAAAGCAGTACTAACAATATGAAACATTGAGGACAAATTGTTAAATGGCATCAACCACCCGATTGATTAATTGCCCGGCTACTTGGTCTTGCTTTGGCACGCTCCATCTCTTTGGTAAGATATTGCGCTCACTCGTAGAATTTGCCGACTTTGACAAACCTCTTGTGCTATCGAATAACGAATGTACGACAATCTCCTGCTGCATGTGCTGGATTCGGCCGGCTATAGATTTTTGTCATATATTTCCTTCATCAAAACACTTCGTCTTTGTCTTTCTCTTTTCTAGAAAAACATTGCAACAATTTCCTTGAAAAGTAAAACGCTTCGTTTTTGTTTTTATCTTTAATAGAAAAACAATGCAAGTATTTCTTTAATAAATACATGCGAAAGTGCCCCAACGTATGACTATAAACTCAATTTATAATGTAACAATTGGTGAGGACTTACCTTCCCAGGCGTTCGTTCCTTCAACCTTAGCCGCCCCCAGTACTTGCCATGATACTGAAAAAGATGTCTTCTATTATTCGACTTCTTTAAACAAGTTGCTTTTGATTGCATGCTCGAGGTCACTTTAGCCGTCCCCAATATCTGTAGAGATATTCCCAAGTAGATTAGACGCCCCCATGTGAAGCAGGAACTAGATCTATTATATCCGTTCCTCACTTGCTAAATGGCTCTGGGATTATGATCAAGTATATTTTCCGTTGCCATCTTATTTCTGGTTCCATCGTGATTTTTCCTTTTGATTAGTTTGGACCAGCCGAACCGGTTCGATGAACCAAAGCTGGACCCTATATCGAAATAGCCTTATATGGTCTTGGCCAGCTGGTCGTGTGGAGTCCTCCAAGTTTAGCTTAATATTTCAAAGTACCTAAAATGTACTTAAGACTTCCCCAAGCACCAAACACGTGGGGCTTGGCATGACCTCATGCTCTTCTTTTATCTAAGGACCTCATGCCCTTCTTTTACTTCAAGCAGGTAAAATTGGTAAGACTCTTGTACGACCAACTACGCATCTTCTCTTGTAAACTACTTGGATTGATATGTAACATTTTTATTTCCTCGGACATTTTGCTACCTGTTTTGGAGCACGAAAGACGCCACCAGATCCTTAATATGGTGGAACTGATGTATAGGTCGCATGGATGCGACAATTTCACACCTTAAATCTTGACGAGTTGGATTGTATGCGAGACCTTCATTTGGCGTTTGTCATGGTGGTCCGACGTCCGTGTACCAATAATCCCTTCTAGCTAAGAATAAATATCTTCTACAAAGGCTTGGATCAAGGTTTACCTTCATGACGTGTAAACGGACGCCGCCATGTCTTTGTTGAGCAGATAAGTATAATCTTGTGTGGACCAAATGCCCGTTGATGATGTGGACGATATTTATGCACCAAAACGAAATGCTCATCAATCACCAAACACGTTCAAAGTACCATATATCAGTCACGTGGGCATGTGATGTCCTCTTGCTCTTCCTTTAGCTGACTTATGTCCCACGTGTTAGTCTTTGTAACACTTCCAGTCATAAGCCCATGTGCTAATCTCTTAACAGTACTGCCTATACCCAATGTGTGTCTTCTCCTCCATAAATGACAATCTTGGTTTGATGCCAGCGTTTTCCCATTTTTTGTACACCACCAGTGATATGTCTCAGTTTCATTACGGTTATGATGTCCTATCTTGTTCAATCAGTGAAAACCGCAATGCCTGGTAAGAATTCGAATCCTTATGAAACTAGGAATTCGACTCATGAAAATAAGAACTTGACACCCTTTGAGACTCCAATTTCTGCATCTTATCAGTCTATATAATTTTTCTTTCCTTGCAGTCCACTATCGTTAGCCCTCTATATATTGATGTACTTTCTATACCATAGACATACATCTCACGAGAGGCTCGTTTTATTTTATTAAGTAAGTATACATCTTCCCCTTTACTTTTTTTTTTGTTGACGCATCACTGTACAAATCAATTTACTAACCTCCAGTTTTTCGTCTTTATGAACAACTTGCTAAATTCTTGATTCCATTAACCTCCTTTCTTGAGGTTAATGATGCTTTGAACTTCGTGTGAGGATAATGCGATCATGCTCGTACTTGCCTTGGTCGTGCTGGAGCTCATGGGTACAGAGGACACGCTGATGATTCTTCCAGACGAACAACCCTGAATAGTCGATACCTTAGAAATTCTTTTGCCATTCTCTTTAGGCTTCAGGTGCGTCAAAAAATGTTGGTCCTTTATGGTGATCCAAGGATGCGTGTGGGTGGCCAATCCTTCCATTGCTAATGCATCAGATATAATGGAAAATCCTCTTACCATGAAGAAAGCCTTCGCTCACTACAATATAATCCAATCAACTCAGCCCCGTATGACGTCACCCCTTCCTCGAGCTATCCTTTTAATTCGAATCAACTCTGCCACAGTTAGCTCCTTCGAATGATTCCTTTACTGCTGATCACCCTGCTACTGTAGATATCTCTGTAACATTGATCAATCTTATACCGTTGGGGCATCCAACTGCCCCTTTAACGATGATCAGTTGGTATGTATGCCTACTAAGCGAGATGACCATTAAAGACGGTCGTTATGGACCTTTCGTAGCCCATGGTTTGATATACTTTCATGTTGCCAATCCACGAACGTCTATATGACTGGATCGGTGGCACTTGTGAGGTGTTGAACGGAGCTAAGCACTCTTCGAGCATTCCAGCAGTGTTGATGTGTGCATCCAGTTGTCATAAAGAATGTTTCTGAATCGAATTTCTTTTCTTTATTAGAGATGATCATAGCTGACATGTACACACATATTATGTCTCCCAAATAAATTTGGGGATGTGTATTGACGTCGTTATTTTCTTCGAATTTGTTAATGTAATCGGCTCCAATTAACAAGTATTTGCCGCCTCATGTGCAGTGGAAAACAGACCTCGAATATCCGATCCCCACCTACGTAGCAGCCATGGATTTACTCCTTTGCGTCACACAGCGCAGGTACTGTTCCATAGCAATCTAACTGCAAGTATTTCCTTAATAAATACAAGCAAAAAGTTTCCTTGATTCTAAGCAGAGCCAAAATTGTGTGTGAACTATAAACTAGATTTATAGTATCGCCATTGTTGATGAACGTGATGTCTCCACTCATCTTGGAAAGCGCTCTGTAGAATCCGATTTTTGACATATTGACTTGAAGGATTTCCGGTAGGTATATCAACGTCCATTCGATTTGTTAATCTTTCTTTGTTAACCTTCCTTTTAACAACCTTTTCATCCGCAACGTTTCTGCAACTGTCTGCAAATCTGGATCACAACATTTTGTATCTTCTGCAACTTTACCTGAAATAGTTGTAAATCTTCTGCAACTTTCTGATCGCAACTTTGTGAACCTTCTGCAACCTTTTCCGAGAAAGTTGTAAACTTTCTGCAACTTTCTGATCCTAACTTTGTGAACCTTCTGCAACCTTTTCCGAGAAAGTTGTAAACTTTCTGCAACTTTCTGATCACAACGTTCTCTGTCAAACAAAACCTTGAACATAATTTAGGGTTTTCTGCAACTCTTCAGAAACGTTGTGGACGTATTTTCTCAAAAGGGTGAACACGATCTTTTGCTCGGGTCCCCTTAGTCGGCGCCAATGTTTGTACCCAAAATAAATTCCAGGCACAAAACACGATGATTTGATGATGATGATGATGAAATTAGGGTTATGAAACAAATTGAAAAAAAATAAATAAGGAGACAAGGATTTAACGTGGTTCGGTAAGTTGTGCCTACGTCCACGGATGGAACCCCGTAGGGAGAGATTTTATTGACATGATGATTACAATAGTTGTGTGGTTTGCCAACATAGAATTTCTTTTTTTGAGTTGGATTTTTAGCCTCTATTTATAGGCAAAAACCCTAATCTAGTTCCTTAATAACCCTAGATTTGTAGTTATCCAAAATAACCACCTGGATTTGTACTTATCCTTTAATATTTGTATATATCCTTGAAGATCCACGTATATCTTGAAAGATTTTTGTATATCTTCACATGATTTGAGTTTATCTTGAAAGATCCTTGTATATCTTCACAAGATTTGTGTCTATCTCAAAAGACTTCCAAAATAAGTCTTTTGGGCTTCTATAATAAGCTAGACCGGGCCTCTATATTAAGCCATGTGGGCTTCCACAATAAACCCACGGCCTGGTTTCCTCAATAAACCTCCGGACTTCCTCAATAAGTCCGGCCTGGCTTCCTCAATAAGCCCTGTGGGTTTCCTCAATAAACCCACAGCCTGGTTTCCTCAATAAACCTTTGGACTTCCTCAATAAGTCCGTCATGGCTTCCTCAATAAGCCCTGTGGGTTTCCTCAATAAACCCACAGTTTTGTTTCCTCGATAAACCTCTGGACTTCCTCAATAAGTCCTACTGCTTCCTCAATAAGCCCTGTGGGTTTCCTCAATAAACCCACAGCCTGGTTTCCTCAATAAACCTCCGGACTTCCTCAATAAGTCTGGTCTGGGCTTCCACAATAAGCCTTGTGGGTTTCCTCAATAAACCCACGAGTTGACGTTATTAAATAGCTTGTGTGGCACGCACGTATGCTATTTGAATAGGGTACACACAGAGAGTATCGAACTTAATTACCACGTTTCATACTAACATTTCTAAGGGTTCATTCCCTTATCTTACGGCAAACTTAATTTCCTTCATCGTTTGAGATTACAATGTTGCAGATAAGCGAAGCCAGTAAGGGAACGGGTGAATGGATATGAGATTCGTGGTTGTTTGGTTCTTTATCTCGTCGAACAATTATAGAGTTCTTTTTCTGATTTTAACAGCAACAACAAGAGATGTGAGGATTTCGAAACAAGGATTCGAATTGGGTTTATGTAAAAGTTTTTCGATCTTTATAGATGCAGAAACAAAGTCTCTCGATCAAGATTTACTTGGGAATAATTTATTTTAGTTCTGGGATCGATTGAAACAAGAGTTATTGTTGCTTTCATTGATTTTGATGGCTGGGTTCATATTCACTTTGAATTTACAACAACAGAACATCGATTTTGGGGGATTCTTGTAAATTCGGTTGGAACACCTGATGTTACTGCAGTGATTGGAGCTGTTTAGGTTCGAATAGAGTGGAGATGGCAAAGAGTGGAGCTCGAATTTGCAGAAATGAAGACCTAAGACCTAATTAGTTTTGGTTCTTAAAAAAATTTGGGGATTTTATTGTATGTCAATTTCTTTTGCTAATTCATTAATTGGGTAGTTTTAATTTTAAATGAATTGATGATCTATGATTTTGGATGATGCAAACCCTAATTGGATTACCAGCAGTGAATTCTAGACCGAAGAAGGTACCGGTTCTGGAGAAGAAATAGAGCACGTGGTGCAATCCTAGAAATTATCCAAAGGATGATCGATCTTAACCATTCAAATAGGTAATGTCTTGGGCATTTAACACGGTGTAACCAGTCCCTAGTCACACGATTCAGGGGCTTCAATGTCTTTTCTCATGCATCAAAAATCGCCACGTGCACAGTAACATACGTTAGCCGTTTTTTCAAAAAAACGGGACGGAAAAGGTCAAACCATGGTCATTAAATATATAATGAAAAAAACGTGGGCATTTTCTTAAATGCATTTCCCCACATGGGCATTTTATTAAAAACCCCTTTAATTAATTATTAAAAATGAAAAATATGACATGGAGGTCATTCCGAAGGTCAAGATAACACTTTCTTCAAAACCTTCAAAATTAGTATTTCATCCCTCATATTTTGTAGGACTACTGTTAGAGATGGATTTAGTTAAAATGAAGATCTAAAATCCTACGTGTCATTGAAAAAAAAAAATCTTCCACCTTCTATTGGAGATGTTTTTTTTTTTTTGCTAAGTCCAAAACCTTCTATTGGAGATGCTCTAAGTGTAAACATTAAGCTCATGCCACTATAGTATAGTGGTGTTGATGATGTGTTTTGACAATGGAAAAAGACTTGTAAATTCGCCTATGAACCTATATAATATGTATGTGCTATAGGGGTTCGTCCAACTGAAATCTTAGTACTCAATATATATTAAATACTCCCTCCGTTCCGATTTACTTGACGTTGTAGGATTTTTCACGGATATTAAGAAATATCAGAGAGAGTAAAATCTTTCCAATAATACACTCTCCAAAGAACAACTTTCGGTAACTAAAACCAACTGCTGTCAAGATAAACCTCTATCCACCGGTTTTTCTAGCAACGACAATGGGTAGAACTCTTTAGCAACAATGACTTAACAACCTAAACATCATACTTGTTGTTAATAGCCTCCAACCACCATGTTTTGGCAACCTAAACGTACCCTAGAAGGTATATATCTTTTGCCACTGCCTTAGCCACCGAATAATCTGTTAATAGACACCTAAACCAACCATCAAATTATTAGCATCGCAAGTATCTTTCATCCACGAGAATGTGGCAACTTTTAAAGTACAATAGAAGGTCAATACTTCAAGCCACTATGTGGAGCCTCCAAGTTAACTGTCACGTACACACTTGTACCAACCCATCGATTTATTGGTGTGATTAGTAGCTTTGACCACCATAATATGGAAACTCTGCAAAGACATTAACATTCAAAAGTTTTCTTTGGTAAGCAAAATTAGTATTTGCGAGAGTTTATTGCTTGAGCATCAAAGTGATCTAAATGCATGATCCATTAACAGAAGTGGATTCTTTTTGGAAATATGTATATTGACTAGTCATTTGTGACTGAGTCCAAAACTTATGCATGACGATATATCATCGCATATATAAGGATCGACTTAATAAATATGATTTAGGTTTTTTTTTTTTTTTTGAAGCATGTGATTTAGATAAATGGAATACATTCAAGAAAATTTTGTTTTTCGTTTTAATATAATGAACATTGTCTACTATGTAGCTAACGGCCAATACGAGTCGATCCCACAAGGAGTTGGCCGGATTGGTGAAACTAAATTTCTTAGTTCTACTAATACTAATTTGAACGAACGGGTAATCGAATGATCAAAAGATGGATTATTATACCAAAAAAATTAAATCAAAACAATACATATAGAGAAACTTAGGCTTTGAATCCACCTCCTAAGGCCAAGCAGTATGGTGCACAATTTCCCTTCCCTATCCCATAAATGTAGAGAAATGTATAGAAATTCAAGTACTATGGTCTCCCATATCCCTTTAAACAAGGGATATTACTGTTCCTACATTTGAAAGTTGATCAAATATGATCCCTTGTAGGGAAGAGAAATCACACGGATTAATGACCTCTTCCACTCACTTGGAGTGTTCATAAGGTTTAGGATTCCGGTAGAGATTAATTCTGAGGATACCACTTCTTGTCATATCACTACAGGAAAAATATACATATACAACTGGAGTTTTATAACCTTTTGAAGTTCGAATCATCACTGAGCTTCATATTTATCGATTTCGATGATCTATCCTGCTAAGTTTGAAGAAAGAACCCACCTAGAGCTTCATGGTTCATAGTTTGTTTGTCGTTATACCAATTTGAAGTTTGAAGAACCCTCTCGGAGCTTCTTGGTTCATAGTTTGTATGCCGTTATACCACATTTGAAGTTTGAAGTCAGAACCCATCCGGAGTTTCGTGGTCCATCTCTAGTAATATTATAACCTGAGTCTACTAGTGTGAACTAAAGCTACTTCATGACCTGTATGACTAGTCGAAATTACTTCATGACCTATGTGACTAGTCAAAATTTAAACCGGAAGCACATAGAGAAAGTACAAAAGCACAAAGAAAACACACTATCCGTATGACAGTCTTAAATCAAATCTCCACCGTCCAAAGATATCCCTAATCCGTATGACCTCCCTAATCAAATCTCCACCGTTTAAAGATTGATATACGAAACATCAAAAGAAATTTCTCACACTTTGCTGCACTTTCCTCTCATATCTTCGTCTCTAACCTCTCCAAACCTCCGCCTCCCTCGGAAAAAACCCTAATACACAAAAACGGCTCAACCTTCATTCATTGATTTTGTTCTTCACCTACCACCCTATTCCCCTTCTCTCTATACAAAAAGTTAGCAGTAGATCAGTTTCTTCCTTTATCATCTAGCTGATTTTTTACAGAAGTTAAGATGGAAACGTTTTTGAAATCTCAGGATTGCAGAGTCAAAGTTCAATCTATGGTAATAATCGCTTTATTGATGAGCTTTATTTATTGATTTTTATGCGTTTATGAGTAGATCTGGTCCGATTTTCGTCGTTGTTTGTGGTTAGGTTTGAAGTAGATTGGAAATTTGTGAATTGATAAGAATTTTTTGGGATTTTTGAATCGATTTATAGAATAAACCCATGGACAACCTTCATCTCCTGAGTTATTTCACCTTTGATTTTAAGTTTTAGATTGTAATTGATTTTAAGTTTTAGTGTTTATTTGTATTTGATTTATAGAGAAACCCTTTCTATTTTCAATTTTGGGATTTTAATTCATCATCTTACTGGATGTTTAGATTTGATTCACTAATTTTTGGTTTTTCTGTTTGTTGGCTAGATATTCTTTTTAAGGACAAGTAAAGCAACCCAAAGTTTGCTAATGTTACAAGCAAAGTTCTAAGTATTGAAAATCTTCGGCTAATTGAGAACTACAACTTCTTTTCTGAGCTAAAGAATGTCTCCTGAACTACAGCTCCGTCGTCATTGATGGAGACAAGGGTTGCAGATACTTCACTAAGGTTTCATACCTTTGCAGCTTTGCTTTAACTTCTGCATCTTCTAACATTGTTCTATAATGAATCTGAATGTATCATTGGTGTTACATTTGGAACAGAACTTCAAGGGGTCTCTGAAAGGATTCCTCAGTGAATACAAAGAGATACTACAAGTGCTTGGTGATGCTTTTGTTGGCTCACTTCTTTGCTCACTAGGCAAAGATCCGTCACTTTACGAGGTCTATTTCTACTTATATGTTGGTCTCCTTATGTGGTATCGACTGATTTTCTATGCAAAAACTCCACGCTAATGTCATATTTTCCTAACATAAATATCACAGAACGAAGGGAAATTGAAAGAGGCGCTCACACTTGCAAATGCTTGCGGAGCAATCTGTGCAACTCAGAAAGTAGCAATCCCAGCTCAATCAACAATAAACATCATGAGAAATCTGACCAAAATACTTGAGTGGGTTATACATTGTCAGGCACGCTCATATTTTTGTATTTTCTTGTATATGAGTTTGAGGCCTTTGAACTGAATAATTGGTAACTTGAACTCTGGTCACAGATCAACCAAAACTATTCCGATAAACTCAAGGTGATTGCATAATTTAGTTTTCGAATTTTTACTTCGATTATGATAATATTTCAGAGTCTATGCTTGTACTTATCTAACCTGAGTTTTCTTTACTTTCGATTTGATCTTGATTTTGAGATTTGAAGATGAAAATCATGAAGAGAGTTACAACAACTTCGTGGAGTACGAAAAGAAATCATGTGATTCTGAAAGATTACTTGGAAGATTCTTACTCAACAACATCCTATGGCGATCTTGTTATTCAACAGAGGCAATCAATAGTTAAAACTGGATAATAGATGTAAATGTAGTTTGTAATTAGTAGTTATTCTCTAATCTCCTTACTTTAAGTACATTAATGAATGAATTAATGAAATTATGCGGGAAGCTTCTTGGATGATTTTTAAGCCAAGGCTTCTTTGAATACAAAAGGAAGCTTCAATTGCTTGCCTCACTTTAGCCACAAGAATCGAAGAAAATCAGATGCACAACTTGTAAGTTGCAACTATTATTCGCCTTTTTGGTACTCAGATGGGTTGTAGCTCACATTGACTGCAATTGATATGTTTATCTACAAAATATCTGCAGTGTGACGCAAAAGACGTTCCAAATTGAGAGCGATGTGTATAGCAGGTGTGTTTCTTATGGTGTTGTTCCCCTCCTGTCTCTTTAATTTATCTTCTTCAATATAATAGTGAGACTCATCGCACCCATCTGTGCCCAGCGTGGCCCATCCCTGACTATTTAGTTTTCTTAGAATATTGAAGAATTTTTTTGAGA
Organism: Papaver armeniacum; assembly: GCA_023531295.1. Lineage (NCBI taxonomy): Eukaryota > Viridiplantae > Streptophyta > Magnoliopsida > Ranunculales > Papaveraceae > Papaver > Papaver armeniacum. Next base: position 236,764 of record JAJJWW010001728.1, on the reverse strand, counting down.
ATATTAAAGAATCTTTTTTTGCTAGGTTATATCTGAAAGCAGCAAGAGCGGATGAGGAAATGGAGTACAGAGCCAAATATTTTGCAGTGCTGTCTTTGATGGATCCTGAGCTGTTGTGCTACTGGCCGTCAACTGTTGCTGCAGGTTTGGTCATTCTTTCAGCCTTGGCATGGCATCCAATCAGGATTCCTCCTGCCAATTCATTATGGAGGTATTGTTATACTTATATATTCTCCTAATTAAAACTCCTATTGAAATATATATACATCTACATACGAGTTATGCATCCTTCACTATTTTATCAATGTATGTGTGGCCTAACAAACAAGTTCAAGAGAGCTATATGGATCAAGTAAGGGTGTTGGTATGTTTTATGTTGTGAGTTAGTCATTCATTGGATCTTATTGTTCACTTATATAGTAACAAAGAAGCATTTCTCCGGGAGCTTTTTCGGGTATATTATTAAAAATCCATGTCTTACTTGTTTAGGGAATATAAATTTTATGTGTGACCTCGAATTAATTGATACTTATTCTGATTTGTGCTTGTTTTCTCTAGTGAAGTCCATAGATCGAGTTTTTTTCTACTTGGGTTTTTGGTTTTTTGTTTAATTTTGTATCAATTATGGCAGTGTTAAGATCGGAGAGGTTCAATTAGAATGAATTGGTCGTAGTGTTACCAAATAAGTTGGAATTTATGTAATAATGATTATCTTTGGGAACTGTTTATGCTTTGGATGACTTGACATCTTGAACATTCATGGAGTTGTTTGTAGCTTATCTCGTGTTCGTAAAATTGGTCCATCAATTGTATAGATAAAATTATGTAAGATACAAGTAATGTTGCATGTTGAAAATTATCTTCTCGTTCAAGAAGCTCACAAAAATGTGGATTTGGGATTGGCGAGAATAAGTGTTACATGGTTAAGTTGTTTAAAAGAGGACTATAATATGTTTGGAAAAGCACCAAGGGTGCTACCTAGTGTAGGCTTAAGTGGATCTGGTGCTCTGTCACATGTTTATATTCAACACCCTCCCTTGAGATGCTGAGTTCCTGGGTCATTGGGTCTATTGCTACCTAGTGTAGGATCTGGTGCTCTGTCACATGTTTATATTCAACACCCTCCCTTGAGATGCTGAGTTCCTGGGTCATTGGGTCTATTCTACGATGACGCGAATAAATTAGTCTTTGTCGCAACACTGGCCCAGGTATTACTGTTGGTGGATATCAATGTTGCTCTTCCTATTACTAGATCTCGTAGCAATTTAACAAGGTTGAAATATTGTTTACAGTGTTTTTGCATGGAAAACCAATTCACTTGCCCAAGAAAGCACTCCCACCTCGATCTTTGTAGGGGAAGGACACATTCTTTCTATTCTGTATTCTTTAGATGGAAAGGTAATAGCAATACAAAGGTCAAATATTGAGATCGAGTTCAGAAATAGAGTGACCTAGGAGGCTTTTGTTGAGAAATGCAAATCGAATGCGAGAGCATCTTTGGGATTCTTTTGGATAAATTGCCCAACATGTGATTTAATTATCATCAAAACTTGGTATGTCTTTGGAAAAGTTTCTACATTTAATGTAAATATTCGAGGCTATTCCAGTATGCTAGCATGTTCTTTGATTTATCTACTTTAGAATATTTTGGACCTATGTTACTTTAGAAAGAAAAAAAAATGTTGTGAAGTGTGCACTGAATACTAAATGGTTGTTTTTAAAAAAAATTAACCTTGAAGGGCCTGTGTGCAAGTTCTTTTTCCTTATTCTAGTTTAACCCCGTTACGACTTACCTTGCTTTCTTTGCGTTCAATCACAGTGGATTGGATTTGTGCGCTTATGAACCTAGCTTGAAAGCACTACGTTTGGTGGACACGAGGAAACTAAACGTGAACTTATGAAGGCTGCAAGATTAGATTAGCACCGGAAAATCCCCTTCCGACCGAGTTGTATGGAAAAAATGCTCATGAGCAGTGTAACAGAAATGTATTGCTCTTGACTAGGAGTTTTTTTTTTTTTCTTAAAGTTGATATGCGGTTGTACTTGTGGTCTCAAATTTTGTTATTACGAACTAGGCGGGTGCAAGTGTATCATCGAATCTTTTCCAACATGAACGGCTTTGCGCAGGAACAAACTTATTGGTGAATCTGGTTGCAGAAGGACAAAGCCTCTTAGCTACACTGCAGGATGCGTGCAAAAAGCTTCATTTGTTTATTTGGAGATCTCTCATTGCCGCACTTAAGCATTTGTGTGGACTCATGAAGCTTGTGAGTTGTTTCCTGAGTTGGACTAGGTTTGAATGCCTTCTCCTCCCTTCCTAGACCCCGCAAAACGCATACATACCGAAGGAACAGATGGACTACGAATAGTCAGAGCTTAGTGAGTACAAAACCAGATCCTGCCTTTCAGCTTCTACCAATTTGTCAAGTATTAGTATTTTGGTCAGTTTTTATTTTTAATGTACAATGATTATGGATGTTAGCACACAAATATGTTCCAAGTTTTTTGCTGTCTTATTGGTGTTACAGAAGAGGTGGATGGATTTTTGTAGTTGACTTTGTTGTATCATTTTCTAATAAAATTCATATTTGTTTTTGCATTCTTGTGAATTACTTTCAAAGTCGTTGGCAGAGGGCCTTCACCAAGTGAACGTCAACAACCGGAGCTAATGTTGGTCGAATTCTTTACCAACGTCACACCTAATGCCTTAACCAGCCAATTATTTTGCGGTTAAACTCCTATACCCACTCAACTTCAGTGGATAAAACCCATGACCTTCAAAATACTGGGTGGTTAAAATCCTTAGCCAACAACATTGAACACCTTCACCAACTGAAATTCAGTAAGTTAAAACCTCTAGCAAGATTGGCGACGTTATATAACCGGCCCCCTCTACCAATGATGTATTTGTCTTCAAGAACAACAAATTGTGCGAGTAAAGTATTTCAAAGAACAAATACTTTATGCTTCCACCAACTACAACCACAACCGTAGTTATTGGAAATTTCAGGCGATCAAAAATTTCGTCGTCTATTCTAGTTGAAAGATATCTCTCCAGCAGTGACATGGTTGGTCCTGGGTCTTTAGCAAAGCAAGCTTTAGTCACGAGCGCATCCATTGCCATATTGGTTGCTAGAGAGAGCTCCGCTCGCTAAAACGGCCTTCTACCCACCGAATGAGAGTAGTCGCTAAATCCCAATTTTCTTGTAGTATACCCATATTAATTCCTAAATAAAGAGTTAAAATAACCTAGTTTTGTGTTTCTAGAATATAGGGAAAGTTATCAATCCCATAGTAATGTACTTGGGATGTACAATATTAAGTATATATCCTCCATGGGGTATATTTAAATATTATAGAGGAATTTTTTTTTGGTTGATTACCATGAGAATTAATTCTCTGATGTGATTCCAAAGCAGGGATAGATTAGTGAAAATTGGGAAAAAAAACTAAAACTATCATCTAATTTGGAACACAAAAGAAACCCTAAAAAAGCAAGTAAAATGGAACGGAGGGAGTATATTTACAGAGCATTTCAGTATTGATATTGTACTCGCCACTGTATTGAATTTGTATTGATTCAGCTCCTAGATGGATTGCGCATTAGTATAGATCAACAATGAACCTGTTCCAAGTTGCAATAATTTTACGGGTGAATTCCTTGAAATCGTTCCATATATCAATATTTAGACTCTTATTGAGTAATATTGAAATTGTCTCAAGTCGCAGGACTTCCACGGCTGAATTCTGTTAACCTATTTTATATGCGCTACGTGTTTAAAAAATTTATTTGAACAACATCAATTTTTTATTATTTTTCTAATGAAAAGAACATCCAAGCATAAAAGGGAAGAGTCTCTTTACCCTTAAAAGGTCAACAAATACCAAGGTCACTAGGATAAGCAACGCACCACAAGCACCAGATGAATGATGCACAATGCTAGCCTATATATGCTAGCACCAAGATGTGCGCAGGGAATGGTCGAAGTGTACACGACGTTGGGCAGTGATACCTTTTTGCGCGGCGTTGGGTAAACTCCCTTCTGCAAGGTGTTGCGCGCATGCCACGACCATGCAAATGGACAAGATCATGCCAATCCATGCAAGCTCATTGTTACTGCCAATCTATGGTAACGTCGTCACTACTCATGCGTGTTTCAGTTCTGAGCTATCTCCTCGAAGTCATAAGTCGTAATATTCTATGAGTAAATCTCTCAAATAAGATCATCACTAAGAGCCCATCATTCTCATTCATATCATTGATGAGTATCATCTTGCTCAGATTGCCCATAGCATCAGAGCTTAATGCTCAAGCTATAATGATATAGTCTACTCTTTAGACTTACTAAAATACAAATCATTCATAGACTTTTTATCATTATAATAAGGCTTGACATTTATAAGCATGTAAAAAGCTGAGCATCTAGACTCAGCTCATCATGGCTATGACTTATCCAAAACAAGAGGTAGTCCATGACTCCATTATTTTCTACGGGACATCAAATATGTCACATGGGGGAATACTTACTTGGTATTGGTCTGGCGGTTTACATCAGCATACAGTATGAAAACACCCCATGATAAGAAAGTAACAAGTAGTGATGACGGTTAAGAGCAGTTAAAATAGTGATGGATTAGTGGTCATACGATCTTCCCTGCCATAGCGGACATGACTTCACCATTACCTTCATGATCTTCATTTCTCCAATACTTCACAACTTTCACTACTTACGAGGAATTAGTGTGTGCTCATTACAACTATAAATCGATGGCTTCATATAATTCCCAAAAGGGACGATTATAATAAGCTTATGTTCACAGATCTATCTCTTACACAATAGTTCAACAATTTCACACTGCAAATACATCACCACCGTGATTTCTTAACTTTCTCTGATTTCCTCCTCTAAGATCAACCCTTCTCCTTCCTTTGTGACCAAAACAAAGATGAAAAAGTTATTTCTTGGTTTAGGACGGCCTGGAACGATTTTGATATCTCGAACTTAAATTGCTTTTATAGTACATTGTTTTACCCTAGTTACAAAATTTAGGTACAAACAAGTGGTATAGTCGTTGAGAGATGATATTATCGTATGCCTTCTCAGTCGAGTCTATCAAGTCTGTTTTGTTTGTTGAGTCTTTTCGTGAGTTAGAAAATGTAGCTATGTGAATAATATATATTAGATCAGTTGTTCTCAGTTGTGGTGTTAACAATCTGATGGATTGTCCACTCTTGATTGGACAATTCAAAAGGGAGTAGTAGTATTTAATGTTAGTGATCGTCAAGAGATGTTATGAAATAATTATTCTGAAATGTAAATTATAATCTAGCCTTGAGAAATGAACAAAAGGTTTGTTGTGTTGCCAAATAGTATCATCTTTGTCCTTAGATAATGATAATTGGTATCAGAGAACCTTTTATGGTACCTGAATCATGCCAGGAAAAGGAGATAAAGCACCAATAGTAAAAGATGTGCATGTTGTGTAGTAATCTCAATCAGATCGATACTCACTTTGGAGACTGAGTTACTGGATCTCAATACTCTAATGGATGAATATGCTTCGGAGAAATCTTCAGATCTTTTCATGGCGAATCAGTTAAGTACTATGTTTAAACATATGGGTATTGATTAAAATTTAGAGTCGACCACCACCGGATTCTGGTTCCAATTATGATCTCCACCTAAATATGTTCAGATATCTCATTCACAATTCTATGTTTCACAAAAACCCAAGTAACTACTCTATAAATCCTAAGATGGATTTTCTTAAGTTTGATGGTCGTAACCCTCGTGGCTCGATCCGTAAGTGTTATTTTCAGTTAAATATGATAGATGCATCCAAAAAGGTTGATTTAGTTTCATGAGAGTGAAGCTGATTCATGGTTTTTCGATTATCAAGAAGGTAATAAATTTTGATTGGGATACTTTTATTACTGATGTGTGTTGTCTATCGATTTAAGGATGTTGCTTTTGTTAGAGCAATGCTTAGTTGAATCTATAAGTTTTACTATCTCAAGCTTGTTGTTAATGTTATAAAAAATATTTCTTGATTTCTAGTATACTAAGTCAAGTCTCGGACTAGGTTAGAATTCGGCAGTTGAGTATCAGACATCTCCCTCGAAGACTGAAGATCGTCAAGGGCATTTGAAGAACTTCTATATCAAGTACGTGAAGACTGAACCATTCTATTTTACTCACCATCTTACTATTCTATATGTTGAGACTATATCGTATGACTTCTAGTAGATTTACAAATAAAAAAAATGAGTCAATCTTGTCTTGTTAAAAATCTCGAAATATGATTCTAGATGTTCAAAGGTCCTTGACAATATTAGTTCGAAACAATTTATTGTTTGAGAATTAATTTGTAGATCAATTGAAAATAACCCATGCAATTGATTTTATCATTTGGGAATGTTTCAAACATCATAAGAGGGAAATATGTTAGAGCATTACTCGGTCGAACTCGCATGTGTTGCTATCTCAAGCATGTTTTTAAATGTTAGTGATCAAAACTATAAGTCTTGATTTCTAGCCTATGTAGCTAAAGGTCTCGGACTAGGATAGAAAGTGTAGTTGAGCTCAAGAACTCCGTGGCAATCATCATACAAGATGAAGGACTACTCGAGGAACCTAGTGGAACTTCATCGACTAAAAGGTATGTGGAGACTTGAACTTATCTGTCACTCAAAAGTCTATTTACTCTATCTCCTACTCTTGAGACAAAAGTCGTTTAGACGTATAGACTTTCATTATACACATTGCTATTTCGAGATGAGTTTAACTCGCCTATCTATTTCTCGAAATATTTGTTGGTAAGCTTTCGCTTTAACCGAATTCATCTTTACCTAGTGACGAAAGTCATGATATGTTTCAATCACTTTGGAAATTGCTCTGACGAAAAATGGTCTCTGAATAACGGCTATATAACGTTCTCTGAGAATGCTTCAATAATTGAAATGAGAGTTTAGATTACATAACCATTGGTAGGATATAAGCATTGTTGTGGAAACACATGTATGTATAAGTCCTTATTCCTTGAACCAAAGTTTGCGAACTTTGTTGATCAAGAGAAATGGAAGTGGCGCAAGCCAAGTCCGCTGAATCGGCGGAAGTTCTCACCCGAGAATTTCTGCTGGAGTTTGTGTACTCCTTCCATGAGCTTAAGTCCGCGAACCCAGTCTGCGAACTTGAGTAGGTTATATCTAAAACCGGTTTTTCTTGAACTAATGTTTATATAAACTAAGGAATGCTTTTGCAAACCGTGGATATAAAGTTCATGAACCGATTCGAGTGAATCAAACCGTTTTTGCTTCGATTGTGTCTTGTGTAGTTACATAAGATCTAAGCAATTGAACAACTCTCTAACTAGTTCATTTGAGTCATATGAACTAGTTATGGTGAAGAAGAATATGGTTGATATGAGAGTGATCATATGGATAACCATTTGGTTGACTATTGTTGAACCAACAAATGTTAATGTTTGGGTACGGTTCATAAACCCAAAATTCAACATTTCGTTTGTGTGTAACAAGCTAAGTTTTTGATCAAACGGTTAAGAAATATTAGCTTGACTCTAATCAGGTTTTCATCTAACGGCGAATATTGAATGCTTTGTTACTAAGCTAACATTGATTGCAAACCCTGATTTGAAAGACTATATAAGGGAGAACTCTAGCAATCGAAACCTAATCCCCACACTTTACGTGTGATACTAGTTTGCTAAGATAGAGTCGATTCTCCTTTAACCTTTGGTTTTATTCTTCTAAAACCAAAGTTAACGACTTGAAGACTTCATTGGGATTGTGAAGCCGGACCGATACTACTTTTCTTGTAGTTGTGTGATCCGATCTTGTTATTTCTATCGCATTTGTATAATTGAAATAATTGGCTTGAGATTTGTATCTCCGATAGGCAAGATAGAAAAGAAATCACAAACACTTCGTCTCATCGTTTTTGATTTCACAATATCTTTTTTCATTTTGGCCGATTAAGATTATTGTGAGGTGATCAATAATACTAGGTTGTTCTTCGGGAATATAAGTCCGGGTTATTGATTGGTTCCTGTTCACCTTGATTTATCAAAAGACGTAACAAAACTCATAGGTTTATTCGTGGGAGACGGATTTATCTATTAATATAGACTTTTCTGTGTGATACAGATTTGTTTATTAAAGTCTTCGACTTTGGGTCGTAGCAACTCTTAGTTGTGGGTGAGATCAGCTAAGGGAGTCAAGTACGTAGCATCCTGTTGGGATCAGAGTCGTAGGAGCATAATTGTACCTTGGATCAGTGTGAGATTAATTGGGGTTCAACTACAGTCCAGACCGAAGTTAATTTGGAGTAGGCTAGAGTCTGTAGCGGCTTAATACAAAGTGTGTGTTCAATCTGGACTAGGTCCCGGGTTTTTCTCGCATTTTTGGTTTCCTCGTTAACAAAATTCTCGTGTCTCGTGTTATTTCTATTCCGCATTATATTTGTTTATATAATTTAAATATCACAGGTTGTGCGTTGTTCAATCAATTAGAATATCCGACCTTTTGGTTGTTGATTTAAATTGATTGACACTTGGATATTGGTCTTTGGTACCATCCAAGTTATCTCTCTTTGATAAAGACTCGTAGATTTCTATATGCTTGAGTAAAGATCAAATCGAGAGATTGAGATATAAACTCTTTGATATACTTTTTATCTAGATTGAGTCTGACTGTCTAGTTGATTCTCTAGAAAGTATATTGGAGTTGTCCATACAGATTGTTAAGCGACATATTGGGTGTGGTTGTTAGACCCCCGCTTTTTCAAAATCATTAACCATGTACGGTTGGCAAACCCAGTTCACGAACAATGTACATCCGAGTTCTCGAGTGGAGTAGGGTTGACAAACCCGGTTCACGAATCGTAGCTCCCTGACTCGTGAATTAGCCTTATGGTTCACGAACCGTCTCACCAACTATCACAGTAAAATCTAGCAGATGCTCAAAGACTTATTTTTTTAAATATGTTTAGCATTGATATGACTCTCTTAAGCACTTCTAACACTTCATTGATCACTTAAACACTTATGTTTGTGCATCATGATTAAAATCTTAGGTGTTTTAATGAACATTAATTTGCCTATTGTTCACATGCCATATTTGCCAAACGAAAAAGTCATTATACATAGTTCCGGAACCGGACCACTGTGTATATTCTTTTATTGTATTTTTAGGACCTAAAGTGTTTCTTGATTCCCAAGTTATCTTAACTTCAATTATAAGCAACCCTCAGTCTTGAAAATCTATAAATAGAGATGCTCTTTCAACTGGGAAATTCAATCCCTGACACTTTGTGTCCTGGTTGATAGCTAGAGTCATCCTCTAACAATCTAGGTTTCCTCCGAGAATTTTTATTAGGTTTACGACTAAAAAGCTTCTCTTTTGGGTATTCGTTAATCCAGGTCCGACTATATTTACCTTGATAGTTAGTGTATCCTGATCTTGCTTTTTTGTAAGCTCTTTCAGGAAAGGTAGATAGAAATCGAAATGTTCTATTCGTCTCAGATTTTGTGATTCTTCAAGATAGATATCTGAAAAGTGATCTTAAGTGATCTTTTTAAGATTGTTCTTGAGAGGTGGTAAAATATCCAGGCTTCTCATCTAAGTGAGTGTAAGTGTTCTAGATTGTGAGGTTTGCTAGTTTTTTTTATTGCAAATAGTTTTGCAATCCTTGATGTTTGATCTAAAGGGAAATCAGATAAGCTTATCTGTTAGAGGAAGATTGGTATCAAAAATCTTCACTTAGGTTGAAACAACTCTTAGGTCAGAATTGCCGTCGCCTAAAAGGAATCAATTGTGTAGAGCCTTGCGAGGTTCAAGAGACATAAGGAGCGCGATTATAACTGAATCGCTTGGAGGGTGAATTCGGTCTCAAATACATTTCAGTCTGAAGTTTGCTAGTAATCTAGTGTATGTAGCGGCTTAATACACTTTGGTGTTCAAATCTAGACGAGGTCCCAAGGTTTTTCTGCAGTTGCGGTTTTCTCGTTAACAAAACTTCTGGTGTCTTGTGTTTTTCCTTTTCTGCATTATATTGCTTATTTTTATAATTAGATTTATGCAAGTTGTATGTATTATTACGAGACTTATTTCTTGTAGAATTCGTATGTTGAAAGATAGATAACAAGTTTAATTACTTGGCGGAATTCCGATTTGATTATTTGGATATGACTAGATTGTTCTTGTGTATTGATTTTTGAGATCGTATAAGTACTCTTTTTAATAAACAGGTTCACGGACTCATTGTCTTATATATACTGATTGAGAATATGTAGAGATATAAACTCTATATACATATTGTCAAGGATCATTAAGTTGGCCTGCTTGCAATTGTATTAGGTTTTGTCCATACAGGTTGCCGAACGAAAAAGTTGGTGGTGTATTTGGTAACCTCACGTTTTCAGCTTTTGATGATTAATTATGTTGGCAGTTTTAGTTATCTCATAGTACAATAGTGGAAGAGTATCATGAGAAAGATGAAACCTTGGAAGTTTTTGTGAAAGCTAAGAACAAAGATCTCTCTGAATAGTATGTATTTACCTCAAACGTACTTCTGATTTTGATGCATCTGATCTTACAGAATGCAACAAGCCTCAGTGGATTTTCAAAGTAAAAGAATCGAACCTTTTTCAAAACCATTTATACCATCTACTGCCACATATTCCACTTTTCCTTCCACTTCAAACCGTCCTCACCTCCACTTACTTCCATCCCAAAATCTTCGCTCCCTCTCACTAAACCATACTAGAAATGAATCTCCTATTCCACGTATAAAAAAATTATCTCTTGTACAAAAAGTTAGAAGGGATAAAGGTTTCTGTTATAATTATGATGAGCTATAAAGCCATGCCTTCTATATATGTCATAATAATTGTTCAAGTTAGTGATTGTTGAGGAAGATGAGCGGAATGCCTCAGTCGAGGAGAGTGAAAATGAGAAAGTGTTACAATATTCTTCAAAGGGATGAACATGTTTTTCAAGATACTATATGATTCACAATCATCCTATCATGGTGTTGGTAAATAAATGTTGTTTAGTGCAATGGTCCCCGCAAGTTGTTTAAGACAAAATGGGGTCTCATGCAGGGAAACCCCTTATCAATTTATTCTTTGTATAGAAGGCTTAACTCAACTCCTTATGAAAGTGGAGGATGAGAAGAAAATCCATGGGATTAAGGTGGCAAATTAATACTCATACATACATCTTATTGTTTGTCGACGACTGCCTTATTTTCGCAAATGCTACAGTTGTTGAAGTTAAAAATCTCTTGGAAATCATTAATAGCTCTGGATTGGGGCGGATGATAAATTTCCAACAGTCGGGCATCTTTTTCAATACTCATATGTTGAATAAGTTTGTAAAAAAATTCATAATCAATATTCTTAGGTTTATGGAAATTAAAACAGGATACAATTACTTGGACCCCCCAAGTTCTTTTAAAAGCACATATTTTGATACTATGACGAAGAGGTTTAGAGGCAGATTTCAGAATTGGAAATGTAGGATTTTTTACCCCGTAACTAGGTTTGTTGTAGTTAAGTGCACCCTAAAATTAATTCCATGTGAAAGCAATCACTTGCCAACTTAATTCCCTCCAATGAGACTTCTCGTAGGGGAATATGGAAGGAAAAAATGAATTTTCACCCCCAGAGTATGGTCTGCTTTGTGTCAACCACTTGGAGTGGGGGGTTTGGGATTCAGATACATAGAGGAAAACAATCTTTCCCAATTAGAAAGACTATCCTGAAATCTAATGACAAACCCCGAGTCCCTTTGGGTCATAACTCTAAAATATGAGTACTTTGAAACCTGTAGGCAATATTAGTTATGTTTGACCTAAAAATAACTAAAAGGGTACTTGGATTTGAAATTTTATCCAATTTTTTTCCCAACATATTAAGCCTTTTTGATTGGGGAAGTTGTCAATGGTCTATTTGTTAACATTTGGGAGGACTATTGGACACCAGGGTAAAAATCCATTATGATTGGTCGTTCGTCCCATTTAAGTCAAGTAAGTGATCTCATGGATGGTAACTATGCCTGGAATTAGAGTCTTATTAACTATATTCTCCCTCCTCATGTTACTAATATGGTTGACCTCATCATAATTAGGCTGGATCAGGGTGATACCCTGAGATGGGAACCTAGGAAAACAAAAGGCTTAAGTGTAACACTTGTTAGAGCACTGCTTGGTCGAACTCGCAAGCGTTTCTATCTCAAGCTTGTTTGTCAAGTTTAGTTGATCAAAACTATATACTTGATTTCTAGTCTACTTATAGCTATGTCTCGGATTAGGATAGAATGTGTAGTTGAGCTTTAGACTTTACGACGTTCACCAATTGAAGAAAAATATCTACTTAGGAGCTTGGAGGAACTGCATCAACAAAAGGTATGTGGAGACCAAAACTTATTCATCAATCAGAAGTCTATTTTATTCTATCTTCTAGTGAGACTAAGTCGTATAGCTATATAGACTTTTACATTATACACATTTGATATTTCGAGCTGAGTTTATCTCGCTTATCTATTTCTCGAAATATGTGTTGGCAACTTTTTGCTTTAACTACGTTCATCATATTTTTGACGAGTTTAGTTGGAGACAATTTATTTGTTGGAAACTAAATATTAAGTCAAAAGATGATCATGTGAAAATTACCTTGAACATCTTACATGATTTGTGTGAGACAGTCATTTGTTGTTAGCTTGGGAAGTTTCATATTAATCATTCGATCACTTGAAAATCTCTTGAAGCTATTGGTATGTGTAAGATTACCATTGTCGTATTCTAAGGATGTTTCAATGATTGAAATGAGAGTTGAGAAAAATTACCTATGTCTGGATGCAACACGGTATGAATATCTAGTATGCGAACTGTTTTGTTAAGATTCAGGTCTGAAACTCTTGTTTGCGTACCTAGTATGCAAAAGGATTTACCTAAGAAGGTCTGGAACTATTGTTTGCGTACCTAGTATGCGAACGAGTTTACTTGAGTTGGGTCCGGGACGGTTGTTCGTGAACCGGGTTTGCGAACGGCTTGACTAGGCCAAGGTTTAGAGCTGTTGTTCGCGTACCTAGTTTGCGAACACGGTGGTTAAATTCTAAAATCGGTCATGTATGATTCTCGTACTCATGAACTAAAACATTTATGATTTAAGGAATGCAAATTAACTTTGCAAACCGTGGCTTAATGTTCATGAATTGATTCTTGTATAAGTACTTTGTACGATTACGAATCAATCTGTTTTGGATTCAACTTGTTCATATATATTTCTATGAGATAGTGAACAATTGAACAACTCTATTTGAAACACAATTAGATTCATTTGATTATCTTTCATTTTTTATTGATCATCATATTTGATCTAGAAGTGTTAGATGAATAAGGTTAAGACAAAAATATTCATATGGCTAACTTCGATTAACTATTATTGATCCAACTCAATATACACGTTCAGGTACGGTTACCCATATCTAAATATAAGTATATTTCATTTGCGTGTAACAAGATAATACCATCTAACAGTGGAGATTGATTGCTTAATTTCTAAGCAGATTTAGCTTGAATCTTAAATCAGGATTTCATCTAATGGTGAATATTGAATGCTTTGTTACTAAGCTATCTTAGCTTTGATTGTAAGCAACCCTTATTTGAAAGACTATGTAAGGGAGAACACTAGCAACTGGAAAACCTAATCATGGCACTTTCCTTTGTCCTAGTTGCAAACTAGAGTCGGTTCCCCTTTAACCTAGGTTCCTGGCACTTTCGGGAGTATAAAACTGGATTATCAATTGGTTCCTGTTCACCTTGATTTATCAAAAAACGGAATAAAAACCGAATAAATAATAGACATATCTATGGGAGACAAATTTGTTTATAAGTATTCGACTTTGGGTCGTAGAAACTCTTAGTTGTGGGTGAGATCAGCTAAGGGAATCAAGTGCGCAAAATATGGCGTGGTTCTAGAGGCGTAAGGAACACAACTATACCTTAATCGGTGTGAGACTTGGTTAGGGCTCAACTACATCCTAGTCTGAAGTTAACTTGTTGATTAGCCTGTAAATGCTACATTTTATACCCATATTTATATTAGCTAGGACTCGATATTTTGGCTAATAACAATTTTTTAGTGCTTTTGTAGAAAGTACAAGAGTATCCGGTCACTCAGAGAATAAATGGATAATTGAGAATTTAAATGGCGTTTGCAACTCAAAGCACCGGAAAGTGGTGAAAGTGGCAGCTTAATCAATTTGGCGATGCTTAATTAACAATAAATGTGTCAACACTAGATGCTTTTCATCTCATGGCCATAAACTGCTTTTGAGAACCATTTATATTTTGGTGGACACTAAGTAAAGAAATATAGTGGGACGTGGTGTTGTTGAGTTAATAACGTGTCAAGTTCCACACCATATCTCATTTTCTTTATCAAACAATATGAAAATTCCCAGCAGTTGTTTTGTTGGTGCGAGAATGAATAGAGAACCAGATAAAGGAAAGTGAACAGCTGCGAAGGTAAATGGAGTTGGTGGTTGCCGATGTCTGGAATTGAATTGGCTCAGATTAGTTGTATGAACTGAAATTCGGAGAACTGAAGTTGGGTATGGCTGCTGATTCAAAGGAAGATAGTGGTGGTTCACTGATATTTCGAATGGGTTTGTTTGGCTGTGTAATCAATGGAGTCCGTATGTCAGCTGGATTTTTGAGATAGATTGGATCAGTTTCTGCTTACAGGCAGTGAATATGAAAGCTGTTGAACAAGTTCTTCGAAGGCAGAAGTGTAATGGGTTTCGTTGGTATGAATCGAGTGTAGATGGATCAATATGGAAACTACGAACCTGATGTTGTGGACAGAGACTTTGTATGTTGCTGCCATGTCCGTGAAGGTATTGATGGAGCAAAGAAGGAGTTGAATCTGCAATGAGGTTCGACTAAAGTCGCAGCTGGAATATCAGGGAGAGAACAAGGTTGAAGATGATTACGATTCAAAATTGGTCAACAAAGTGATGTTGTAACTGATGGGGTGTTTATGGTCTCACTGGATTTGGAAGTTGGGGGATCTCTGGTGTGGTCCGAACTGTTGAGTTAGAGGTCCTTGACGGTATGAAGTTGCACGGACAGTTAGAAGCTGGATATACAAAAGCATGATTAGTGGCCGGAGTTGGGAGATAACTGGTATTAGATGGCCACGGTGGAGCCTGGATTGGATATCGGCATGGGTATTGGACTGGGCCTTTTAGAAATTATTTGCTAGGTCTTAGTTGATTGTCCGCATCATCTACATATAGATACGAATAGAAAAACAGAAAATGCGAGGATTTTTTTTTGCTTAGACACCCGAAAGAGACAAGGAGCCGCAGAGGCTAGAGAGTCGTAGACAAGGAGCCGACAGAGGCTAGAGAATCGTAGACAAGCGGCAACTGGAGAATAGAGTTTGGAGTTTTAATTTCATTTCCATTTCCATTTCCATTTGATTAACTAGCGATTGATTCGATTTTCTATATTATGTTTATGGCTTTTGAGAAAGCCATGTCTTGCTAGAGGTATTTGTAACTAGGGTTTATGTTGAAACCACATGGAGTATTAGGCTATATTGAATTGACTAAGATTGAACAAAAGACTATAATGATTTGATTAAATTAACTCTTGATATTGTTTATTGATTTAATAGAAATATGAGTTGTTGCTTCACCGGTTTCATATAACCTATGTGCATAATTGTTAGGTTCATAAATATATTTTTGTCTCATTATTTGATAATTCCATGCTCGGGTTAATATCTCTGATGGGTTATACTAAGAAGAGCCATATAATATTTGTGAATCAATATTTTAGTTTCGTATAATTTTCTCGCTGATGCAATTTGATGGTTCATGCTTGGATTTAGTCTTTTGATGTGCCATGCTTAGGGTATACCAGTGATATTTGCGACTATAATACATATAATAGGTGATGTCGATAGAACGGACGATAAATAAATATTCATGAGTTATTTTTCATTTCAGTAATTAGATAGATATAGTGGTGGATACGATAAACCATGGCTACCAACTTTCCCATTGGATTTATTTTATTAGTTTAATTTATTTTCTTTATAGTTATAATTCTAAAAACGAAAAATATTGTTCCTGGTTAATCTATTAGAGATATTGGTTACGGTATTTTCCACCGCTCCCTGTGGGTTCGACCCGTACTTGCCTCTGTCTACTAGTTAGACACCGTGCGATTGCGGTTATTATATATAGGGTTTCCCAAAATCCCATCAATTTTTGGCGCCGCTGCCGGGGATCGGTTGTGGAATATTGTAATTAGTATTTTTGATTTTGTAAATAGTTAGGTTTTTATTTTATTTATTTTTATTGTCTTGTACATATTTTTATTTTTCTTTTGGGATATTTAGTTCCATTTGACTTGTTTTTTGTTTTATAATTTTATTTCAGGTACCTTTTTGAGGATGATGACTCTTTCTCAGGAGACGTCATTTGAGATGACACTGGGAGAATATATGCGTAATTATCAGGCAACCTCATCTGAGACGACGCTTGGTGATTATATGCATAGGCAACGATATGGAGTTTTTGCTCCACATATGGTAAGTGAAGTGAAAATGCGGGGGGTACAACAACCACACCAAACAATTCGTTTGGCAATCTGAGAGGACTTACTCCAATATACTTTCTAGAGAATCAACTAGACAGTCAGACTCAATCTAGAGAAAAATATATACAAGAGTTTATATCTCTATCTCTTAATTCAATCTGCAATCAACAAGTAGAAATTTGCGAGCCCGATTGAATATATGAGAAGTAACTTGAATGGTACCAAAGACCAATGTTCAAGGATCAATCAATTTCAATCAACAACCAAAGGTTGGATTTCCTAATTGATCGAAACAACGCACAACCTGTGATTTCAATTATATAACAAAATATAATGCGGAAAAGAAATAACACAGACACCCGAATTTTGTTAACGAGGAAAACCGCAAATGCGAGAAAAACCCTGGACCTAGTCCAAACTTTGAACACCACACCGTATTAAGCCGCTACGTACACTAGCCTACTACCAATGAACTTCGACGGATTGTAGTTGAACCCTAATCAATCTCACACCGATTCAAGGTACAGTTGCGTTCCTTTACGTCTCGATCCTAGCAGGATACTACGCACTTGATTCCCTTAGCTAATCTCACACACAACCAAGAGTTGCTACGACCCAAAGTCGAAGACTTGATAAACAAATCTGTCTCACACAGAAAAGTCTATTGGTATAGATAAATCTATCTCCCACAAAAATACCTATGAGTTTTTGTTCCGTTTTTTGATAAATCAAGGTGAACATGAACCAATTGATAAACCGGTCTTATATACCCGAAGAACAGCCTAGTATTATCAATCACCTCACAATAATCTAAATCTGGAAGCGAAACTAGATATTGAATCACAAACGATGAGACGAAGGTGTTTGTGATTACTTTTTATCTTGCCTACAGATTAAATCCCTAGCAAATCTTAGAGAAGATAGTACTCACATGATAGAATCGGGCAAGATCAGAACACGCAACTACAAAGAAAATAGTTGGGTCTGGCTTCACAATCCCAATGAAGTCTTTCAAGTCGTTAACCTACAGGGTCTCGAGAGAAACCTAAGGTTAAAGGAGAATCGACTCTAGATATACAACTAGTAACACATAAAAGTGTGGGGATTAGGTTTCCCAGTTGCTAGAGTTCTTCTTTATATAGTTTTCAAATCAGGGTTTGCAATCTAAGTTACCTTGGTAACAAAGCATTCAATATTCACCGTTAGATGAAAAACCTGATTCAACCAAGCTAATATCTTTCAACCGTTAGATCGAACTTAGTTTGTTTCACACAAATGAAATGTACCCTCATTTAGGTTTATGTAACCGTACCTAAACGTGTACACCATGTTGGCTCAACAATAGTTAACCGAAGTTAGCCATATGAACACTCTCATATCAATCTTGTTCATCTTAACCATAACTAGTTCAAATGAAACTAGTTAAAGAGTTGTTCAATTGCTATATTCTCATAGAAGTATACAAGAACAAAATTTAAGCAAAATCGGTTTGATTCACTTGAATCAATTCATGAAAATTATAGCCACGGTTTGCAAAGATTGCATTCCTTATTATATAAATGTTTATGTTCATGTACATAACCGATTTTAGAACTTTAACCTTCAAGTATGCAAACGCGTACGCATACTTGAAATACCCGGACCAAGATTGGATTTCGCCGGTACGCAAACGGGTACGCGAACTTTCAATCTCGGCATAAATATTCGGACATGAACCTGTACGCCAATACGCAAATGGGTACACATACTTAGGTTCCCGAATTTCTCAAGCCAACAGGTACGCGAACGGGTGCGCATACTATGGTTCCAGGACATGGATTACATATGTGCAAGAGTACACAACATATCATATTCAATAATGGTTAAGTGTTCTAAACTCTTATTTCAATCATTGAAACTTTCTTAGAGGATGACAATAGCCGTTTTCACACACTATTAGCATCAAAGCAATTTTTAAGTTATTGAAATAATCATAACGAAACATTCCAAGTCTACACAAAATGATTGTATCACACAAACCATGTAAGATGTTACTCGACAATTTTCACATGATCATCTTTTGACTTGCGTCAAGAATATAAGATGAACTTGGTCGAAGCGAAAGCTTTCCAACTTATATTCCGATAAATATGTAAGCGAGTTAAACTCAGCTCGAAATCTCAAATGTGTAAAATAGAAAACTATATCGTAACACGACTTATGTCTCAATATAGGAGATAGAGTACAAATAGACTTTCCAAGTGATAGATGAGTTTCAGTCTCAACATACCTTTTGTCGATGAAGTTCCACAAACTCTCCTTAATAGTTCTTCATTTTCAAGTGATGAACGTCGTGAAGTCTAAGGCTCAACTACACAATCTATGTCCTAGTCCGAGACATCTATAAGTATACTAGAAATCAAGACTTATAGTTTTGATCACTAACATTGACAAACATGCTTGAGATAGCAACGCATGCGAGTTCGACCGAGCAGTTATCTAACATGAAGAATCACCTCAAATGATATATGAGAAGTATTACAAACATACACCACTTAGTTTGGAACAAAGATTGGGAATTCTGGAATGCCAAAGATTATATGATGATGATCAGTCTTGTAGTGACTCTCTGTTCCAGACAGAACATACAGATGACCCTGTGGATGATTGTGTGGATGATTTTCCTAATTCTATAGATGAATCTATCTCACAATATTCGCCCGACTTAGAGGTTGTTTCTAGACCCCTATACTTCCAAAAGTTACCTAATTTAGGGTTAGAATTGTGTGCTTCTAAGGTTTTGTTGGATTAAT
Organism: Papaver armeniacum; assembly: GCA_023531295.1. Classification (NCBI taxonomy): domain Eukaryota; kingdom Viridiplantae; phylum Streptophyta; class Magnoliopsida; order Ranunculales; family Papaveraceae; genus Papaver; species Papaver armeniacum. The sequence goes on along the minus strand of JAJJWW010001728.1, from coordinate 217,338 downwards.
TTGTATCCAAGTACCCAGAGGACTTGCTTGTTCCTGATACCATGCATAAGCCAATTGATATTTCCCCAGTCCCAATAGTATCTTCATATTTTGTTCTTTACTCACTTCTATGTGAAGTAAATACCAGGTTTGGGGGTAAATTTTTCTTTATGATAGTTTCACCTTCTTCAAGGAATCATAACATAAGTGCGAAACTGTCATTTGTAAATATTGTATTTTGGATTGATTCCCAAATTTTCAGGTTATTAGTTTATGGGGATCCTTTATGTACATTCCAGTAGGTATATTTATGCTCTTGTTTATTTTTGCATATTATGAATTTCTCATCTTAATTTTTACGTTGGATGACTCAATTACATTGAGGACAATGTAACGTTTAAGTGTGGGGGAGTGGTTAACTTTTTACTTTACCTTTTCAGTAATTTTCTTGCAAATCATGATCAGCTGTTGAGCGGGTCTATTGTGATCTGTAGGTATATTATGACCAGCTGTTGAGCGAGTCTAATTTTTTTTTATTATGACCAGCTGTTGAGCGGGTTTATTCTTTTGTTTTCTTATGAATTTATGACCAGCTGTTGAGCGGGTCTAAAAATAATAATAATAATAATAATAAATAAATAAAAATGAATGATCAGCTGTTGAGCGGGTCTTGAGGTTTTGCATATGATCAGCTGTTGAGCGGGTTTATTCTTTGTTTTGCTCGAGGACTAGCAAAATATAAGTGTGGGGGTGTTTGATTAGCATGTAGATGCTACATGTTATACCCATATTTATATTATCTAGGACTCGATATTTTGGCTAATAACAATATTTTAGTGCTTTTGTAGAAAGTACGAGAGTATCCGGTCACTCGGAGAATAAATGGCTAATTGAGAATTTAAATGGCGTTTGCAACTCAAAGCACCGGAAACTGGAGAAAGTGGCAGCTTAATCAATTTGGCGCTGCTTAATTAACAATTAATGTGTCAACACCGGATGCTTTTCATCTTATGGTCATAAACTGCTTTTGAGAACTATTTATATTTTGGTGGACACTGAGTAAAGAAATATAGTGGGACGTGGTGTTGTTGAGTTAATGACGTGTCAAGTTCCACACCATATTTCATTTTCTTTATCAAACAGTATGAAAATTCCAAGTAGTTGTTTTGTTGGTGCGAGAATGAATAGAGAACCAGATAAAGGAAAGTGAATAGGTGCGAAGGGAAATGGAGCTGGTGGTTGATGATGGCTGGAACTGAATTGGTTTGGATTAGTTGTATGAACTGAAATTCGGAGAACTGAAGTTGAGTATGGCTGCTGATTCAATGGAATATAGTGGTGGTTCACTGATGCTTCGAATGGGTTTGTTTGGTTGTGTAATCAATGGAGTTCGTATGTCAGCTGGAGTTTCGAGATGGATTGGATCAGTTTCTGCTTGCAGGCAGTGACTATGAAAGTTGTTGAACATGTTCTTCGAAGGCAGAAGTGTAATGGGTTTCGTTGGTATGAATCGAGTGTAGATGGATCAATATGGAAACTACGAAACCTGATGTTGTGGACAGAGACTTTGTATGTTGCTGCCATGGCCGTGAAGGTATTGATGGAGCAAAGAAGGAGTTGAGTCTGCAATGAGGTTCGACTTAAGTCGCAGCTGGAATATCAGGGAGAGAACAAGGATGAAGATGATTACGATTCGAAATTGGTCAAGAAAGGGATGTTGTAACTGATGGGGTATTTATGGTCGCACTGGATTTTGGAAGTTGGGGGATCTCTGGTGTGGTCCGAACAATTGAGTTAGAGGTCCTTGGCGGTATGAAGTTGCAAGGACAATTAGAAGTTGGATATACAAAAACATGATTTGTGGCCGGAGTTAGGAGATAGCTGGTATTAGATGGTCACGGTGGAGCCTGGATTGGATATCGGCATGGGTATTGGACTGGGCCTTTTAGCAGTTATATACTATGTCTTAGTTGAACGTCCGCATCAGCTACATATAGATACGAACAGAAGAATAGAAAATACGGGGATTTTTTTTTTGTGGCTTGGACAAACGAAAGAGGCTAGAGAGCCGTAGACAAGCGGCAACTGGAGAATAGGGTTTGGAGTTTTAATTTCATTTCCATTTCCATTTGATTAGCTAGCTATTGATTCGATTTTCTATATTATGTTTATGGCTTTTGAGAAAGCCATGTCTTGCTAGAGATTTTTGTAACTAGGGTTTATGTTGAAACCACATGGAGTTTTAGGCTATTTTGAATTGAATAAGATTGAGCAAAAGACTATAATAATTTTATTAAATTAACTCTTGATATTGTTTAATGATTTAATAGAAATATGAGTTGTTGCTTCACCGGTTTCATATAACCTATGTGCCTAATCGTTAGGTTCATAAATATATTTTTGTCTCATTATTTGATAATTCCATGCTCAAGGTTAATATCTCTGATGGGTTATACTTAGAAGAGCCATATAATATTTGTGAATCAATATTTTAGTTTCCTATAATTTTGTTGATGGTGGTTTTTAGTTCAAGGCTAAAATTGTAAAACCAGTATTTAATGCGCTGTCACCCTGCAAGGGGTAAAGCCATTTGAAAAGTGACGAGTGCAAAAAACCCTCCTCTCTCATTGAGCAATTCAATATATATATATGAAATTCACTCAGAATGGTGCGCGTATTAGCAATCCCAAATATTTTGTGAATTATATTTTTGCCAGCATTACCAACAAATGCATGACTTTCCTAGTATTTGTATATGCTATGTTCCCAGCCGAACTCTCATTATTGACATGACATGACGATTAAGTGTTCACTCTCAGCAGAGTAGCATGAATCTCCGGTGCCGTGTATTGAGATTTGCATGAAAATACCCACACAAGCTACATCACTCTCGACAAAGAGATTTTCGTATCGACGCACTTTTAATTAAAGATAACTCGATCGAACATGTTTAAATTCCTTAAGAGAAATCTAGACTGTCCATATCAGTCTCAAAATGATCATGGACACACAAGTTTGCCGCGCAATTCAACAAGCCTAGCCAAGCCCTGGCAGAAATAGGCAATCATCGTGATGACCGTCGGCGGGCCCACTAATACCCCGACCGTTGGACTTCATCTAACATGCTTCAACGACATTGAACGCTAACCCAAACATGGGTGGTCGCGTTGTTGAAGAGGAGAGATCGAACGAGCTAGACCGGCCAAAACGGTCTCAGAAACATCACAACCGTCCAACTTTGCCAGCCTAGTTGGACGGCTTGGATCTTCCTATGGACGATTAGGGAAGTGCCAACGTATTCATTGGAGGCCCAACTTCCCCCTTTGTCAATCGACTTGCCTGCAGCAAGCCTATAGGGCGCTCAACCGTTTGCACAAACTCGATCAAACACGCTGTGTTCAAAACCCTAATTTGGGTCGCGGCAGTACACAACTGTCGCAGATCGACCGTGTCCGTCCAACTTAGCCGGCCTAGTTGGACGCTTGGATCGTATTTTGAGCGATCAAAGAGATACCGATGTGTTCACCGTCGGCCCGAGCTCTCCCTTAGTCGATCGACCTATCCCCAGCAAGACCAGAGAGCATTAAACCGCTTGCCCAAAGTAGCGTGAACACGCTGTTTTAAAAACCCTAAAATTTCTTTGCGGCAACACATTACTGCCGCAAAACGATCATGACCATCCATCTTCTCCAGCCAAATTGAGTGGCTTAGATCTAATTTTAGGTGGCCAGGAGATGTCAGCATGCTCACCGGCAACCCACCTTTGTACATGGGCGATCGACCTGGTCGAACGAACGCTCAACGCTTCGAATCGCTCACCCAAAAGGGGTTGGTCGCGCGGCCCCTAAACCCTAAGTTGCGTCAACAATATTATGAAACTGCCTCAAATCATCTCGTCCATTCAACTTTGCTAGCCTAGTTGGATGGTGTAGATTTATTTTCAGGAAACCAACAAGGTAGCATCGTGGTCACCGGCCGCCCCTCCTCCACAGGGAGTGATCGACCAATTGATGGCGTGTCCCTAGAGCCACCAAATGATCACCCAAAGGTGGTCGATCATGCTACCTCCTTTAAGACACTTATCCGCGACTTATTCAATCAAGCTCTAAAACAACGATGCTTCATACGCATCGATAATTTGAGTTGCTTAAATGCGATGCTTCACATGCATCAAATACATACGATATTTTATGTCGGTTTCATAAACAACTTAGTTGTTTCACCTAATAGCACCATATGCTATTCTCCGCTGCAAGTCCCACGAATTGACTCACTTATTCGAGACATCAAACATGTCACAAACTGGGGTATACTTACTGGGGTATTGGTCTGGCGGTTTACAGCATGCGACGTGCAACGCGTCCATTATGAGAATGTATCAGGAAAAGACGAACGGTTAACAACGGTGAAAGTAGTGGGTGAAGATGTGACCACGTAATGATCACCACCTCTTACACAACTCCACAACTCCACTACTTGATCTTCTCTATTTCCTACGAGATCAGGGTTGCGCTCAAATGACTTGTATAAATAGGTTTTCGACCTATTTTAATAAAAACACAGAACACAAATGTTGTCATCACGGTATCCAGAAAGCACCCAGAACTGATAGCTTACATTATGCAATCCAGTTCCACATTCTGATACAAGTCATAAAAATCCAAACCTTCATAATTCAATATTTTGATCTCAAACACATTCTTCGCTTCCCTCCCTAAGATCAACCCCTTCTCCTTCACATTGTGACCGAATTGAATCTGGAACTGCCATTTCTTGGTTTAGGCCAGAGTCATACAAATTGATCTCTCGAATCTGAAAGTACTCCCAGCAAAGGCATTGTTTAGGGTTTGAATTCGTTTCTCATCAACACACCCAAATTTACCAAAAACAGCATAACCAGTTTTTACCCCAAAACATATTTTCTCGCTGATGCAATTTGATGGTTGATGCTTGGATTTAGTATTTTGATGTGCCATGTGTTAGAGCATAGCTCGGTTGAACCCACCAAGCGTTTCTATGTCAAGTTTGGTTGTCATATTTTTGTGAACCAAAACTCATCTAAGAGTCGCTTGATTATGTACTAGAGACAACTTCGTATAGGCTAGACTATAAAGTCTAGGAACATGAGACATACAAGTATTACTCGAAGACCTGAAGAACGTGAAGAAGTAACGAGCTACAACGACGACATCATCCTTCCTCTTGAGGTTAGTAGTATTGACTTGAACTGTTTCATTCCTAACGTATCTTTCAAGTCGTGCAATATTGCAAACATAACTGCGAAGCTGTGAATGAATATTTTACTCTAGTAGTGAGACATGATGATATGATCATAGTATTAAGGAATTAGACTACGAAGTATAACGCTTATCTTTTGAACTTCGTAGATATGACATCGACATAATCGTATGAATGCTATTGTGATTATGTGTATGGGTAAAGGTGAAGATTTTATCCTAGGAAACAATGTTTACATTTGTATAAAGGAAGTACATTCATGAACTTTTTTTATGAATCGAAAGGGAAATCGCTAGGCTTATTGGTATTGTTATTCATTGCATATCTTTGGATTACCAATATGTGTGAGTTAGTAGAACCGATCATAACTTGTTATGTATCTTGGTATAACTAATCACAATGCCTGAGTTATGATTTGGTATGACTAGTTTTGATTAATTAGTGTAACCGATCCTAAGTAATAACCTGAGATGGTATGATCGATATTTGTAATTGGTGTGACCGATCACAAAAGAGTTGTGTAATCGATCCTTGTAATTGGTGTAACCGGTCCTAGTAATTGGTGTAACCGATCCTAATGACTGGTGTGACAGATCACAAGCAATACCATGAGTATATGGTAACCGGTCCTGGTAATTGACGTAACCGATCTTGGTAAATGATGTAACCGATCCTGGTAACTTGTGTGGCCGATCAAAAGTGTTTCATATTAAGGTATAACTGATCCTAGTGATTGGTAGAATCGATTGAACCCATGATTGTGATTTGATATTTGATCAATCACATAGTTGTCTTGGAATACAGATGAACCAATTCTAAACTTGTTTGGAAGTGTGGTATAATCGATTCCAAGATTGTAAATATGAAAGATGATTTACAAAGAAAAGATGTCAACATACTTTGAACACGAACACGAACAATAACTCTTATCTTTTATTGTTCAAAGTTATTCCTTAATTACTCAAGGAGATCCCTATCTCCAAAATAAATTAAGAATCTTTTAATTAAGGTTGTTAGTTTTACATGCTTTAATTACCAGCAATTAAATGCATATCTCTAGAGAATAAAAATTAGTAATGTGCATTTACTAATTAGAGATTTTCTATTGAGAGATTTCGGAAAAAATATTGGACAAAGCATTTCAAGGAATTATGAAAACCGGTTGGGCATGTATTGCATATCTTGAGAATACTTTCGGTTTTGGAAATTCCTTGGTGTCCAAACATCCTTGGTATATAAATACCTATGTTTGCATTTCTAGCAAACTATCCTAAGAGCATGGCAAACTTCATCTTTTTGTTGTTTCTAGTGGAGCCATCTATCGGAGAGGAAAGTACCCTAATTAGGAGAAATCTCTTACGCCCGCTCGTTTAAAGACTTCTGTGGGATCAAGAAGCTCTACAAGTACCGTTGGTGGGAAACTAGATAATTACAGTTTATTAGTTTTCAATTGATTTGATTGACTAACGGTTGTTGAACTTTGATTGCACCTAGTATGTTTATTCTTGAGAATCTTCTCTTCTGATATAAGATTCACTCAAACTAGATCGAAGTGTCGACGGGATCTTTAGAACTGTTTGTAGATCTAAAGACATCTTGTGATAATCCATTATTAACATACTCCGTTTTGTGCGTGGTTGATCACAAGAGATTCAAGTGGTGTTGTGCAGGTTTAATTGAAGTTTAAAGAAGATTTGAAGATGAAGAGGATTTCTTATAGGTTTCTCATATCTTTGTGTAGCACAAAACTTGATCGGCTGGGATCCAACTATAATCAGATTTATTCGATTGATTAGTAGCGTGACATCGGTAACACCTAATAATTCTCTTGAGTTATATTTTGATTGTTACAAATCCGAATATTATTACTTAGGTAATAGAGATTGGATTGATCTAACCAGGCAAATGAGTTTATTAGTTTAAACGGAAGAGCCTTTGCATATGACTTGAGATATCTTTATTTGGAAAGAATCAATAGAGTTGTTACCAAACAGATTTATTGTTCCTTTACTGTTTGGAATACGATCCAAAGGAATTGTTCCAGTGCGTGCACTTATTGAATGTCGGAAGCACAGGGATACTGAAGAAACTAAGTGAACTAGGTTTAGTTGCTTGGTCTCAACTATACGAAGTTGGTTTAGATTTTGTATAACGGCTTAATTCTGAGAGTATTCAATTCTGGACTTGGTCTCGTGGTTTTTCCTGCATTTGCGGTTTCGTCGTTAACAAAATCTTGCTGTGTCATTTACTTTTCCTTTCCACAATTATAATTATTGTTATTATAATTTAAAGTAAATTAAACAAACGTTAATTCCGCATTACTTGATAGTGATCCTATAGAGTTTGGTTAAGTCCAAACCTATTATCAAGTAATCACACTTTGATTGTTGTATTGTCTCGATCTCGTATCCATAGATGATCACACAAAGTGTGAATACCGATTTGTCGTATTGTCTCGACTTTGTCCATAGACAATCACTTTTGGTAAGAGGACTTATAGGATAATTTAAAGATTGTGGTGTATTTGGGTACCATCGTCTTTTTAATTGGTATCAGAGCAGGCAAACACGAAAATATCTAACAATCTGTGTTTGGTGCGATCCAACCTATAAGAATTGAATTTAATGGATGATTCAGTTAACGTAATAGCAGGATTTGACTACTTCAAAGACTCTTGGTGGAAGACACGAATGAAGTATATAATACTCTTGTTCCTAAATTTGTTAGGAATTGAGAGTATGTCCATGTATGTCTTGGTTGACCTACATAATTTCTCAGATATCATAGAATTGTATCTCATGGTATTGATTACTACTAAGGTTAGTAACTATGATACAATACTCTATGCGACATGTTGTATCTTGAAAATGCATAAGATTCCACCTAAGATTTTTCATTGTATGAACCATGACTATTCTTTTCCTGAAAAATCTGGGATCTTAAATATATTTTGGATTACCTACCGAAATATATATGTGTACATTTTCAGATCTAAGACTGTCAATGTATCACTGATTAGGTTGCGATTTTGGACCTTTGTAATGTTACAAAGAATGATTTTTCAGTTAATTATTCTGTTAACAGTGAATTGCTTCATACACCCCACAATTGTTTTAATGAAGCGAGTGATCTTTTAAAATATTACTGGATTTATGATTCTAAAGATATTATTAACAAATATCTTGTTATGTTCAAATTTGTTTTTGTATACTTTATTGGAAAATTCTTGAGTGAATTTCAAAAGATATTATCAAGTTTTGGTAATAATAGAGTAAACAAATCTTTGGACATGAATATAGGATTAATCCGTAATATAGATCAAGTCCATGTCCAAAAGAAAGACCTAGTTAAAAAATCGGGTTTGTTTCCCCACAAATCAAAGTTTTCGATTTTGGAAGGATTTCCCAAAACTAGTTTTTTTTTCCGGAATTTGATATCTTCACTCCTTATAAAATAAGATTATTTTGTGGAGAAATTTTCCTAACCGAAACTAGGGTTTTTCATACATCTTCGATTGTTGAAAGTATGGGAAAAAGGAAAAACAGAGAAGAAACTGATAAAGTGGAGTTGAATTTTTTTATTCTTGCTGGTGATATTGAGAAAATCAAGTATCCCCACTTGATCAAAGACAAACATGAACTTACAATCTTTGTGGATAGTACATGTTTTGAAAGATATCAAGCCTTAAAGGAAGTAAACTTCACTGCTGAGAAAATGTTCGATTCAGATGTTTCTGAAAGCAAATATGTGAAGTTTGTTCAAGACCGAAACTGGGGAAATATGTTTGGGTTTGAAAAATATTCACCTGATATAGTAAGAATCTGTTATGCTAATATTCACAATATTGATAATGAGAATCTTACTTTTAGCACTCTTGTTGGATATACCTTTCACCATGTCAACAGAAAGATGATATCAAAGATCATCAATTACAAAGTAAAGGGAAATCATATGATTACTGGTTTTGAAATTGAGCACGATAACATTTTAAAAAGTATCACTGGAAAATCTGTTGGCTGGAAAAATGGAAGAATGCTAACCAAATAAATACGAGTCCAAATCTGTTCACACTCCTCTAACGAGTATATATTTCACATATTCTTCTGATTGGTTGATTATTTAACGTGTGGCCCCATTACCCTCCATGTTTAGAATCACGGCCCACGTTACATAACTCCCTAAATTAAATCAAGGGTAGAGATTAAAATGTGAAATATACACTTGTTAAGGAGTGTGCACGAATTCACACTCAAAGAAATACCCTTCTACTTAAGGGTTTTCCGTAAACTTGCTATAATAACTCTTTTTGCTTGTACAAGAGATACTTCACAATGGGACAAGGAATTTGCTGAGTTTGTATACTTTCTTCTTGAAGGTAAAAAGCAAATTGATATATGTGGAATGATTATTAATCAAATGATCAAGATCTTCGAATCTATCAATGTCGCAACGTCCCAGAGAAATCTTGGATATCCATGTATCATCACCAGCTTGTGTGTGAACACACAATGGGGAATAATTTTGGAGATGAGAAAGTCACTAAAACCGTCTCTCATGGAATTATCAAGCAAATTAGTAAAACTCAGAAAGAAAGGGGAACTATTGTTTCAACTGCTCAAATTTATAGCAATGGAGATCTCTTGTTTCATATTTTACGTCTTGGAAGACAATTAAACTGTATTCAGAACAATTAGCCTTTGCCTCTCGAAATGATCCAAAAACTCTTAAACGAATCTTAGAGATCAATGATGAGTTCTTAAAAGGCGAAAAAGACTAAGACTCTGAACAAGAATCTGTTGAGCAGCTGAAAAATGAAGAATAATATATCTTATGTCAGAAGGAAGAAAAATAGACATCAGTTTTTGATTTATTTTGATTATTGTATTAGGTCTATTTTTGAATAAAAGTATCATTATTTATGAATAAAATTATTATTTTATAATTTTTCTTGTGATAGTTTCCGATTACATAGCATGTGCTTGAATGTCTATATTTTGCTATGTGTTTTCGATTTATGAGATGTCTAATTTCGGTTTTCATAACCTTAATATTCGATCTCATATGATGTGAACCCTTATGGTTTGTGTGGTTTTTTGATTTAGCGGGATTAAGTTCTATCCCATGTTGGTAGGCTTTATCAAAGGATCATAAGGTGTTTTGATTGAAACTCATATGTAAAAAATCACAATGTGTTGAATCAATTTGTGTTTACATGATTTGTGTTTAGCATAAACATATGTGTTTCGGGTTTTCAACTTTTGCTGTTGGCACGCATTAGTTAAAACAGATTCAATCTTTCTTTGGTAAATGTTGCTCTTGTCGTTGTTCTTTTATACTTGCAAGAGGATGACAACATACTGGGGGAGAGTTCTAACTTGAACTTGCGCTTAATGATATATCTTTCTGGGTAGAAGAGGATGCGGAATCTGAGGTAACGAATTTGTTAGTTAATCGTTTTCATGTTGAAGAAAAGCCTGCTTATATTGCATATATTGTATTTTGCTTTTGCTTAACAAAATTTCGGTACAATTGATATATATTCCATTAAGATATGTATGGATGTGTGTGTGTGTGTGTGATTCAATTGTTTTCGGTTAAGAAAAATTGTGTCAATTTATTTGGCTTATTGTTTTGTATCTTGTTTATTGTTTGGTATCAAGTGTTTTTGCTTAACGAAATTTCAATGCAATTGCGGTGTTATAATGTCTATGTTTGTTTCAATTGCTTCCGGTTAAGAAAATAATTGTGCAAGTCAATTTATTTTGGTTTGTATGTATTGTTTATGGCTTAAAAAAATACGGGATCATATGTTTAGTTCAATTCGATTCCGGATAAGAGAAACTAAGTTAATTATGATCTTAGTTAGACTTATCAAATTGAAGGATTCGATTATTCAAGTCTAATCGAATGCCTTGACAAGAAATACTAGTTAACTAACCTAGTAATTGTCTTGTCTAAAGAGAAAGGTCTAAGTTATTGTCTGAATAATTAGAACCTGATGAGAGAAATAAAGTTAATTCTGATCTTTATTTTGGTCTTATCGAAATAAGTGATTGTATGTTTACAACCGGTTTAACAAGGGAATTAAGTTTCTTAGTCAATTTGTTAAACTATTAGGTAAAATTGCTTCGGGCAATTTTTTCCTTGATAACATAGTAAAACTAAATTACTTGTAGTTTCAGTTTTAATATTGGTTATCTAAAGTGGTATGTGAAACCTTCGTGCTTAACTCTTATAGGTTGTACAAGTATTTTAGATTTGTAAGATCCTTTCGGTTTGACCTTTATTTGCTCGAACCTTTGTGATTTTGTGACAAAAAGGGGGAGAAATATATGGAGTAAACAAGTGATTTGCAATCACTAAGGAAAGAAAAATTGTGCTTAAACGTTATAACTAACGAAAGAGTAAAGCATTGACTAAGGGGGAGAAACATATCATATTGTTGTGTAGTTATCTTGACTACAAAAGGGGAATAACAAAGATGTTCGGATTGAATATCTACCTATCTTACCTTTAAGGGGAGTATAATCTTTGTTATTCAGATGTCAACAACGGCATTTATTGATTGAATATATGCAGGTTATTGTGCGGTTGAAACTTGGAATCAAGCGTATGTTTAATGAATTCTTGTAATTTGCTTATCCATATATATTAAGAGTTTTGTCACTAAAATTGACAAAGGGGGAGATTGTTATAGCATAGCTCGGTTGAACCCACCAAGCGTTGGTATGTCAAGTTTGGTTGTCATATTTTAGTGAAACAAAACTCATCTAAGAGTCGCTTGATTATATACTAGAGACAACTTTGTATAGGGTAGACTATAAAGTCTAGGAACATGAGACATACAAGTATTACTCGAAGACCTGAAGAACGTGAAGAAGTAACGAGCTACAACGACGACATCATCCTTCCTCTTGAGGTTAGTAATATTGACTTGAACTATTTCATTCCAAACGTATCTTTCAAGTCGCGATATATTGAAAACATAACTGCGAAGCTGTGAATGAATATTTTACTCTAGTAGTGAGACATGATCATATGATCAATTGATCATAGTATTAAGGAATTAGACTACGAAGTATAACGCTTAGACTAGGAATTAAACACCACCTTCTTTTTCTTCTTCTTTTAAATCTTCTAAACTGTAGCCGTAACATAAAAAACATTACTTTAAATAACAAAATCGATCATTTTCTCCATTACAAGGTATGTTTTATGACCTTTCTTGGTACTTCAACTTGTGATGATTTTGATAATTTAATTTTGTAAATTTAAAATTTTAAAAGCTATGGTTTAGTAAATTTGATTTAGCAGGCTTGTATTGCTCCATTTGATTCAATCATGGAAGATTCTCAACCAACACCAGTAAATTCGTCTTTCTCAACTAATTTGTTTTATAGCATTGCTCGATTAAACCCAAATCTTTGCTATTTCAAGCTTATTGTCTATGTTAGTTGATCGAAACTATATCTTGATTTCTAGTCTACTATCAGACATTACCTTCAGAGACCGGAGATCGACGAAGATATTTGAAGAACTTCATCAACAAGGTATGTGAAGACTGAACCATTCTATTTACTCACAAGATTACCATTTTATCTTTATGAGACTATGTAACACACCTTCAATCAACAAACCTTCCCTATATAAATCTTATTGACATTTCTACAAAAAAAAAAACGGAAAGGATGGACATGTAGTAAGTTCACCTGATTTAATGACAACAAATTACGAATAATGCACCATGGCGACACATTCCAGTTCTCGGCCAATGCTCCACTTACGAAATACACCATAATGGTGCAGTTTCTCTCTTGGCCAGTGATCGCTGTCGTAAGCGTCAAAAATAATTCACACTTTCTTACTACTCAAAATATAAATATAGCAAGGGCAAGAAAGGATCGATCCCACAGAGAGGTCTAGGTTGTCAAATTGTTAAGGTTCCCTATAAATAACACCGGAGTATTTTTATGATTTTATAAACTCAAATAAAATAAAAGCAAATAAAGAAATAAGCAAACAAATAAGATAGAAGAGATATTGGTTAAGGATTTCGTTTTCATTCACTAACATGCTTTTCACAATAACTAGAATTGATATTTAATCTCAACTTTTATCAAAGACCCTGAATACCTTGATCGCAAGAATATCCCGCAAATCTCCTCATGTCATCAACAAACACATTAAAAGATGCGAATATGAATTCTACCTAAAGGAACAACCTAACGTGTAAAAGCACTAATCAAGTTTAATTCCCTAGATGCGTTAAGTTCTATGAAATCAAAGCCAATCAAAGCAATTGAACGTGGAAAGCGCACTAATTCAATTTAACAAAGGTTACGATTCACATATGACCATAAGAATATATCACTACAAACTATAATCATATTATGCTACTTGTATCCAAGGAATATCACTTTTGCGTATAATAAACCCTAAACTAGCAATAGATGTGATTAGAAGTTCTACCAATTTGCAACTTGACAAAACAATCAATCAATCATAAAACAATATTTTCGAGAATTGCAAACGATAATTATGAGACAAAACTAATATATTGAATCAAAGAATCATATTATGTGAAATCCAACTATTCCATAACCAAAAGATAATTATGTACTCATATTCAAGGAGTTCATCACAAGAAGAAAGAGAAGTTTCATGTTCTAAACCCTAGAATAAAGTAGAGAAGAAAAGAATAAAACGTGGTATCTCCCCTCCTCCAAAAGATAGAAGTCCTCTCTTTTATATATTCCTCAATTTCCATAAAGGATACTCCTTCCAAAATTAGGTTTTGTCTTCAAGTCCGTTAGTTGGAAATTCACCCTACCACCATGGAGAGAAAACCCGTGTAGAAATTATGTCCCAAAACGCCCGGAAAACTGGGATTATGGGCCGGAATCCCACGGAAAAGTCACTGAAAGTACCTCGGTGACCGGCAAAGTCAAACCTGGCCACTGGCCAACGGTCGAACGGCAGGTGTCGGCTCAGTCAAACTGGTCGGGTCAAATCGGTCAAACCGGGTCCACGGTGTGAGTCGAGGTAACCAAGTCGACTTCTTAGTCAAGGCCGATGCAGGCCGAGTTGCCTTGGCCGGACTAGGCCATTGCACAGTGTGTCGGGCCATGCACTATGATTGTGCTTCATCACCATGATGGCTATACCTTTTGTAGCTTCAATTTCAACACCGATGGCCCCCGCTTCACCAACATTCCTTGAAATACAACCATCACCAAGACGGCCGTAATCTCGCACTGCAATCTCTATTCCACGTATTCGCACAACCCTCACAAGAACACCTCAAATGCCGCAGAGCCACGAGAGAATAAACAAGTTCTTATCTCCCAGTAACACCACCATCTATCATCACTAGTGCCATCTCAAGCTCCATTTGCTTGCACTTAGCCCTTGCAGCATTCCTTCATCTGCTCCCACCCGCAGCTTTCACTCCTAACACCTTGCAATGTTCACCAAAGACACCAAGTACCACAGACCCAAGCCAACACCCGCCTGGAACACTTCATAGTCCGTACTGCAATGCAACTCTCGATTCCCTTGACAACACATTTGCAACTCAAGTAAACCATCTAGCAACAGCACCACCAGTTTCATCATGGTTCCAATAGCACAAGACCCCCATGCATATTTGCACATCAATACCCTGCAGTTCTTGCCAGTCCCTAAGCTTCTTCCAACTATCCATTCATCTGCAGCATCAGTTCACATCAAAGCCAACAGCACCAGTACCATCTTCTGCAAACCTGCCACTCTAAAGAACCACCAGAACCTGCAATTGCTTGCATCTACAACTGCACATCTCAAGGACCATTCAATCTTCTGCCAAACCATGTAGCAGCATCCCTGCTACAGCTGCTTTACTACCCATTTCAGCAACTCCACCAATTACAGCTCTGCCTCAATCCTACTCTTCCAGGCATAGCAACACAACCAATTCCTGCAGCAGCAAATCAACATCACCGCATTGCCATCTACATGCTCCCCGCCTTCCGCCTCCTTCATTGCTTCCTCTCCGATTTCTCTCAAGAATCAACACCCTCAAACAAAACCACCACGAAGTTCAATCCATCCATACAAATCCAGTTCACAACCAAAATCAACTTCAACTCGAACCCAATTTAGCTCCAGATTCGAACTAATGCCACCGTAAACTCCAGCCATCTTCCCTGCCAGAAACTCCATTGCCTGTGAAACCCTAACTCAACAAACTTCTATGAGTTTCCATCCACCGTGAGTCCAATTTCACCTCCAACACGCCATCAATAATAACAAATAACGACTCATTCTTGCCAATTTCATCGATTTGTACCCATTTGCTCACCGCATCAATTCTCGATCTAAATCTTCACACGAAACTCTAACCCATAATAGTGACGAATCAAAACCCTATGTTGGCTTCTTTCTTTCTCGATCTTGAACTAATCAGCCAAACCATCTTTCAACAACATCAATTAGGGAAATACTCCATTAATCCCCCGAAATCTTCTCGATCCATTAGTTTACGTCTTAGAGACTCATCTTCTGTTCAATCTCTACCTACTTAAGCTTAAACCCATGAGATTCTCACGTAAACCCCATCACTAATGTCTCCCTCAATTTCTTCTCTCAATTCCATGGTCAACTGTGGCAACTTGTATCTCTTTTATTTCGGTGAAAAAACAAAACACCGAGAAACACTTCTCTCGATGTTAGGTTTAGATAAGGGTTGGTTATTCAAATGTCCGGTCACAAAGTGATAAGGGCTAACCCGATAGCAGCCCCTTAACGCCGACTTGGCTCCCGATAGTATTTGCCCCGAAAAGACAATTACGCCCTTTTCCTATGAGTTCTTGTTTTGCCTATAACTTCTTCATACGAACTCGTAACGACTCCGTTCTTTCGCCATTGTCTTCATCTTCTCGTCCTCTACACAATGAAAAGTAGAAATCTTGTATTTGAACGAGTTCCAATTGGTCTTTTTGCTCCAAATGACTCCATTGCACCTAATAAACTCAAAAGCACACATAAGATACATAATTTACAAGAAAACTCGCAAAGAAAGCATAAATACTAGATATTAAATACGGTGTATTCTACACCTATCAAAAACATACCACTATCGTGTTTTTGCACCATGATGGTATTATTTATGTTCTAGGTTAACATGCCATCAACGCGTTAAACACAATCTTGAGATAATGACGCATCTTTGAGCATGCGTCATACCGAAGAGTGCGAGTGTTATAACACAAACTAATTGGTCAACAAGACACAAGGTGTTAAGAGAGATACTAGTTGGGAGTTACCCACCAAGGGATACTCTAAATATCAAGCTGACAACAACTTGGAATAAGGGTTCTCAAACTGGTAATATGGCTCTAATTCTAAGAGATTACCTTGGTGTTTGTAGGGACGTGAATACTTTGTCAACAAGGGCTCAGACTAGAGATGAAGTGGAGATACATGCACTATCAAGCTATATAACGTATGCAAGCCGGAAATCGAATGTTCTTTTGGAGACAAGCAACAACAACAACTTATCAAAGGAACTACCAGGATTGAAGTCCCACCTAACATGAAGCGAAGTCCCATTTGGATGGACTATAAGTCTTCAACCTTTGTAAACTATCTAAGCTACATCGTTTTAGTTGTAAATGTATTCCTAAAGAATCTAATCAGGCAACGATAACATTAATATCCCAGACTAACACAAATGCAACTTGCTCCCGAAGCTTATACCCTCGTCATAACCTTTAACTCTGGTTTAATTTGCTTATAAGAAAAAAAGTACCTATTTGCAGATAATGCATGTACTAATTAGTCTAACTATGACACAAACCAAATATAACCGACCCATGCATGGTTGGGCTAACTAGAGCAAAAACATTCATTCTTAACACAACTTTTTTTTTGATCGGTAATTGTTGGCGAGTTTCGAACTTGGGTCGTTGGTATCATCACCCAATAACTTTCACGACATCTTCAAATGACATCTACCATTCTTATCATTACTTATAGCCCGTTTAGATAACACATCAAAATTTTCGACTTTAAATCATTTTAAAATTAAATAGCCAAACCGATTTCGATTTTGACTTTTAAATCGAAAAGTTACTTCTCGGTCATCCAAACATGCTATAAGTAATTAATGTGCAAGAAGATACCGATATACGCGGATCTATCTCTGTTCAAGTGGCATCCAGTTTTAGAAGATGGTAACCATAAAGACATGTAGACCAGTTTAATGTGCAATAAGACGGCTAAGTGTTACATCAGCTAACTTTGCTGTCCAGTCTCTCTCTTTCTCTCTCCTGCCTTGTTTGAAGGTTCATCTCCGTTTCAATGACTTTTCAATCTTTTACTTTCCTCCTCAACTATGCTCCACCTGGTCAGCCGCCAGTAACCGGGAAGAAATTTGCTATCCCCCTTCTTTTCATTAGGGTTTCATTTTTCTGTGCGGTGGATTTTACACTGAGAAATGATTTGGTTCTGCTGTATGTGTGATTCATGGGGTTAGAATTTAGTCAAGTTTGAGATGGAAATGGCCGGCTATTGTATTTCTTGTAATGATTGAAGCAGATAATTCTTAAATTTGGGATTTTTATAGGATGGGTGTAGTTGTATTGGTATTTCTCTGTGTTTTAGTTACTCAGTTATTGAATCCCTGTGTAAATGGGTGGACAAAAGATTGCATTGCTAGTAAATTTACATATTCGAGGTCTTCAGACCAACAAGAAGACTTGTTTTACATAAATGGGAACAAAGTAGAAAAGAAGTCTTTCTGCAAAGCTCTTGAATACTGCTATCAAACTGTGATTTTGTTTGATTCCATCTCTGAGGAAGAACTGGGAGGAGGAGGAGGAGCTGGAAGGAAGCATTGTGACTTTGAAATTTCATTAGGTATATGTTTCTATTGTTTTTTTTTTTTTTTTTTTTTTTTGAGTATTTGAGTGTGATTGTTTTAAGGTTGCTATGAAAATGAAACATAGTCTTTTTGTGTTTTGTAATGTGTATTGATGACTAGTTGAGTTGGGAGATTGTTAGTGACGATTTCATTGATTTTTTTTAATGGTTCCTTCATTGTTTGATTTGCTAATCTGGTTGATCATATAGTGAATGCATCTTTGTGTCTGTGTTGGCAGGAGGTTTGCCTCAAAGGGTTGGGAGAAAAGTTTTATTGGGATTGACAAGAGACATATCCGCAGCTAATCAGGCCGATCAAAAGAAAACATCAGCCAAGAAAAGCACAGTGGAAATACTTTGTTGACCACCAAAACAGTAGGGATGGCAGTAGCTGGGATGTTCCTTCTGTGTTTCAGTTTTATTTGTCCATGCTTTCGCTCAAGAAAGAAGGACATATCTGAAGTTGGCCTAACCAAAGACCATAGTACCAGTGAGTCGAAATTGCTACTTTTTCCCTTTACAGTATTGCTTTTGTGTTGTATGCATTATTGGGTATTTCGTTTTACTGTCCGATAGAAAATAATTCATAAGTTGTTATATAATACTGTATATTTTGACTCTGGAGCTGATTCACCTTATAGTAGGACATTGTATAGGCTCATAAGTCATAACTTTCATCAGGAAATGAGCTTTCTACCAGGATATGATAACAAAAATAAATGTCAATAGTCTTATTTCTGTATTAGCCAAGAACGCATCTGGTATTTTACTGGAATGGCTTCTGAAGCCAATGGATATATTTTCAGTGTAAACACTGATGGCAAAACTTTCAGAGTTTGGGTTGGTTTTGTTTAGAAATTAATTGTGAAAATGTTTTTTTTTTGGAGTTTTTCTTTTGACTGTTGGAAAGACGTAAATCTATCTGGATCACGGACAAACCTCATTTTATGTCCCCCTCTTTATTATTGTTAGCTATAGTCTCTGCATAAATCTTGGATGTTTTCATGTTCAAAATTCTATGGCATCTTATTATGTGATCTTTAACTGCTACTAGGTTACACTTCTTTTTGCATATTTTGGTTGGTTTCATGCTATTTAACTCAACTTACACCAATTCAGACTCTCTGTCCTCTAACGAAATTCTTCTTTTTTATCTGATGTCGCACTAGATTCAACATCCTCACTGGAAGGAAGTACTTCTGAAAACTACCAGGCAGCCCAGTTCGCATGCCAGCCAGCCCATTTAAAGTGCCACCCAGTCCTTCTCGATTCTCAATGTCACCCAAGTCGAGTGAAATTGGATCTATACACCTAAACATGAGTCAAATAATAAAAGCTACTCAAAACTTTTCACCATCTCTACTGATAGGTGAAGGAGGATTTGGAACTGTCTTTAGGGCTCAGTTACCAGATGGTCCAGTTGTTGCTGTTAAGCGTGCAAAGAAGGTATTTACCTATTACATGATAAGTGCTTCTTATCTTCCTCTTTATTGCTAGATTTTGGTATTCTTATGTTTTCCATACCTGGTGGAAACTACTGCTAATTTAACATAAGATAAATATACTAGACCTCCGAGCCTCCAACCGTTTTAGAAGGAGGTTTAACAAAATCAATATATGGATTGAAAGTTCGTTAAACCAGCAGTGCAGTCAATACACACATATCAACATGAAATGAGACATTTTTCATAACCATCTTTTCTGATGCCGAAAATGAATACATCACACTTCTCGTTAGTCCCCATTGCATTAAAAAAATACTGGTAAAAGCTATAAAGGCATCTGTAAGGATATTAAGGAAGAAGCACTACTCGTGGTAGGAGGTTGGGGCATGTGAAACAATTTCTAAAATTGTGTGCTAGAGTAAGTTGGTTGCATGGTAGAAGAGCTGTCATAATTTTAATCTTTTCCTCTTTTACTACAAATAAAGATAGGATTCTTAGATGGTCAGGATTTGTCAAAACATGGAGTAGGAGTGGGTGCCAATGTGTTTTTTTTTTGTTTTTTTTTGTTGTTGGTGTTGGTAAAACCAAATTGCATTAAAAGAGAACTATAGAAAACTTTCTCTCTCTTCCTAGGTTACGCTCTGGTTTTCTAGCTGAAAAATTTCTAGGGTGCAAGTGCACTTGTAGTATAAAGGATGGAAGTGTTGAAATATTAGTCTCATGGTCAGGTTATACTAGTTAGTGTAGAACATGTGAAGAATACACTCTTCACATGTATAGTCTGTGAAGAAAGCCTTCTTCACAGATATGATCGGTGTACATACGGTTATGTTGCGTAGGAATAGTGTGCAGTGATCTGTGAACAGTGTTTAGATATTTTTAGGGTATTCTTGTAAGTGTGCATACTCAATCTATAAAATAGAGGACTCTCACCTCTGAGTGGGAGACACTCTTCAATTCACTCTCTCTTGATTTCCACATGGTATCAGAGCTCAAGAGTGAAAGAACAGAAAACCCATCTTAGTTCCTTCTTTAGCTTGATCTACTGTTGCTTCGATCTGTGATTAAAGATCTTGAAGTTAGATCCTGAAGCCGTGTCAAAGAAGCTGAAAACTACTTGATCTACTGTTGCTTCGATCTGTGATTAAAGATCTTGAACTTAGATCCTGAAGTTGTTTCAAAAAGGGCTGCAAACTGCTGTTCTTGAAGAACCTGTGGCTGTTTGTAAGTTGTTTTCCCTGAAATTTGCCTTTGTTTGTTGAGTTAAAAGTAGATATATGGCTAGTACTACTGAGAATAGTAGATTATATCATTCTAGGAGTTTAGCTCAACTAGACTTTTCTCATAACAATAGTATGAGTGTCAAAGCAGTATCGGAACTACTTCTGAAAATAATAGCTCTGATATCTCCGGTACCTCAAGAAAGTTCTGTTTTGAACAATGTTACTTCATCCGTGTGTGATAGTTGTAACAATAATGGTAATAGAAGAGGGGGTAATCCGTTAAGAGGAAGAAGAGGAGGTCACAGTGGTGGTTCGAGATCGTACCACACAACTGGTGAAGAGGAGTTTCAGCCTTCATCATCATCACTACCTAGTGTTTCCTCTCACCCATCTCAAGTTCAGCTGGAACAGTTGATAAAGAACTATGCTAGAATGCAGTCATCCAAGGAAAATTATGGTGGGTCTACTTCAGTGACTCAATCAGGTAACATTGGTAGTGCATTGAGCTCCAGGCGTGATAAATCTAAGGGTTCTTGGGTTGTTGACAGTGGAGCAACTGATCACATGTCTACCGAGTCCAACCGCTTCTCCACCTATAATCCTAATCCTAGTAAACCATGTATTCTGACGGCTGATGGATCTCCAATTATTGTCTCTGGTGAAGGACGTGTTCCGATAACTAGTTCCATGTCTCATTCTACAGTGTTACATGTTCCGAATCTTTCTTGCATCCTTCTCTCAATCAGTCAGATAACCAAAGCTTTGAAGTGCAAGGTTACCTTTTATGAGACACATTGTGTTTTTCAGGATATTCTCACTGGAACAACACTTGGCTTAGGCAGAGAGAGAGGGGGTCTATACCACTTGGAATTGCAGGAGGCGAAACAAGATGACAGTTTAAGAGCCTACAAATCAACAAGTATGTCTAGTTCTGAAGAACAAGTTTGGCTGTGGCATAAACGATTAGGGCATCCTTCCTTCGGGTATTTACAGAAGTTGTTCCCTAAGCTGTTTTCAGAACTTGATATATCTAAATTTCATTGTGAAACTTGTGAACTAGCTAAGCATCATCGTGTTCCTTATCCTTCGAGCGTGAATAGAAGTTTATCTCCTTTTGCTATCGTACATAGTGATGTTTGGGGTCCTTCACGTGTCACTACTAATAGTGGCTTTCATTGGTTTGTTACATTTATTGATGATTATTCTCGGGTCTCTTGGGTTCACTTATTGAAAGATAAGAGCGATGTTCATGTCGTCTTCAAAAGCTTTCATAAGTTTGTTCTAACCCAATTTGACAGAAAGATTCAGGTGTTAAGATCTGATAGAGGTGGCGAGTATCTAAATCAAGGTCTCTCCTCTTACTTCTTGGAACATGGAATTGTCCACCAAA
The DNA here is from genome assembly GCA_023531295.1 of Papaver armeniacum. NCBI lineage: Eukaryota > Viridiplantae > Streptophyta > Magnoliopsida > Ranunculales > Papaveraceae > Papaver > Papaver armeniacum. Next base: position 195,163 of record JAJJWW010001728.1, on the reverse strand, counting down.
CTTCGTGTACTGATACCCCACAGCAAAATGGAGTTGCTGAGCGGAAAAATCGTCACCTATTAGAAGTCACTAGGTGCTTGTTGTTCTAAATGAATGTTCCAAAAAGATTTTGGGGTCATGCTGTCATTACCGCAACACAGCTGATTAACAAAATGCCTTCTCGGGTTCTGAATTTTCAAACACCATGTGATGTTCTTTCTTTAAACACTTCACGGCAACCACATGATTCTGCTCCTATAAAAGTTTTTGGGTGCGTTTGCCACATGCATGTCCATAAACAAGATAGGAGTAAATTGGATCCAAGAGCTCTCAAATGTGTTTTGTTGGGTTATTCAGCTACACAAAAAGTCTACAAGTGTTGTCACCCTCCCACGGTAAAGATCTATGTATCCATGGATGTAACCTTTTGTGAAGATCAAGCCTACTTCTCAGAGTATTCAGCGGCTTCTCTTCAGGGGGAGCATAGAACATACTGTGAAGATCAGCCTTGGTTTGATCTTCCTGGTTCTGTACCTAACAAAAGTGCTACTCTTCAATCTCCTCAACCCCAGGTTGTTCCGCCGCCAATTCAGGTCTATAGACGAAGAGACAAAGCTCCTCAGGTAGCGGAATCAGAACCTCCTACAGCTCCTGCTGAGGCAAATTTAAGAGTTAATGAAGACGATGGTTCAGCTGATGAGTCAACAAATGTCAGAGACGTCGACGCAGCTGATGAGCCAACAAATGTCAGAGATGTCGACGCAGCTGATGAGCCAACAAATGTTGAGGAAGATAGATATCCTAGTTGTATACGTAAACCTCCAACTCGATATGGGTATTCTACTGATCATCCAATTGCTAACTTTGTGTCTACTCATCGTCTGTCACCCTCTTATGCTGCGTTTGCAAATAAGTTGTCTTCTGTTACAATTCCTACAAGGGTTGAAGACGCTCTTGCTGATCCAAAGTGGAAGCAAGCTCTGGTAGAAGAAAAGAAAGCTCTAAAAGAGAACTTCACATGGGTTGAGGTTGAACTACCAAGAGGAAAGAAGACAGTAGGTTGCAAGTGGGTATTCACTGTGAAGTATAAGTCTGATGGAACTATTGAAAGATACAAAGCAAGGTTAGTAGCCAAGGGCTATACTCAGACTTATGGAATTGACTATCAAAAAACCTTTGCTCCGGTTGCTAAGATGAATACTATTCGTGTCTTGTTATCTTTAGCAGAAAACAAGGATTGGCCACTTCAACAATTCGATGTGAAAAATGCTTTTCTTAATGGTGATTTGGAAGAGGAAGTATACATGGATATTCCTCCTGGATTTCAAACTGCCGATAATAAAGGAAAAGTATGTAAGTTGAAGAAATCCTTATACGGTTTGAAACAGTCTCCTAGGGCATGGTTTGGAAGATTTACCCAAAGCATGCTTTAAGAGATTTGGATTTCGGCAAAGTCAGGCAGATCATACCTTATTTCTCAAACGTTCAAGGAATGGAAAGCTCACCATGCTTATTGTCTATGTGGATGACATTATAATGACAAGTGATGATGCGGAAGAAATGGGGAAGGTAAAATCTTACTTAGCCAAAGAATTTGAGATAAAGGACCTAGGAGAGTTATGCTACTTCCTAGGAATTGAAGTGGCAAGATCAAAAAAGGGTATCTACATCTCTCAAAGGAAATATGTCCTAGATCTTCTAGCTGAGACAGGGATGTTGGGATGCAGGCCTATTGATACGCCAATTGAACCAAACCAGAAGTCCGGTGAATAAAGAAAGATATCAAAGGTTAGTGGGAAGATTGATTTACCTTTCTCACACTCGTCATGATATTGCATACTCTGTGAGTGTTGTAAGTCAGTTTATGCATGCTCCACGAGAGACACATATGGACGCAGTGTATCGAATACTTCGCTACTTAAAGTCGGCACCAGCAAAAGGGTTACTCTTTTCTCAGAATAACCACACAGAGGTTGAAGCATACACAGATGCAGATTGGGCAGGCTCAATGATTGATCGTAAGTCTACCTCTGGTTATTGTTCATTTGTTGGAGGAAACTTAGTAACCTGGCGCAGCAAGAAGCAATCAGTCGTAGCTAGATCAAGTGCCGAAGCAGAGTTGAGAGCTATGGCTCATGGAATTTGCGAGCTACTATGGTTAAGAATACTCTTGTCAGAAATTGGTTTCAAGCCTAAAGGTCCAATGAAGTTACACTGCGACAATAAGGCTGCCATTAGCATTGCTCACAATCCAGTCCAACATGATAGAACCAAGCATGTGGAAGTGGACAGACATTTCATCAAAGAGAAATTGGAAGAAGGGGTTATCAGCACTCCTTTTGTAAGAACTGAAAATCAGATTGCAGACATTCTGACAAAAGGAGTTCCAAGTCGACCATTCAACTCTTTCCTTGACAAGCTCGGTATGCTAGATATCTACACACCAGCTTGAGGGGGAGTGTTGAAATATTAGTCTCATGGTCAGGTTATACTAGTTAGTGTAGAACATGTGAAGAATACACTCTTCACATGTATAGTCTGTGAAGAAAGCCTTCTTCACAGATATGATCGGTGTACATACGGTTATGTTGTGTAGGAATAGTGTGCAGTGATCTGTGAACAGTGTTTAGATATTTTTAGGGTATTCTTGTAACTGTGCATACTCAATCTATAAAATAGAGGACTCTCACCTCTGAATGGGAGACACTCTTCAATTCACTCTCTCTTGATTTCCACAGGAAGCACCGACATTGCAATGTATCTTAAGAATGCTTACCATGTTCCCTTATTAGCTTGAGTTCATGTTATAGTATTGCATATCAGACTCTATACGCAGTGGCGCGGAGTAAAGGACACCTCCTTGAATTTGAATGCATCCTCAATAAATCACAGTACAGGATGGGTGGTGTGGCAGTGGTTAGTTTTTCTGTAAAACAGGAACGAAATTTAGGAAACAGGCCTTTGACATTTTCTTCTTTGATTGTTCAGAGATATTCTACCACAGGACTATAGAATCCAAGCAACTTCGGCTTGGTGACTATCACACATTCAGCAAGCCACAAGTCTGGCCTTGTATTCTGTTGTACTTACAGGTTCTCACTTGACCTTGTTATTCCCTTGCGATCCTACTACATTAGTAAATAGCTAAAGGATCCAAGTGATGAAAGTCCTAGTACCATTTTGGACAAGATTTTATGTTAACATTTGTTTATTAAGAAATCCTCAATACTTTAGCAACCAAAACATATTATTTCTTATTTCACAGTCATGATAGCATGTCATGTGTGTAGCTGGAGGATTTTGACATCGATGCCAACTGCAATGCAGAGAAATTCAATATTGACACAGTTTTGGACTGTAGGGTTGCTTACAGTGTATATGAATTTAATCTGGCAAGGCAATCTTTGTTCCTTGTTGACCAAAGTCAACAGTGGTAGGAGCTGGAGATGTGGCACTTTCCCCAGATTCAAGTCCATTACAAGCTTAGTACATCTACAGAAGGATGAATTGAAAAGTAACCAACACGCTAGTTACATTTTTGAAAAAGGAATTGCCTATGTGTCATTGTGCATGAGCATTTTACTTATGAAAACACTCTTGTTTACACATTTATAACTAGAAATATGTTTACACTTAAGATGTGCTTGCACTGCACTGGTGTGAGGGGGATTCGGTGCAAGTAAATGTAGCATGCTGCGTGCAATGTTGAACTAGACCTGACTTGGCACAAGGACTGTACTGTGAGATTGCAATGAATGTTAGAGACTTAACTCAAACATCTGTTACATAGCACTGGAAGGATTTGTTGTTTGGAATGGAGATGTGTCCTTCTAGAGAAGGCAACATTGATAAATTTGAAGTGCCAGATGTGGGTGACTTACTCATGCGAGCTTCAGGGGTATTGATGGAGAAGTAGTGTGATGCATCTTTCTCCTATTTATCTATGTTGAAGAAATTAATAGTACCAAAATGAGGTCTTTTTTGCTAGATCAGAAAGACGATTTTAGTGGTAGGAACGTGGACCATAGTGGTAATTGGTACTTAGTGATGTCAGTAGTGGCAGAAGAATGGACAGCCTAGTGGATTGATCATCTAAGAAAAAGGCCTGACTGTTCTCTGTTTATATCAGCTACACTGTTGTAATTTTTTGAAGGAACCACTTGTTTCGATTTAACTAGAGAAATTTGTCCAAAGAATCAGGTTCCATCTTAAATAGTATTACATATATATATAATTGTGAACTGGAACTTACTGTAGGAAGAGTTAAATGTGAAGTTAAGCAGCTCATTCTTTTCTGTACTTCGTAAAATCAATATATTTATATGCAACCATAATGTGCTGAATTATCATGGTTCTAATGTTCTCTTCTAAGTTAAGGGCTGACATGGTTATCTTATTGTTTTTTGACCTGATCTAGTTGGTGAACTATTTGTTGATTTGTCAAAACTTAGGTTTCAAGTTTCAACTAATATTATATGACTTGATTCATGTTGAAACAGGAAAACCTTAACAGTCTACAAGCTGAGTTCAGCAGTGAAGTTGAATTGCTATCGAAAATTGAACATCGAAATTTAGTCAGGTTACTTGGCTACGTAGACAAAGGGAATGAGCGCATTATAATTACTGAGTTTGTTCCTAACGGTACTCTTAGGGAGCATCTGGATGGTAAGATCTGTTCATCTCTATGAATATATATTTTAAACTTTGATAGTCATGATTTAACATAGTTTGCCATCTATGCGTTGCAGGTCAGCGTGGGAAAATACTAGATTTTTATCAGCGCCTAGAAATATCCATAGATATTGCTCATGCACTGGCCTATCTTCATCTTTATGCAGGTAATTTCGTTAATCGTCACTTTATTGATGATCATATCTAATGAAAATATCATGGTAATAATGAGTCCTGTTTCTGAATTTTTGGTGAAGATTGATGATACAGATTGCATCCTGTTATTTATTTATTTTGGCTAAGTAACAAGATTTATGACTGGAAAAAAGACTTTTCGCTGCAATGACCTCTCAATTCTAGGCGAATCAGAACCTATACATAATCACGAAAACAAATTAGAATGAAAAATAGAAGACTCATTGTTCTATCTCCATCTCAACCTGTGCTAGTTCTGTTGTCTACCTCAAGTGAGTTCAAACAATCCTGTCCTCTTGCTCAAAAGTTATAGTTCCAATGGAAGTTTTCAGTTGTAATTGTCCCTATTTCAGAGAAGTTAAAAGAGTTCTTTTCTTCGTGATATTACTTTTTGGGTTTGGGGTTATTGTAAAAGATTACCATAGTTATGGAATGGATATGAATTACTCTGGTAAATAATACTTTCAATTCAGCAGGATGACGGCAAAGTTGGCTCTTCCCCCTTAAGGTTTGAAAGCATTTTTTTGTCAGCCACGTAACAGACCAATTTTATGTTAGATTTGCATTACTTTAGCTGTACTATCATGTTATGCACACTTTCTGTCTTTGGTAGGGGAGCTTATGTATTGAGAATGTAGAGAGTCGGATTTTTTTAGTACATTTACCAAGATATTCAACTCCCATAAAACAGTCAACTCAAAAAGGTGTCAAATGTGGTGGTCTATAGGAACACATGTAGAGCAACTCTAGAGGGATTATTTGATAGATGTTGAAAGTTACTAATTCTTATATTAACTCTTTGATGGTTGAACTCTATCCTAAAACTGCTCATTTGTTTTACTGATTTGATCTATTGGGGATTTCTTATCTCTAAGTGAAAGTAATTCATGTCCTCTCCATTATGTGCTTTCAATAAATATTGCTTTGGTGGAAAAACCAATGTTACGCTAGAAGGTCAAATTTCTTATTGTAAAATATGTTTTAGCAGTAATGCGCTGTTAAATTAAGGTAAACAGCACTAATGAGAATCCTAGCTAAAGTTTGATTGAAGTTTTAGGTCATGTACTTAAGCTCGTAGCTGGCTAATGCTACAACACGCCTAAAGTAGCTTAAGAATACCATGAAAGGGCATATATTTTATTAAGTCTAGCGCAGGGTATCTGTCCGACTTCTGTTTGTTAGATTGAAGGACACAAGTCTTGTGAAGCATGATCTCAAATCTCTTCTAGCCTTTTGGTTAAATTTTTCTTCGTCTACCAATCAAGTTTGAGGAAATAGAAGTTTAAGTTCACGCATACTGATGGAATTATCTTCCTATATCTCTACACAATCATATCTATGGGTATGATTTAATTTATACCATTATGGAGCATTATCTAGTTTTTCTGCGTAACTTTCTCTACAAAAATATAAAAAGTAGATATCATTTTAACTGTTTTAAGTATTTTTATGTCGATGCTCTTCTCATTCATCTCAGTTTTATTTTTGTACAAACTTAACATTGGACCTTATTGTGCTATCTCAACAGAAAAGGAAATAATCCATCGAGATGTGAAGTCATCCAACATCTTGCTGACAGAAAACTTGAAGGCTAAGGTGGCTGATTTTGGCTTTGCAAGAGCTGGGCCACAAGAGGTTGAGAAAACACATATATCAACAAAAGTGAAAGGGACAGCAGGCTACCTCGACCCTGAGTACCTGAGGACCTATCAACTCACCACCAAGAGCGATGTATTTTCATTTGGAGTTTTGCTCATAGAAATTCTTACTGCACGTAGACCAGTTGAGATGAGAAGGGCTGCTGATGAAAGGATCACAATTAGATGGGTAAGCATTTTCTTCCTTATGTTGCCTCAGTAAGCTTTTGTAAAATGTTATGCTTCCCTTTGTCCTAGATAAGGGGATATCTGAAATCATTGACGCAGTTAGGGGAGGGAATATGACTGTGGATTGCCGTATGTACTTTGTACAGTTTAGATGATATCTTTGCCTCTCCTTAGAGCTGACCTGAAGATGATCACTGACAGAAATTTCATGAGGAATATCATACTCAATTTGTTCGTTGAAGTTCACTAGAATTTAGCTCATTCTAAAATTAAATTTGTAACCTTGTCGTCTAATGATTAGATGTGAAAGAACTCATTGATTCAAAGGATGGAGGGTTGGATCTTTTAGGATGAATTATCTTTTTGGGGATCATCTACACTATGAGTAGAACATTTCCAAACAAAAATTAGCTCTTATTGCGGTTCCCAGAGGTCCAACGTCCTAAAACAACAACACAGATATTCAGCCCTTATTGCGTACTAGGCAGTTATATCATGGGCCTATCTAGTCAAAGGTCAGACAGTTAAATGAAATCTAGCCAGATGATGATCATGAATAAGTTCCCAATGTATAAGTGTTCATCTTGCATTGTGTTCTCTGATTGCATGAACCTTCTCTATGCATGGTTACACCAGTGAATAGTTTATACACATCCAAATTTAGTCGGAACTGCTCGTCTCCTGAAAGTACTAGTGTACTACCGACATAGCTGAGATGGTTCCATTTGTATTATTTTTTTAGAAATGTGTATCTGTACATAATGAAGTAGGTAGGTTATAGTCCAGTGATTGATGCTAAAGTGTCTAATATGTGCAGGCTTTCAAAAACTACAAAGCTGGAAAACTGGTGGAGATGTTGGATCCCTCGATGACTGAAGCTGTACACATTGAGATTTTGTCGAAAATGTTTTCTCTGGCTTTCCAGTGTGCAGCACCTACACGGAGAGACCGGCCTAATATGAAAGAAGCTGGAGAGCAGTTATGGGAAATCAGGATGAACTACCTGAAGAGTGGTAAGAGGGGAGGGTGATTTTGTACTTTAGGTGGTCAATTTGTCAGCTTGATCATTTTCAGTTCTACAACGGCTGAAACAAAATTATAGAAACCAACTAAAAAAGAAAGCAGATTTTTTGTTTAAACTTTGATTGTTTGTACCATGGTCATCTAACCCCTGTAGATGAGCTACATTGTAATATAGTACACCTTTACACCTCCTATTTATGGGTCATGGCTTATAGGTGTTTTTTTTTCTTTTCATTTTTTAACCCAGCTGACTCGTCTAAATGCATTTGATTCAAAAATATCTAACAGTAAAGTTACGGAAAACTTTTGAATCCAGTGGTCTTTGTAAGAGGTGCACCACTCACGCACTAAGCAGCTGGTACAGCAAAATTAGCAGGGAAATGCAAAGGTGCCAAAACATCTGCAAAACTTATATGAGCGACTCCCATGGTTGTCACACAAGGCATAACTTGAAGATTGTTATAGGGCCTTGGATTTATGCCAATGCAGCCCATCTATATGTAACTAGGGATTACTTCCAAGTTCCAAGCCTATAAATAGAGATTTAAATTTATGTGTGTTTTCTCTTTGCTAGGAAAAATAATTCAATGAAAGAATAAAAATTACATTCAAGCATTAAGAAAGCTTGGTGGTACATTCAACCATTCACCAAAGTTTTTAACAATTCCAATGTATTTAGCTGCAACGTCGTATACAATAGTAAAATTCCTTTTAAGAAATTCAATCTTAGCTCGAAAATGATATACATCCCCCGCTCCCTTTCTCCACTCATTTTCTCCGCCTACGTGTCATGCAGGTATTGGTTAAATCCAATAATAATGGGACCCCCTGCTAATCTCAATCCAGGGATCAAGGGCTAAGAACAATGACACCTAATGGGGAAGGGAGTGAGGGAAGTGTGGCAGCTTCGATCTTAACTTAACTAAATCCATTAAATAAATGCTGACATTCATCTAAAATGGTACTATTAAACCAGCATAGCTAGTTATTATTAGAGTTTAAATAATCTACTAGTAGCTTTGCATCACTGATGAGACAGACTATATGTTTGTTCAGAGATTACGCCCATTTTCCAGCTTCAAGTAAAGCATAACTCTCGGCCTCCTCAACGTTCCTCGCTATACCAGGGATGAGTTTGCACCCAATGAAAGTATCTTTATCATAGGATGCATCATAATAGACTAAGACACATTTAGTAGGTAGTAGATCCCTTAAAATATCATTGAGGTTCCTATTCACAAGTTGATTATTCACATTATTAATAGATGAAATTGTAGGATTAAGAAATTCAGCAGAGTCTTCAACTAGCTTGAGAGCATTCTCCATGTGCTAAGATGTTTAAAAGCCATATAGACGATTGTGAATACCGCCAGGGCCTTGTCCTTTAGATGAGTAACGGATAGTCATTGGATAATCCAATCTCTAATACCGAGGTTCCTGTTGCAGTCTTGTGTAATAAGATTATTATAAGGTGTTGCAGACCATACGCATCTCGCAAAAGCACAATGCATAATAATATATTCAGCACATCAACCCCTAAATTACACATAGAACAAGTATTTTTTTTTTTAAATTAAAAAAAAAGAAAACAGGGAAACCCTAAAGTTACATGACAAACACAAAACCAGTGAATACAATAATAGCAGTAATAGTGATAATACACAAAACCAGTGAATACAATAATAGCAAGAATAGTAATAATACACAAAACCAAAGTGATTTCCAAATAACAGAATCTCGTAACCTTAATCCCGTAACCTTGAGAATCCAATAATAGTGACCGGCCATCAAACAAGAATAATAGTGACGGTAGCAGTTTCACCCGCAACTCTATACGGGAGAGCTGATCGTTGGGGCATGATCAGACTCAGATAATTTTTTTTTTCCAATTGAACTGACAAACCCTCCTCCACAAGGAGAGATGCTAAAAAGCAAACACTAATCCATTCTTCGCACGGCTTGTAGATTCCACTCGTCAGGGCTCCTCCACCGGCCAGAAAAATGCAAATCACAGTTGGGGTAATACATCTCCAGAAGAAGATCATCACCAAACTTATAGCATACAATCATCAGTTTAAAAACAACCCTTACAATCAAAATTACAGACACAATCACAGGATCTAACAAATCATAAATCCCAGTTGGTAAACAAGGTACCTCCCGGAGATAACAATCACTGATTACACCATAACATTTTTCCTTAGTTGATACAACAAGATCTTGACTTTCACCCAAATCTGGTACCTGCCGGAGAAGCTTGCCGTGAAGAAAATGGTCGCTGCAAATCACATTCATTACACTAATAACATATATGAACTAGATAAACCCCTGTTAGAAAATATGGACAAGCCTTCAACAGGAACTAGAACAAGACCAAATAAAATCCGATCCGCAACAACATTAGAGACAAAACCCCAACTGCAAAGCAAAGGTTGGGAAGATGCCGAAAACAAAATGGCTGTTGAAACTTCTTTTTGCTCACATAAGAGCACTGAAGATGAAGACATACGTTGCTTTCTTCGATGCAGAAGATCATAACCCATCCTTTCATCTTTGGGGAAACAGTACCCAAGTATGAAATTAAAAAAACTAAAGAAAAAAACTTTGATCTAGAAATTAAATCCGAGAAAAAACGAGATCTAACTATAACAAGATCGTTGAAAAACCCTATGAGAGGATTAAGAGAACTAATGGAGAGATTGACTGGAGCTGATTTGCTCTGATTCGCTCCATGGAGATCATCAGAGCAAACCCTAGGCGGCGGTGAGGAGGGTTTTATTATCTCTGAACTTTGGAGAAAAGAGGGAGGAGGAGGAGAGAGCTAATGCCTTTACGGCCGAGCAAGTACAATCATGATTATTATATCTACTAAGGAGCAACCTAGACGGCGAATATTTTCATGACACTTTCATACAAAAATTTAAACTTTAGGAAGAATATTTAACCTCCACAAAGTTTTATCGATAGAAGTGTTAGGGTTAGCATTATGCATGAAGCATGACCAGAAATGACCTTATAAGCCGATTTAAACAAAAACGGACCATTTTTACCATATGGCCAAATAAGTCTATCATGACCAACATAGGGGATTCTCAAACTAAGAATTTTCCAAGCATTATGACCATCTCAACTTTCCAGGTATTAGTATCTTTGTCTATAAAATCAGAAACGAAGTAGTTTGGATTAGGTTCAGCTACATGAAAAGGTTGAGTGGCATTAGGAAACCAATTGTCTCGAAAGGCTAATATGTTATCAGTATTTCTGAACCTCCCAGTGAGAGTTATTCCTAATAAAATATAGACTTCTATCTATACTTTTCCAAACATAAGAACCATCTTTCTTAAAAAAAATAAAAAAAATGACACGATCAGCAGGGATTAAAGGGCCCCTAACCCAAACAAAAAAACCAAAAACAAATAAAGAAAGAAAATAAAGCAGCATGTTATTGAACACTAGACTGTAACCAATTACAACCGACAGTATATCTTCCCACTAATGTCATCAAGCAAGATCTGATTAAACTGCTCACCCAGACTCCTCCAATCAAGTTTCTCAAAAGTAGATGGTGGGTAAAAACCAAATGACCAATCTGCGGCTCGATTAGTCTCTATATAGATGGTTCAACCTTTATCCACTCAAATTGCTAATATGGCTATTAAGTAACACAATTTCAGCCATAAAATCCAGCCCCAAATGAGCTCTCCTACATCCGATAGAAACAAATGCCATTAAACCAATTTCAACCCCCTGAAATTCATGCCCCGACACAGAAATGGCCATACCATACCCTGCAATATCCATCGAAAAACACCAGGCCTATCTACATTAAAATTTTGTTAAATTAATCCGCGATAAATTAATAATTTCGCTAAAATAATATTTTTGCTAATCCTAAATTGGTCCAGTGTGCTAAATTAATAACCCCGTTAAATTTAAAAGATAATAAAGTTTTAAGTTTCCAATAGGGCCCAACCAATATATAAATTAATAATCGAATAATAACGCTATACTATGGTGTCTCATTAGAATATGAATTCAAATTTGTTCGTTTTTGTTCACAATTGTATAACATTGGCAAACATAAAATGTCATGAGACTATGGTGAAGAATGGTGGGCTAGCTCTCTTGTAGAAAGATGGATTAGGTGTCAAAATTTTGTATACATCCAGTAATATGATGCATTTAACCGTTTTTTCTCAATTACAAGAAAAAAAGATGGATGTTTTCTTGCTTGTATGGTTCTCATCATAAAAAAGAAAGGGAAGAGCAATGGAAATTCATTCAGAAACTTGGAGAAAATATTTCAACCCCCTGGATTATTTTGGGAAATCTTAACATTACCCTACACTTTTCAAAATCAAAGTTTCGACACCGATCCTTCTCCTTCTTATAGAATTTTTCATGACACCATAGATCACCATGGTTTTAAGAGACATTCCTTTCATTGGCTCTCCATTCACCTGGTCAAATAAAAGAAACTTAGAGAAGAATGTCAGAACCAGAATTGACAGAGCTCTGGAAAATAATAATTGGTTCATTACCTATCCCAATTCAGTTATAAATAACCTTCTCCCACATGAATATGATCACGCACCTATACTTCTACACACTCAATCAACACCCAAGCCAAACCCAAGAGTTCAAAGATTATATCAAGTCCTGCTCTCACATTCCACCCGTAAAGAGGTGATTGAAGAAACTTGGAATGGTAAATCGAGAATGTTAGAAAATAGCTCGGTTGAACCCACCAAGCTTAGGTATGTCAAGTTTGGTTGTCATATTTTAGTGAATCAAAACCCACTTTAAGAGTCGCTTGATTATGTACTAGATTCAACTTCGTATAGGTTTTCTTGAAAGTATTAGGATATGAGACATTACAAGTATTGCGAAGACTTGAAGAAGTGAAAAAGTAAGGAGCTACAACGACAACATCATCCTTCCACTTGAGGTTAGTGATATTTGACTTGAACTGTTTCATTCCCTAACGTATCTTTCAAGTCGTGCATATTGAAAACAAAATCAAAGCATGAATGAGACTCTAGTTAAACATAGTATTAAGGAATACAATATGAGGAACCATTAAACTTTGTAGATAAAACATCGACATAATCATTTGAATGCTATTGTGATTATGTATGGGTATAAGGTGAAGATTTCATCCTAGGAAACAATGTTTTACATTCGTTTTAAGGAAGTAAATTCATGAACTTGTTTTGTGAATCGAAAAGAAAATCGCCAGGCATTATTGGTATTGTTATTCATTGCATATCTTTTGAACTACCAATATGTGTGATTAGTATAACCGCTGATGACTTGTTTATGTTCTAGGTAAGACTATTCACAAAGGCCCGACTTTTGTATTGGTATGACTTTTATTAGTGAAACCGATCTTAAGTAATCACCTGAGATGGTATGATCAATTTTGTGTTATTGGTATGACCGACTACGGGTAAATGGGAACCGATCCTAGTAAGAGGTGCAACCTATCACAAAGGGGAATCGATCCTTGTATGAGGTGCAGCAAGTTTTTAGAAGAAAGGGGAACCGATCCTATGGACATGTGCGACACATTTTAGGCAAAGGGGAACCGATCATATGGACATGTGCAGCAAGTACAAGTTAGATACCATATATATGTGAGGAACCGATCCTAGTACCTAGTCAACCGAATTTTTGGAAATCTAATGTGACTATGCACAATACTCACATGGAGGTAGAACCGAAACTTGTTTTGGTAGAACCATGAAACCCATGATTTGTGATTGAGTGTTCTTGATCAATCACATAGTTCTTGAAAGTCAGATGAACCAATTCTAAACTTGTTTGGAAGTGTGGCAAATCGGTTTCAAGATTGTAAGTATGAAAGAGGACTTACAAAGTAAGGATGTCGACATACTTTGAACATGTGCAGTAACGCTAATATTTAATTGTTCAAAGTTATTCCTTAATAGCTAAAGGGAAGAAAATCCCGGATCAAATAAAATAAATTGAGAATCTTTTATTTTTAGAAAATGAAGATTAGTTATGTGCATTTGCTAGTTGGATATTTTCCAAGAGATTTTCGGTCAATATTTGGACAAAGCATTTCCAAGAATTATGGAAACCGAATCTGAATATATTGCATATCTTGGGAATATTTTCGGTTTTGGAAATTCCTTGGTCTCTAAACTTCCTTGGTCTATAAATATGAAAGTTTGCATTTCGAGCAAACTAATCCTCATACAACAAAAACTATCTCAGTTGTGCTGCTACTGGTGAAGCCGCCTATTCAGAGAGGAGAGTAACCTAATTATGCGAAATCTCTTACGGACGCTCAGTTTAAAGACTTCTTTGGGATTGAGAAGCTCTATTAGTACCGTTGGTGGGAAACTAGATAATTGCGGTTTATCTTTTGTTTTTGATTGATTTGATTGACTAAAGGTGGTTGAACTTTGATTGCACATAGTTTGTTTATGCTTGAGAATCTTCTCTTCTGATATAAGATTCACTCAAACTAGATCGAAGTTTCGACGGGGATCTTTAGACTGTTTGTAGATCTAAAGACGTCTTGTGATAATCCATTGTTAACAGACTCCGTTCTATGCGTGATTGATCAAAAGAGATTCAAGTTGATTGTGTGCAGGTATTTATTGAAGATCTAAGAAGATTTGAAGACAAAGAAGACTTTGAAGATTTCTGATTTGGGTTCATAATCCTTGGGGTGCACAATACTTGTTTCGGTAAAAGAGGATCTAACTATAATCGATTTATCCTTGTGGTAGATTAGATGGATTAATTGTGTAGATCGGCATCAATACAATTATTTGTGATTAAAAGTATTGATTGCAAAATCTTAACAATTACTTCGGTAGTTGATAATAAGATAGATCTAAGAACCTGACAAAGGAGTTTATTGAGAAAAACAGAAGAGCCTTTGTCAAACTCACATCACTTGGTTGAAAAGAGTTTATACCAAACAGATTTGTTGTTCCTTTACTGTTTGAAATACGAACCAAAGGAATTGTAGGATCATAATATCGCAACGTACAAGGCTCGCGGGATTAATGAACGACGGCGTCGCGAGGGAGTCGCAGGGAGCTAAAATAAACGACGCAATGAATAACGACAGGCAAAACATAAAGAAGACGTGAGATCTGGCGAGGGTTAAGAAGTGTCGCGAGAGTGAATGTTTGTGCATCTGCGACACTTCGCGAGACATTCCCGAAAATAAAGGGGAGCTTAGCTGTCATCCACTATGTATTACCCTATATAAAGGGCTAAATGAGTCTGTAAGAGAGGGAGATCTTTTTGGAATTGTGGAGCAAGTCATTAGGAGAGAGAAAGTTTAAGAGTGTTTTAACTTCTAAGTGTAATTCTATTTTCCTGTGTAAACACTTCATGAATTCAATCAATAAATATTCTTGATCTTACATCTTTCAAAGGATTAATTAAGCAAAATCGAGTAAGGGGTGTAGTGTGGGAAATCTCTGCTACTACATATGCGCTAGAAACAGAGGAGAGAGAGCAGAGATTGACGTAGAAATTGGAAGGAATTTGGATTAACAGAGAAAAGATTTGGAGAAGATACTCAAGAATTCATTGGAAAAGAAAAATGGCTAGAAGAAGAAATGTACAAGGGCAACCAACGATTGTAAGAAGAAGTGGGAGACTTGCTGGAGAAAGGAGAAATGAAACAGGAGAATCGTCAAGGGTGAATATGAGAAACGATGGAGAAGATCAAAACCAAACACCGATCTCCCCAGTAGCAAACGCAGCTGTGGATTATGATAGAGTAAGTGTACATACTTGGAGGTCTGATTCTGAAGACGAGAGAGAAGAGGAGCAGCAGTTGGTGAACAATGGACAAGGAGGAGGAGGGCAAGAAATGAATGGAGAAATGAATCCAGAATAACGAAGAAATCGCAAAGATTAGAAAGATTGAGACAAACAATACACGAAGAGAGACGGCTAGAGGCAGAGGAACGAGCAAACTTGACAAGACAGAATCATGAATTGAGGATGGAAAATATGAGGTTGCAAAATAGGAGATCTAGAAGTAGCGTGAGATCAAGTTCAAGATCGAATAGGGAAGAAAGAAGGAGAGTTTTACCAACAGAAAGTACCGAGGAAGAAACACAAAATCCGAATATAGAGCATGGCGAGAGAAGAGGAGAAATGGAAGATCGTTATATTCCTCAGCCCGAAAATCTTCAAAATGAGCGGAATAGGGAAAATCAAGGAAACATGCAACTCCAAGAACCGAATGACCCAAATTCTTGAAGGGAGAATAATCTTGCACGGGAGAGAAGAACTGAGAAGAAACCGAGAGATCGAGGATGACATTGAGAGACACTACATTGAACAAGCGCGGCTAGCTCGCGAGAGAGAAAGGCTAAGAGAAGAAATGGAAAATCAAGAGATGGAGGAGGCAATCCGGCAGAATAACCATGATAACCGAGAAAGAAGGAGGGAACAAAATCGTACCAATAGAAATATTAATGAAGAATATGAGAGGGCGCAGATGAGAGCTGAGAGACAGCCAAGAAGAGAGAACAACCGATATAATGGCGTGCGAATTGAAGAAAGAAACGGAGAAGAGCGTCGCAGGGAAAGGAGAGAAGAAAATAACGAGCAAGAAGGTCAAAACAGGCACGAGCGAAGAAGGAGAGAAGCGAGCTAAAAAGACCAAGTAGAATCAAGTTCGAGGCAAATGAACAAATCTTAAGAGAACTGGCTTGAAATGAGAGGATTGTTGAACAGTAGAAGGGAAGGAGGAAGGAAACAATTGGACGAAGCCATCGCAGAGGCTGCGAAGAATCCCTTCACGCTAGAAGTACAGATGGGAGGAATACCTCCTAAGTGCAATCTCCCTGCATTAACAAACATCTTCGACGGAACAACTCATGCGTGACAGCATATCAAGGCCTATATGAGGTGTATGTTGCAGTGGGAGAATCATGATGCCATACTGTGCAAGTATTTCGCATCAAGCCTAATTGGAGAAGCACTAAAATGGTTTGAGGGTCTACCAAGGAACACAATCACATCATTCAATCATTTACAAGCCACGTTCCTGGGAGCATACATAAGTAACAACTCTTCACGACTGTATTGAAGATGTATTCGGTTGAAACAAAGGGTTGGCGAGAGCTTAAGGCGATTGACAATAAGATGGAGAACCATGTGTAGCGAAATGGCAGGATCGGGTTGAGGAAAGATATCTTATCCTCTCATTTGTGAATGCTCTCTTCGCGACTAACTTGTTATACATTCAAATTTTTAGAGTCAAAAATACAATCACGATGGCGAATCGCGAGAGTTACAGAAGAATATATCGCCTTAGAAGAAAGACAGAATGAAATGAATTCTTATCCTGGTCGCGAACACAAACTCAAATGCCGCGAACGCAAGCTTGTTACCTCAATTCATCAATACAAAGTGGCGAGCACTTCGCAAGGACAAGATGCGGGGAAGGCCGATGAGGGACAACGGAAGATAGTAGCCATGGGAAGCCATGACCAGGGAGGAGTTTGAACAAGAAAGGAACTACTACAACCGTAACAAAGAATAATAAGATTCAAAGGCTAGATCATGTGCAAGAAACTTACGGTGGACGAAGGCAATATAACCATGGAGGGCAGAGAAATCGCAGAATAGTATGGGAACCAATTAAGATGCCTCCACTGAATGCTAGTGTGGAAAAGATCTGGGAGGCTATACTTGTGATGGAAGATGTACCAAAGACCTTGGAACGCTGGGATGGAACCACCACCAGAGCGACGAAGTCATGAGTTTTGTTCTTACCATCGCTTCCATGGACATCAAACAAACGACTGCAAACGTAAAGAGAATTATTCTCGGGATGATTGATCAAGGGAAGTCAATCACTTTCTAAAGGGAGAAGAAAAAGGCCGACATTACCACCACCACCGAAATGCACGCAACAAAGGTCGCGAAAGGAAAGGAAACATTTGTGATAGAGGTCGGAACAAAAGCTAAAAATTTGAATTGCAACTCTATCGTCCACTCCTATCGCACAATCGAAGATTTTCATGACAACGTGCTCAGTAGAGTCTTTGCGAGAGATGCTAATGATAAAGAAATAATGAGCCTCAGCGAGAACGACGCAGCTTTAGAAAAGTGGCAGTGAAGACCATTTCTTTCTCTCGCAGATGAAGTGCCAAAAGGAAGAGAAACACATGATAGCCCGTTGGTTGTGAAACTAGAGATTAACCCGAAACCAGTTGATGGAGAAGATGATGAGGCGTAAGCTTGTCGGGGCGATCAACCGAATCTTAATCGACACCGGAGTTCGGTGAATATTCTCTTCTACCATACTTACAAGACGATGGGAGGAAAAGATGAAGATTTGATCCCCTCTACATACAAGATATATGGCTTTAATGGCACTGCAAACAAACCAAAGGGAGAGGTTCGCATGAGAATACCTCTACAAGGATTATCAACGATATTTTATTCTGTGTGGTTGACGTGGAATCTCCATACAATGCACTGATTGGGAGGCCATGGCTTCATGAGATCTTGGGAGTCGCATCAACATATCATCAATGTATAAAATTTCCACATCCAAATGGCATTGGAATTATACAGGGAGATTGGAAGGAGTCGCAACAATGTCATGAAGTAGATGTAGAAAGTCTGCGAAGAAAGAAATGCCAAAAGAAAAGGTTGGAAACAACATGTGAGAGATGAGCGAGAGAAAGGAGAAATTGATGGTGGATGCCATAGAAGTAAGGATTGAACATACCTCGCGAGGTGAATGCCTAGAGACAGGCGAATATTATGGTAATAAAGAAGTAAAGGATATGAGGAACAAAAGGCATAAGAAGTGAATAATCAACAAAAACAGGAGAAAAAGTAGCAATTGAAGTAATGATGTGCGAGATTCTCGCAGAGACAAGAGTATATGGGAATTCAGTTAAGAAAGAAAAATGAAAATACAGAATCGTGCGAATACTTCGCAAACAAGTATCAGCAAATAATGAAACATGAATGATTGAATGATTTAACAAATATGAATGAGTAAAAGAATGGGACGAACCTTTATGGCGTACACCCTAGTTCGCGAATAACATTTCGTAAGAGGCAAATGTAAGACCTAAAGTGCGTCATATAAGGGGATATCTCTCGACATGGCTCGGGGGAAGGTTACACCGCTCCCGAAGCCCGAGTCATGGAAATTTGGGGCCCATGAAAGCCTATCCTAAGAGGTACCTTGGATTCCCAACTATATATGTAGGTTATACCCTGGTTGGGCGACCGAGGGTCTCTTCTTAGGAGTCGCTGTATGCTCAAGGCGCCGAGGTACACGGGTTGAGCCGAGTGCCCGGGATGGATGAACCTACCCCTGCCATTCTTGGCAAGTCTTGGCATATGTTGCACTCGCCCAAGAAAACTCCACTTAGGGTGCAGCCTTGTAACCATAAACCCTATAGGTATAAGGGATAAGAGGTCATAAAACAACTCGGTTGTTGTTAAGACCGGATGGGAGGAGCTAGTCTTGTATGGCCGATGTTTCGCCTCCTTGAAGGGGCAACCGGGGAGATGATAAGGGCGACGCTCTCCATTAGGGGGGGTGTCAAAACAGACGCAAATGTCATAAGGCTATGTTTTCGCAAGAGAATTTAGGCTCGTCATATTTGTGCAATGATCCTGCAGAGGCAATAATACTAACGCGAGGGTAAGGCGAGATCAATGGGTCTTTACATGAAAGTGTACGGACGTCCTGCGATTTCGTCGCACGACGGCAATGTCATGGGGCTATGTGTTCGCAAGGATATATAGGCCTGTCATATTGTCGCAACTAAAACATCCTGCAGAGGCAAAAATACTTGGAAAATGATAAGGCAAGATCAATGGGTCTTTACATGCAAGTGTAAAGACGTCCTGCGATTTTGTCGCAATAAAAGGTGGCAGGGGAAGACCTCTAATTAGGGAGGTCTAACTCGGAAGACCACACAAAAATGATAAGGCAGGGTCAATGGGCTCTTACTTGAAAATGTAAGGGCGACTTGCGACCTTGTCGCAATGAGAAGAGATAAAATACATTTATGAAGATAAGGCAAGGCAAGTGGAATCTTTGATTTATGAAGATACCTGCGACTTCGTCGCAACAGTACATCTCAATAACAATAAAATTATTATTCAACCACATACATGATGACAACTAAAATCTTCCATCTGAAGATAAATAACAGAGGCAAGTATGGGAATGGAAAAGATGGAATATTGTTATTCATCTTCTGATGAAAGAGTTATACATCAATAATGTTAGCCAATTATATTACAAGGAAGAACTACCAAAAAGGGGGAGTGAAGATTGAATTCAAGGGGGAAAATCCAAGAAATACACTATAATAAGGATACAGAAATGTACAGATATTACAAGCAGAGAAAGAAAACAAAAAGAGTTATCTCTTTGGTGATTCTTCTTCTTCATCTGATTCTTCAGTTTGATTATTCTCATCGCTGTAATTTTCTTCTTCGCCACCTCGCTATCGAAACGTCCCGAGACAGCAGATTCTCGGGAACCTTTTCAAGGAGACAGGATATGAATGCAGAGGGATATTATGGTCCTTACAAACATACTTCATGCCTCCATTGCGAAAAACGAACAAAGATCATTATTAAAGTTCTCCACTGTCGTTAGAAATTGTTTCTTCAACTTGGAATATTTATTCTCGCGAAGGGAGAGATTCTTTGCGAGCTGTTCTTTTTCGGTTTCGAGTTCTTCAAATCTCGCTTGAAAATTCCTGGCGAGTTGTTCTTTTTCAGATTCAAGCTCTGTAATCCTAGCCCGAAATCTTTTCTCGGATTCTACAAAGAGATAACCACAAGATTAATAATTTACAAGCGGTACAACTGTAAGTAAGAAACAACAAGGTATAATAAGCAACCTTCTCTCGTCGATATCATATCTTTAACCAAGGAAGTATGCTCGGCGTGAAGACTAACATCAACACCTAGGTTATTTCTGGCATTATCTAAAATTTTCGCAGCCCAGGCGAATTCATCGTCACTGTTTATAACAAGGAGAGAACGAATTTGATCTTCTCGCTCACTAAGCAAGGAATTCTGGCGAAGCAATTCATCTCGCTCAATTTGTAATTCAAGGAGAGATTTTTGAAATGTTGCTAATGCCTGTGCACCATTATTAGCAATGCGATCTTTATCATCTATATGGTCACTAATTTTCTTCCTCAAAATTTTGGTTTCTTTATGGGACTCGAGAAACATTTGTTTAAATTGGTTGGCAGCACTTAAACCAGATCTATGCTCAATTTCTAAAAGACGATATTTGGTCTGAAGTTCATTTAATGAAAGAGAGTTAATTTTGTTTGATGAACTACTTAAAGAGTTGTTGAGGTGAGCGAGAAGAAGATTATTATCCATAGGATCAGGAAATGTATGGAGAAGAATAGCCTCATCGGAGAGATTATATACATCTGCGAAAATAATAAGTTAAGTAGCAATATGCGACCGATAAAATAAAAATAGTAAAAGGAGGTAAAATTTTATACCATAAAGTTGCTGATTGGCGTTTTGAAGAGTGGACACCTTATCCTTTTGGGAGTCAAGTTCGGTGTTTAACTTTTGAATTTTCTCGTCTTTATCGCGAGATGACGCAGCTTCAGTCTCTAATTCTTGAATCCTCTTGCTCAATTGCAAATTCTTCTTTTCAAGATTGTTGCGTCTTCTCTCGAGATCAGAGGCAACTACAAAAGAAGTTCTTCCAACCTATAAAAGAAGATAGAAAAGTTATTAATATATATATATATATATATATTTAAAAATTTAAAATCAACAGGGAAATACGACTGCATACGTACCAAAGATCCAAGTGCATTCAAGAAGTCAGGAGACACAGTTCTAGAGGTTCCATTGAAAGAACTATTGCCCTCTAATAAAGTAGCATTACACACGTTTGCGAGAGCCCCGCAAAGAGAAGCTAGGGGAGCATCTCCCATTCCTTGGAAACAGTCTGAGAAGATGCTAGATAGCTGATCCATAGAAGAACTGGTCGATGGAATCTTCTTGGCGAGAGAAGGATTCGAATCATGGTTATCCTCGTCAGGAGATTCAGAGCTTGAGCTAAGGCGAGAAGAAGATTGGACCTTTCGCTTCTTAGTTGATGGAGCAGAAGATTTACCCTTGCGAACGACAGTTTTACCCGTACTTTTAATCTTCGCGGCTATAGCTTCTTCAGCTGAAACCTTCGCATACGGTTAAAGATAAGAAACAGAGGCAACAATATTGTTTCAAATAACAAAGGAAATGCTTCTTACTTCACTCGTAAGCGATCGAAGTATGGTCAGAGTACTCTCCAACGGATTATCCTCGTACTTTCTTCTCAATTTGGCGATCTGAGAAATTTTACAAACTCAACATATGTAAAAAGAAGGTTGCAAAGGCAAGATTTAAAATGGAAAACATACCTCATTCGCCTTATCAGGCCATTTGAATTCCCAGGGATGATACCCTGCGAGATTCGCAGGAAGAACGTGCGGGCCCGCGATATAAGGACCATTTAAAATCAAGGGTACAACCCACCATTTCTCATCTTTGGAGTGGCGAGGAGTAGTATTATTACCCGGTGCCAATCAATATCCTGCATGAGCAATTTATCCTCGTGGACATTATCCTTCTTTTTCAAAGCGAATGCCCCAAATGAGATTTCGCATTAACCATCTTTATCACCGAATAGTTTTCAAAAAGTTCTCTACAAGTGTACTTCTCAAAGACTATTTCCAAATCTGTGAAATCGGGGTGTCTAACAAGAAGCGGGTATAAAGATCCTTTGCCAAAGCACCACGATTCGCGAATTCAAGCATTAGGCGAATGCAATCGCCACTCAATTGATAAACAGCCCGAGAGAATTTTTCATGGGCCAAGATTTCATAAAATAAAGGCATCTCGAGATTGTACAAGGGAATGGGAAGTCCCGCGAGAAGTCGACCTAGCGAGACTATAATCTTTTGATCATCACATTGATGATCGAAAACAAATGCGAAAAGAATAGATGAAGGTTCTTGATCGGGAATGGTTGATGAGTAAAACCCTTCTCGAGCAACTTCGTTGAACTTCTTCAAAAGAAGCTTTGTATGCACGATGATGAAAGCCATTTATCGGTATGGGAATGAATGGAAGATGGGAGATTAAGATCGGCGCTAGAAAGGACGAAGAAAAGATTTGCGAGTAGCGGGCGCAAATTGCGGAAGGAGAGAGTCAAAGAAAGGTTGCGAGAGAAACTAAAGAATGAAAAGGAGGGGAAAAGAAAACTATATATAGGGAAAAAGATCCTCGAGAAAAACGAGGTCATTTAATGCGAAGAGACATGAATGGTCAAGAATAAGCGGTTGAAAGAAACGTGTCAAGAAAAGACATTAATAATCAAAATCCGTGTAAAAGTACAAAACAAATGGACAAAGATAAACAATCGCGAAACAATATTGTAAAAATCTCATGATACTCTTCCCTCGCAGGAGAAATATGAGGAGAGATAGGAGATGATACTTCGTATATATCTCAAAGAAGCTTCGGAACTTTGCAAAAGAATAGAGGCAAGTACGTACTTTTTAAGAAAAGTATTCTTTTGCTCGTCCCTTCACCAATTGAAACCAAGGAATATGACAACAATGAATTTTTCCTTCAAATCGCTCTTCAAGCAATATTCAAGGAAAAAGAGGCAAGATGTAGGATCATAATATCGCAACGTACAAGGCTCGCGGGATTAATGAACGACGGAGTCGCGAGGGAGTCGCAGGGAGCTAAAGTAAACGACGCAATGAATAACGACAGGCAAAATATAAAGAAGACGTGAGATCTGGCGAGAGTTAAGAAGTGTCGCGAGAGTGAATGTTTGTGCACCTGCGACGCTTCGCGATACATTCCCGAAAATAAAGGGGAGCTTAGCTGTCATCCACTATGAATTACCCTATATAAAGGGCTAAATGAGTCTGTAAGAGGGGAGATCTTTTTGGAATTGTGGAGCAAGTCATTAGGAGAGAGAAAGTTTAAGAGTGTTTTAACTTCTAAGTGTAATTCTATTTTCCTGTGTAAACACTTCATGAATTCAATCAATAAATATTCTTGATCTTACATCTTTCAAAGGATTAATTAAGCAAAATCGAGTAAGGGGTGTAGTGTGGGAAATCCTGCTACTACAGGAATTGTTTTAAGTACGTGACTTATTCATAAGTTTGAAGCGTGGGAATACAGACGGAACTAGGTGAACTATAGGTTTAGTTGCTTGGTCTCAACTATACGAAGTTGGTTTGATTTTGTATAACGGCTTAATCCTGAGAGTATTTGATTCTGGAAAAGGTCCCAGGGTTTTTCTACATTTAGGGTTTCCTCGTTAACAAAATCTTGTTGTGTCATTTACTTTTATTTCCCGCAATTATAATTGTTGTTATTATAATTTAAAGTAAATTACACAAACGTTAATTCCTATTTACTTGATAAGCAATCCTATTGTGTTTGGTTAAGTCTGAACCTTTTATCAAGTAAACATACTGCGTTGTTGTATTGTCTCGATCTCGTATCCATAGACGATCACACGAAGTGTGAACCGATTTTTTGTATTGTCTCGACTCAGTCCACAGACAATCACTTTCGGAGAAAGGACTTATAGGTGGAAAAGTTTTAGATTGAGGTATATTTGGGTACCCTCGTCTTTTCAGAGAACAACAACATGAGTGTTATAGAAAAACTACATGCAACAACAAAAGCAATGGGAAATTGGAGTCACCATGTTTTTGGATTTTGGTCATGTCAACACAGAAATCAAAAAGATTCAGAAACAAATTCAAGATAAAATAAAATAAGCAAGATACTAATACAATCAAAGTTTTGGAAGCAGAGTTAAATTCTTTGTATGATAAACAAGCAGCAATTCAATATCAACAAGAAAGAGAAAATCTAATAAAGAAAGAAGACAAAAATAATAAGTTCTTTCACTCTAAAGCAAATTACAGAAGGAAAATGAATCATATAGATACTTTGATGAATGAAGATGGGAAATGGGTGTCAACCAAGGAGGAAATTACTTCTTTACTTCATAACACTTCAGCAATATATATACTTCTTCAAATCACAATATAGATCTATAGATCCTTCAGCCCATAAATCCTTGTGTAACTAACTCCAGTTCCAACTGAAGAAGAAGTCAAAGAATCAATGTTCAGTATCAATGCTTGGGCTACACCAGGACCAGATGGATATCAAGCAGGATTTTATCGACACACTTGGAGCATAGTGGGATTGGAGGTAACAAAAATGATACAAGATTTTTTCACTCATGTCATTTTCCTAGCAAGATAAATGAAACCTTCCAAATTCTTATTCAAAAAAAGAAAAGAAATAGTGATCAAACCAAATGAGCTGAGACCTATAAGCTTATATAATATTACTTATAATATCATCACAAAGATTCTAGCAATCAGACTAAAACCTATACTGCACAAGATCATACCCCATGGCAGGCAGCTTATGTTCCAGGTAAAAATATACATGATAATGTTATTATTGCTCATAAGATGATGCACTATATGAAGACTACTAAGGCATATCAGGGAGTTGTGGGCATCCAGCTGGACATGGCCAAAGCTTTTGACAGAATAAAATGGGATTTCTTGCAAGAAATTATGAGTCATTTGAGTTTCTCACAGAAGTGGTGTCAACTAATTCATCATTGTATAAGCACAACTAGAATCTCTATTCTTGTTAATGGTTCACCCATGAAATTCTTTTATCCATCAAGAGGGCTCAGGCAAGGTGATTCAATATCTCCATATTTGTTTATTTTTTGCATGGAAGGATTCAGTAGATTGCTTACAAATGCTGCTAATGAAAAAATTATTGAACCAGTCATTCCAGCAAAAACGGGACCAACAATATCTCACTTTTTGTTTGCAGATGAATGCATTATGTTCACTAAATCCACTGGAAGATCCATCAACAACTTAAAGGATATAATTCAAAAATTTACTTCTTCTTTTGGCCAAATGGTGAATCTGGAAAAATCCAGTGTTTTCTTCAGCAAAAATCTAAGTAAAGAGGCTTGTGAGGAAATCACTGAAATACTACAAATGAAAAAGATGGATGAAAAATAAAAGCACCTGGGAACTATTCTGCAAGATCCTAGAAGTAAAGATAAGTTTTTTGATTCTACGGTGGACAAAATGGGAAACAAATTAGATACATGGAAAGGTAAACTTACTTCTCAAGCTGGCAGAACTACACAAATTCAATCTTCTCTCATCTCCACTGCAAAGTATCAAATGAGACTATTTGAAGTTCCAGATAAAACTATCACAAGAATGAAAAGAATCCAAAGAAATTACTTTTGGAGTAAGAAGAATGCAAAGGGAGGAAACTTTATTTCTTATAAAAAATTAACATACCAAAAAGATATGGAGGACTGGGCATCAATAACTTAAAAGTGGTTAACCTCACTCTTCTAGCTAAACTGGCATGGAGACTCATTGCATGAACAACAGGTTATGGTACAAAATTTTCGAGGCTAGATACTTCAAGGGAAATGATTTATTGGTTGATGATACTTCTAACAAAATAGGCTTATGGATCTGGCAAAGCATTCATAGAGGTGGATCTACATATGGGAGATTGGATATGGTTCTTCGGTTATTGGTCACAAACATAGGTGGTTTACAAAAGCAAAAGATTCAAGATCGGCTCATATTCCTCAAGTCAATATAAATATAAAATTTTTAGAGCTCATTGAAGAGGACACAAAAAGTTGGAATATAAGCAAGCTGCAAGAATAGTTCACAAATGATTAGATGCAAAAAAAAAAAAATCCACATCAAAATTCCTAGCAATGAAAGAGATAGGTTACGATGGCCATTAACTAATTGTGGAAAATTCACATCAAATTCTCTTTGTAGAGAAATAATGAAGACTCAGAATCAACATCAACATCAACAAAATAATCCTCTGCAAGGATCTCAATGGCTAAAGTTGTGGCATCTGGAAGTTCCTTATAAAATTCAATAATTCTTATGGAAATGTTGTCATGAATCATGATATTCTTCCAATTAATATGAAAGTTAGTAGATACAAGAAAGAAGTGAATAACCTTTGTTCTTTTTGCAATGAAGAAGAAGAAACAAGCACTCATCTCCTATGAAGTTGCAACTTCTCAGATACAGTGTGGTTTGGCATATCAGCAGCTCTTCATCATTCTAAGAACATGCAAACTTCTACCAAGGGTTGGATTATTTCCTGGTTTGCTGACAACAACTCTTTAGAAGCTACTAACATCAATCTTGCTTATCTGGCAGCTTGCACTTTATGGAATTGAAGTTAGATGTGAAAAAGTGTATGAAAACAAATCATACCATCTTCGGAACATAGTGCATAGAATAATGTCTTATATAAATAGCGTGAACATAAACAATTCAGATGATCAAAATAGAAGCCAGGATGGAATTTGCATTAATCATCAAGAGGGATGGAAAAAGCCCCCTGAAAATTGGATAAAAATAAACATTGATGTTTCTTTCATATCTCATAACACTAATGCTGCTTAGAGCTATCCACTGGATCAAAGAAATGCAGTTCCAGAAAGTCATCATAGAATGGGATAATAGGTCAGTTATTAGCATTGCAATGGTAGCGTTGAAGGTTTTAAGTGGAAAGATCGAATATAATATTAGAATGTCAAGAAATCCTTCAAAGTTTAGAGTCCTGTTCAAGTTACTTTTCAAAAAGGGTCTTGTTATAATGCAGCCGATAAGCTTGCAAAGCTGACTAGGACTAGTAGTAAGTCTCAGATTTGGTTAGAGGACCCTCCAAATGGAATTGCTAGTATCCTAGTTTTAGAAAGCAACAATTAGGTTTTTTTTTCTAGTCTCTACCTTTATCAAGTTAAGTGTTTGTACTTTGTAGTAAATAAATAGATATATGTACTTTAAGAGGAAAAAATATTGACATTACTGTTACACAATAATATAAATAATATCACTACTTGGACATTTTCAATTTACACAACAATCGAATGTACATAATACTACAAGATAATCAAAACATAAAGTAAAATAAGCACAGTCAAATCATGGGATATCAAAGAAGTACTACAAGATAATCAAAAGATAAAAATAAAATAAACTCAGCCAAATCAAGGGATACCGAATTTTTTTGACTTCCATTGGTAACATAAACTTCAAATATGTCTTTTAAGATTTCAATAAAAATATCTAAACCCAAAGTAATAAAAAATTAATTACTAGATCATTCCTAATTTTAGGCTTATACATGATACTTAGGAACACTAAAAACGGGACAAAAACCAAAATAAAAAAGGATTGGATAAAATGCAAGACATGATGTCGCCACTAGCAAGATTGGGGTATACCCAGATTAATTAGGGTATACCCAATTTTAAGTGGACTTTTTTTTAAGGGCAAAGAGGGAGGTCTAATGGGTAAAGTTACAAAACTACCCTTTCCCATTATAATTCTAATTACTACCCTAAATCAGTTTTCATTCTCTTCATTTCATCTTCTTCTCCTCCTCAAACACATTACCGGCTCCTCCATCCCCCACCACCGAAACTCGTCGATTAATTCGTCGTAATCGTCGATTCAAAAGTTCCGATTAATCTTCAAAAATGGCTCCGCCACGACCTAGAGCAAGTCGCTAATCGAAAACCCAATGAGTATAACCCTGGAATTGCAAGTTTGGTTCAAAAGAAAGTGAAGAAAAAAACGGTTGAAGAAGGAGAATTTGCAGTCGCTGAAACACGAGAAATGGTGTGATTAAGAAAATAAGGGCCTACTTAAACTTACTCCAGTACTTCAATTTCATATTTGCATGTCAAATTAGGTTAGAAAAATCGAATGTTTGAATTTGCAGTTATTTGGCCGTCATAGTATAATGCTATCGATCCTGCCGACATTTTATATTTAGGGTTGGCCGGCAAGCTATTAGGTTGAAGAACTTGTCGGCTGCTTAGTATCTATAATTGCTACTTGCAGGGCCGGCAAGGTATTAGGTTGAAGCACCTGCCAGCGTCTGTTGTTTTTTGTTAGCCGGGTCGGTTGTGAACTTTTACCTTGCCAGCTGTGTTCAATTTTTTTTGTTGCGTCTCCTGATGCCTTTAAGTATGAAAGTCGGAATGGTATTTTGTCAAAACCATTCCGGATGTATGTTAGCCGGCAATGTATGGGTAATAGACCTTGCCGACCTGTAATGTGTAAAATCCTTGTGTCATATTTGTTATAAGCCGGCAGGTTATTTGAATTATACCCCGCCGGCTATTGTTTAACCGGCATATATGTTTTAGTCGAACCTTCCGGCCATTGTTCCGCCGGATTGGTTGTATTTGACGACCTGCCGACTTATATTTTTTTTTCTTATTCGTTCTTGTTCAGGTTGCAAAAGGAAAAGAAGAAAGCAGCTCTGAAAGCTCTTAGTCCTCCTTCAATACCTCCTCGTGTTGGTGAAAAACTCTTGACTTTAACACATCGAGGGGCATACGTTGTGCCGGGAACACTCAAAATCCGTGTACCGAATGATTCTGAACCACCATCGGAACCCAGTGATTCAGGGGATACTCCATATGAAGACCAATCAATTCCATCTGGTAGAAGAGATGATGATGATGATGATGTTGATGAAAAAACTCCGACTGCTGGAGGAGGTAACAATGATGATGATGATGGTGATCATGACATGCCTAATGTTGGAGGAGGTAATGATGATGATGATGATGATGGTAATGGAGATAAAGATAAGGATATCGAAGATGAAATTGTTGAAGAGGCAGTGGAACAAGAAGAAGAAGAAGAAGGAGGAGATGGAGATGGAGAACAAACTCTAGCTATTGTTCAACAAACCGAAGCTTCAACTTCAACTGAAACCGGAAAGAAGAAGAGGGTGATCACTAAACCATCTAATTCCCACATGCCTGCCCCTCACTTGATGGTTACACTGAAAAATAATGAGTCTCCAAGGGGGACCCCAAGAGATGGTGGAAATGTTCTTTTTGGATACAAAGACTCATGGGCATGTACGATCCATAATACTATCGTAAGTAATCTCAATCCGTCTTTGTTTTTTATTCAAGTGTGTATCTATCTTAAATTTGCGTCAAGTGTTTGTATTTCTTTTCATTTTGTTTTTTTGGTATTTAGGATCACAAGCATGCCGTCCGTCTCATGAGGCGCCAAGCTTCATGTTCAGTGACTAAGACTTGGGATCTTAAGGATGAATGTGAGGAGGTGCAAGTGATTGTCAAGAACTCCGGGTTGTGGCCTGCGGTGGAGAGTTCGAATATTGAGCATGATAGAGTTACCGTATCTGCATTCTCACAGAGAGGTTCTACGGAGAGACGATACAATGTTATTCCCATTCGGTGAGATGGCGATAACTCCCGATGATGCTCATCAAATTCTAGGCCTCGAGGTTGAGGGAAAAGCGATCGGTGAGGGCTTCGATGATAATTTTGATTTCAAGGATATTTACAAATTAAGCCGAAATTGTTCGGTTGGAATCGATTGAGACAGAGGCTATACTTGAGAAGAAGGATGGTCGTCTAAGCAAGAAGTTTAATCAAGAAGTTGAGGGACACATTATGTGAGACCAAGAAAATATTTGATAAGGAAGGAAGGGTGAACCCGATGCGAATCAATGCTACCGCGTCGGCTTATTTGCTATACATCCCAGGAAAATGTATCTTCCCCGACGATTCTAAGCTTGGTCGACGCCATTATATGCAACTATTGGATCCCTTAGATAAGATGCATGTGTATTCTTGGGGTACTGCGGTGGTCGCTTTCTTGAACAATGAGTTGACAAAGGGTTCTAGGGCACTCACTGTGCAAGTTAAGGGAAACATATGTCTCTTACATGTAATTTTATTGTCTAAAGCATTTATATTTGCAAAATTCTCGTAAGATAAGATTCTTACTAAACTTTTTTTTTTTTTGCATAGGTTTGGATATATTTGCACTTCCCTTCTTTGGTGAAAGCCAAAACTACATCAAAGTGGATGCGAATGTTGCGGTTAATAAGCCAAGAGCGCAAAGGTACAGTTTTAAGGGTACTCAGGATAAGGATATGCCACAAAATCTTATCAAACTCCGAATCTCCATCGACAAATTGACTGCGGATGAGGTGATATTTGATCCGTATCGAGATTCTAGAACTCAAGGTTTAATCCAAAGGAGAGATAAAGTTGCATTATACTATGGACCCTTGTTGTTGTGCTCCGGTGGATATTCAATGTACGATCCACATCGGGTAATGCGACAATTGGGTTACGTCCAAGAAGAACCTCATTCCGATGAAGAAAAGTCGTTCTTTAATCGTGAACGGGGCTGAATGCACCACGTCCCAAAAAACTATTAACGTCTCTTACACTCCAGACCAGTTCAAGAACATTGGGACGATAGACGTGGCCGTAAAATCGATGTGAGTCTTTGGACGAGGTGACCACCGGTCATGAAGCTAGTGAGAAATACATGACGTGGTACTTGGGTTGGGCTCGTCCTCTTGTGATAAGGGAACCGATCATTTGAAGAATTGGCTCGTAAGAAGAAGATGGCATCGAAAGACCCAAGAACAAGTCTTAAGAGCATTGTAAGTATTTAGACTTTCTCACTCTTATTGTTTTAAGATTACATTATCGAATCATTCTATTAATTGTTTGTTGTTTAATTGAAAATAGAAGGAGCATTTGAAGACCCTTGTGAAGGTGATGTGTTGCGAGAGAAAGAGGAGAGCCTTTGTAATTGAAGATCAAAATAAGCAAATTGACTTTGCTAGCAATGTTGACAATGAGGATGCCATTTGAATTGTTCGGAGCAAGCCGAGGTCAAGTAAAGAGGAAGAAAAATCTAGGAGGGAAGCACAAGCCAAGATGAATACTTGACAAATAGAGGGCTCGTAGTGGTCGTGGTGGTGGTGTTCTAAAGCGGTGGTGTTCCTAAACGTCGTGGTCGTGGTCGTGGTCGTGGGTCGTGAATGAATGCGCTCTAGTTTATTTCTTTAAGTTGTGTTGGACAAATGTTAAGGTTAACGGTTGGACAATGCTTTTTTTTAAGGTTTATGGGACATGCTTGAGTATTTTGGACAACAAGTGTTGGATTTCTAGTTGTTGAATGAATGGGTTGTTTAGCTATGTAAAGTTTCAATACTTATGCCGACATGCTTTTTTTAGGTTACATTGCCGACCACACCGGGGTCCCAAGGTTTTGAACTATCAGACTGGCCCCGACACCGTAAATTATTTGCATACCAGGGTCGGCGGGTAATCGAGATCAAAACCTAGTCGATCATTAATAAGCTGCAGGTATTATATTATAGACCTGCCGACTATCTCATTGCAAAAACACCTTCTCCCGATGCCTAAAATCATCAAAGGTCGGCATGATAACAAAATTCCGACCATGCCGGCCAAATCATAGCCTAAGCATGGTAATGACCAATACATTCCCGGGCGGATACACGGAAAATGTTCTCCCGATGCCTAAAATCATATAAGGTCGGCATGGTAACAAAATCACGACCATGCCGGTGGACTTGGCCGGCATAGTTGGCAAATAAAAACCTCGCCGGCAATTTTAAAATTCAATTTTTTTGCAAGTACAATTGCATTGATTAACTTGTACTTATGCACTATAACGGCCAAATTTGGGCACCATCCTATAAATACACTACTTATCTCCACAAAACAACACACAACTATTTGCATATACTCTCCAAAGCTCATATCATCATACACTCCATCTAACTCACCCAATAGCTCTTTACATATAACAATGGCTTCATTTGATTCTAATGAAGATTTGGCAATCACCAAAGCTTTGTATGCGGAAACTCGAGTTAGAAGTCAACCCTCCGAAAGGGTGGATTCCACAACCTTTTGGGCTAGGGTACACAACAAATTTAGCCAAGAGTTAGGGAATCCTAATGCAAGAAGTGTTCAACAAGTGCACGATAGGCACCTTGTCATCGAAAACGCGATACTTGCTTTTTTAGCTCTCCAACCTCGGATTTTTAACGCTCGCCCCTTCACCTTGTCCATTGCACAATTTGTAAGCAATTTTGTGGGTTTTTTTTACGTAACCCATGTTGTTTTATCTTCCAATGAAACAACACTAACAAATGTAAGTTTGTTTTTGTGTTTTTGTAGCACGAAGTCGTGAAAGCGCGCTACTTGGAGGAAAAGGGGGAAGCATTCGCGTTCGATGCAAGCTATCACTTCTTGGGAGAAAGAATCCCGGAGGATAACCCAGATTACTTGGATGTTGTATCGTCTTCGGAGGAGGAAGATTAATGGCTTTAGAAGTTTTTGTATAGGTTTTGTGGGTAGACCTCTACGTAAACCCTCACGAGACTATAACTCATCCACTAGGGTCGCCTAGGGGTTCAAAGGCTTGATGCACATGCTAAGTGCATTCGTTTTCCGTCGACAAGGAGTTGTATTGTATGTTTCAATCAATGTAGTAACCAAAATTGCATGAATAAAGTGAATTACATCTTCCCAAATTCTGTTTTCAGTTGGTATAACTACAGGCCGACAATGTTATAAATCATTAGCATGCCGACTATAGGTCAGCCGGCAGTGTTTGAAATTATGTACATGCCGACTACATTATAGCCGGCATGGTAGGAAATATTTACATGCCGACCGTTAGATTGCTGGCCCAAGATAGTCGACATATTATTCATTCAAAGACCCTTCCGGCTTGAAAATTGTCGGCGTGTTATTCATCCGCGGACCATGCTAGCTAGACTTTGTCGGCATCCTATTCAAACGCAGACCAAGCCGGCGGATCTTAGTCGGCACCTTAATCAAACCTGGACCTTGCCGACCTTTCATATTTTCAAAACTAAATTTTTTGATCGAAATCGAACTCATAAGACATATAAAAGGTTTAATACACAATTCTCATTTTCAAAATTTTAATCTAAACTCAATTAATTAACCTAATCATAATTTTTAGTGTTAATTAAACAAGGGCATATTAGCCATTTAGAAAATACAAGGTTAGGGGTGGCTTGGTTTTACTTCATAATAACCAAATTTTGTCTTATTGGGTATACCCAATCTCGCCGGGGAAAATATACATTTTTTATTTGATTATTTCCGATGGGAAAGGGCGCCACAACTAGTCCCACCCGTTTGTTCCGCATCTAGCCGGGTCCGTAAAACCTACCCACGACACGAACTTCCTAAAAACACAAGTCAAACAACGTTGTTTTCAAAGTTCACAAAAAGAAACAAAATTTAAAATTTTGAGAAGGAAAAAGAAAAAGCCGAAAGTGAACTTCTTTTCACTAGAATCCATTTCCCTACCAAGAAAGTAGTTCCCTTCCCGTATCCATTCCCGGCCAAATCATAATTTTTCTACCGGCATATAACTTTACGATCGGGACACCAACTTTCTCAGTGCCATCTGTTTCCGTAGGAAACTTTCCTAATTGCTCCCCACTCCGGTGTCATTTTAGAAAGTCAAAGGTATCGGCCAATTGAGCTGGTCCACGATTCAATTGACTTATGAGTAGTCAATGATTGACCTCCTCTTCCTCTCCCATTTGGACGACACTTCCAAGTATTCTATGTTTTTTCTTCTGTCTTCACCCTGAAATCCGGCAATGGACACTTCCTTAGATTCCATACCTCTTTATTAGTCTTTAATAGTAAGAACAAGATCTGCAGCTAAATCACTCAAAATGTCATTCTTCTCTGGTCTGATAATCGGGATTTCCGTGGGTATTGGTCTCATTGCAGCATTTGTTCGTTATGAGAAATCCCGATCCAAGCATCGCTCTCAATTGGTAAGATGAAGTATTATCTTTGTTTTTGTTTGTTTGAATCCGTTCTTATAATAATCAAGATTCTAAAATGATCATCTGTTTTGTTGTGTCTATCATAGGCTACAATTGTGGCGTCTTTTGCAAGATTGACAGTAAATGATGCAAAGAAGATTCTTCCTGATGACTTTTATCCTTCATGGGTTGTCTTCTCACACAGGCAGAAGTTGAGTTCTTATTCCTAATTATTTTTATTTTAACACTTGAGATTTGAAATGTCAACTTGATCAGATATGGTGTTTTTCTATATTCCATCCTGTAGAGATTTGGCACCAAAACATAAGTACCTGAGTTACCTTTTATGAAAATGTATGAAAATTTGAATTCTGAGGTTTTTCTTATATTGGTGCAGTTGAATTGGCTTAACCTTCAACTTACAAAGATTTGGCCGTATGTTAATGAGGTAATTGAGGATTGTTTTCTTGAATGATATGCTTGAATGGATAGGAGTTGTGAGAAGAAGTAATTTTTGCTTTTCTCTTTGTGTTACAGGCAGCGTCGGAGCTCATAAGAAATAATGTTGAGCCGGTTCTCGAACAATATAGACCTGCCATCTTGTCCTCTCTAAAATTTTCCAGGTTTACTCTTGGTACTGTTGCTCCTCAGCTTACAGGTTAGTTTGACTTCTTAAAATGTCACACAACTAGTAAATATTTGCAGCTTTTCAGGAACTGTGAAGTTTATTTTCTGATTGGTTTCACTTAAAGAAATCCAATGCTCATTTATTTTTTGTGCAATGATTGAATCATAATTTGATTTGCATATCCAATTTTAACGTTTTTCTGATCTACGGTAGGATGCACTAGTTGTGTTAAAAACATTTTCGCCTTTTCAGCATAGGGTATCTGTCTTTTGTTCCACCCTCAACTTATTAGGTCTCATTACTCCAATGGATTCATTACCATATCCATATCACTGCCACAGAGCCATTTTGTGGCAATCATTTTATGATTCTTGTTTTAATACGTATCACCACTAGTGCAATGCTGAAAATAGGTGATTCAATCTGACGGATTTGAATCAGAATCAACCAAGCCCAGCCGATTAATTTTTTTAGTGCCAATGCAACCAAAGCAGCTGACAAGTATGGTTATATGTAATCTGTTGTGAACCAGATTAGACATCTTCATGAACCAGCAATGAGCTCAATAGCTTCTGTCAGTCCTTTTGGGATTTTAGCATCATCTGTATATGTGACCGGAACCCAAAATTGGCTCTCTTGGCAACTCTTTTGACAACTATGCAAGCAAATTGCTATATCCAGTTAATCCTATTTAGTTTAGTCAATCAATGGCCATTGTGCCACCGGCCTCGATGTACCAAGCTGTCAGCTAACCCTCTAGAGGTGCATCTGCTGGTCACGGAATTGTAATACAAATTTGATTCGGTATACCTAGATTTCTTGAGGCCTAATGTACGGTTATAAGCATTATGTCACATTTTTCGAGTGGCTATTGGATTTTAATTAGAAGTCTGATAACTTAAAACCATATAACTGAGGTTATGAGCAGTAAGTTATCACTTACATGATGCTTTCTGTACATATTTGTAAAGGCTATGTTGCTTAATAATCGAAGCATATCTCACTTAGGAACTTTTTGTTCTTTTCTGATTCTAATTCAGATGGCCCACATGTTCTTTTCAACAAAAATAACATGTTGAGATAGTTGAGGATTAATTTCCCCGGGTTAGTTTGGATCAAGCTTGGTTCTGAATCCAACCCTCTTGACATTGTTAATCTGGGTACTTGTATACCACTAGTGTCAGTTTTACGTAATTGCAAAAGTGGTTGCCAGGCCAGATAATGAGAGTGAGATTGTTCCTAACTTCTTGTTGTGGTCTTGTTACAATATTACTAAAGGGAAACACTGTACTAGCTGATTTGGGGATTAATGTAGTTAGACCTCCAGCTCTTGGTATAGTTCTTGAGCTTGTTGTAGAGCTCTGCTAGTTTTGCTTTGATTAGCTCCCTTTCTACCTTTAGCTCTCAGCTGAATCTTCACTACTTCAGCTCTTCCAAGTGGATGGTGAGCTATTCCACTTGTGACTTCCTGGTCGATATTTTGGTACCTACGACTATAGTACTACGCGTTTATTCATGTAATTTCAAGGCCAATGTGACAACTTTTGTGGCTTTGCATATCTTTGCCAAATTACCCCAGATGTACCGGCATGACCTGTGAAATTATGTAAATAAAACTTGGTCCCCCCAGTCATTAATGTGTTTGCAGTAAACTAGTTCGTCTGCCACGTATTCTGTAAACTTACTGCTACTGGTTCAATTTTTTATTTGGTGAAATTGATCAAGAAACTGATGTGAGTTCATCATCGTTGTTAGGAGTTTCTATCATTGAAGATGGATCAGAAGGAATCACTATGGACTTGGAGTTGCAGTGGGATGGAAATCCGAGCATCATACTTGATATTAAGACTAAACTTGGTATTGCTCTGCCTGTGCAGGTAATATTTGGTACAGACATTTAGGTTATTTAATTTATTTTTCAATCTTATAAGCTGCATGTTCTTTTGTGAAATGAACAAGTGCACCTGCATGTATTACAACTTACAAGTGCATATTGCCACTGAAGTAGTTCTACTCACTTTCAGGATTGGTGAGAATCAACCTTAAATGCTGTGTTGCAACGATACGGATACGGTATCGGATACTAGATACCAATACGCTACTATGATACACCAACTTGAAAAACTAAAATACGGCGATACGGCATACTCAATATTGATCAGTAGTTTAACATAAATATATTATATATAAGATAGAAATTTAACAAAATACATACATGTGTTTGCATGATTAGAATATAATCTGTATGATTAACCTCGCTGAAGAGAGAAAAAGTCTGGATAAGAAGGAAGAAAGTCTAGAGCAAGATCAGTGGACAGATTCAGAACTAATATTTTGTCATTCTAGTTAAAACTTCTCATAGAATCTAGCAAAGTATCTAAATTTTCTAAAATTTAGTCAAAGTTTTCTAACTGAGTTGTATCTTGAAGTATTGGGAGTATCAGTATGCGTATCCGTGTAAATACGTATCGTTACGGCTGTTGTTTTTTTAGGCGTATCGTTGTAACACAGCTTAAATGCAATAAGTAAAAGAAAAACAGTGGGCCTTATTAATAATTCTTGGTTGATATTTTCAAGAAAAGTTGGTACCAAACAGACCTCTCAAAGTCATGTTGTTTTATTCAGAAAATGGAAAAAAAAAAAAAATCTTAATTTTCTTACTTCCTGTTTTCTTTTTGTTTCTAAGTGAACTTCTTGTTGTTATTGTTCAATCTAGGTCAAAGATATCGGTTTTACAGGGGTTTTTAGGTTGATGTTTAAGCCTCTAGTCGAGGAATTTCCCTGTTTTGGAGCTGTTTCTTATTCTTTAAGAGAAAAGGTGTGGTATTCTTCTCCATGAGCTACTACTTCAATTGAAATTCATTCTAAAGCTTTTGAACCTATTAAAAGCTGTAGTTCACAAACATACCACATGATATGACTATATCCAGATTTTGATTGGCAGCAAAAGCTGGATTTTACACTTAAAGTTGTTGGAGGTGATATATCATCAATTCCTGGAGTTTCTGATGCAATTGAGGTTTGTCCTTTCTGTTATTGCTTTTTCTTATTTATCTGTAAGTGTTTTTAATAATAAATCGTTTTTTTTTTTTTTTTTTTTGCTAGATCATACTAAAGTATGTCAGCAGAGAAATTAACTTCTGTATAGAAGTGGTTGAAGCTAATTTTGTTTATGTACATTGCAAATTGTTTTTCCAGCTAAATATAACCACCCATCGAAGTTTTTACGATGTAAATTGCAATTAGTATAGATTTGAAATCAGGGTTCACTGGAACATACCTTATTTCTGTTGATTTTTTTTTTTTTTTTTTGCTTACTCTATTGCATTTTTGATAACGAGAATTTTAGATATAATCTTAGTTGCAATAACCTCCTGAGGCTGCACCAAGACAGTCACCTGTATGGCTTCTATATAGTTCATACCCTGCCATATCTGGATTTCCTCTGCTGCCCCAAAATATAAACAGGAAATGAGGTATTAACAATGAATTGCTCAGGTTGAATTGAAGTAACACAAATCACTTTATGTTTATAAAAGTCATGTATGTTGATGCCTAAATATATGTTGTCCCTTTCTACTCTAGCACTCCTATTTCATCCCTGGTATAACTTTGATCAAAGTTATTAATTGAAAAGGACATTTACTATACAAAGAAACATGTTTATTGTGTAGAGCAAGGGAACCCTGGATATCATACAGTAGAGTTGTGATATGCTTCTCTATAATTATACATGTCTATGCATGCTTAATCAGTGTTGTGGGAGGTTACAAATCATGAATTTGTGATATTTTTGTAGGAAACAATTCGCGACGCCATCGAAGATTCTTTAACATGGCCAGTTAGAAAAGTTGTTCCAATTATACCCGGGGATTACAGGTGCGTTTTAATTAGTACAAGAAGGCAAATGCAGATTCTCATTTGCTAGAACAAAAGAATAGTTTTCATTCCACATGCAGATACAATTTGCCGATATAAGACTTGGATTGTGGTCTAAAATCTTGTAATTCATCACATATCCAGCTTTTTGAAGTACCAGTAGGATACATTGCCAACTATTTTATTGAATTCAGAAAAGTTGAATGGTTTCTGCTTGTAAAGGAGTTCAATCTGATGTATTCGGATATTTTGAAGTGTTTCGAACCTCGGTCTAACTACC
Organism: Papaver armeniacum; assembly: GCA_023531295.1. Taxonomy (NCBI): domain Eukaryota; kingdom Viridiplantae; phylum Streptophyta; class Magnoliopsida; order Ranunculales; family Papaveraceae; genus Papaver; species Papaver armeniacum. The sequence continues at coordinate 155,883 of JAJJWW010001728.1, read as the reverse complement.
TCTCCTGAGTTGTGTAATCAGATAACATAGACTTTGACATTTTTGAGTGGGACCACATTGCATATTGGAAGCTATCGAAATAGGTCCTATGTGCATATGTTAGGCTTGTAAGAAGTTGTCTAGTCTTGCCAACTAGCTTTGTGGAGGTTACTATTTTAAAAACTCGAAAAGCGTCATGTCTTCTGTTTGTCATGCCAGCTTCCCTTAACTGCAGTTGTGTTGTTCATTAGTGACCTTGAGTTGCAACCAGTTGGAACTTTAGAAGTGAAACTTATACAAGCCAAGGAACTCACAAATAAGGATGTCATTGGAAAATCTGATCCATTTGCTGTGTTATACATACGTCCATTACGTAACAGAATGAAAACAAGCAAAACAATTGTAGGTGAACATTTTTTTTCTTTCTTGAGTCTGTTCATCTTTCTCCCGACTTACTACTAATTTAGTATTTTTCTTTCAGAAAAACCAGTTGAATCCTGTATGGAATGAACATTATGAGTTCATAGTTGAAGATGAAACTACTCAGAACTTAGTAGTAAAAGTATTTGATGATGATGGAGTTCGGGCAGCTGAGCTCATAGGATGTGTTTCCCTGAAGCTGAAGGACCTTGAGCCAGGTAAAGTGAAGGATGTATGGTTGAAATTGGTGAAGGATTTGGATGTCCAGAGAGATAAGAAGAATCGGGGTCAGGTAAGAACATAACTTCTACTGCGGTCAGCAAATTTCAATTTTGTATTGAGAAGTATTTGTAGAGAAAACATAATTCGCTACCCCTGAGACATCACACTCACACTATATATATATATCAAGACTTTGAATTGGGATAAGATAATTCAGTAAGAGAAACTTACACTTAGCCGTAGCAACTTGTGTCCTCTCTTAACATTAGTAAGAAGACAGAAACAAAGTCCATGAATACGATGTTTCATATTAATTTGGTCAATTGATAAGCACTGGATCCCCTTATTAGAAAAACATGAGCGGGCACTTTATTGACCGTTTGACACCAAATTGTATCTTACAGCTAAATTTTTTATGTCTATCTCGATGTTTGTTGGACTACCCTTATTCTATTTTCTCTAAACTTTAATGTAACTTATGCAAGGTCTTAGTGTTTGAATTTAGTTAGACAGGTTGTAGTACTTCACTTATTATCAGAAGTACGTTACACTGGTATTATTCACTAAAGTAGTTCGCTTTCTGAGAAACCCCAAGGGACAATTTACCTTGATGGTATTTGTTTAGGGTAGGCAACTTCTAAGGCCACCTGGAAGTTTCCGATGACCAGTGGAAAGAGAAAAGCTATCGATTTTTTAAAGAGTTAATCTATATAATAACAATGACCCAACTAAACTTCTTGCAATAGGTGCACCTAGAGCTTCTGTACTGTCCGTTTGGCACAGGAAAAGAGTCTGTTAACCCTTTTGCCTCCAAATATTCCATGACCTCCTTGGAGAGGGCTCTCAGTAGTAGAGTGGATGGTAGGATGGATCTTGATACTGGGAAAACCGGAATAAAAAGAAGGGAAGTCATTGTTAGAGGAGTGTTATCTGTGACCGTGATATCTGCTGCTGATTTGCCGGTTGCTGATTTAATGGGATTGGCTGACCCCTACGTCGTGCTACAAATGAAAAAATGTCAAACGAGAAGCAAAACACGGGTAAGTTTTATTTTGTTATTTTCTTCTTTACCTGTTCCCTCTCTTTCAGAATAGGACATCATGTATTTCATATTCGCAGTACAATCTCATGTTGCTACCCTATTTAGAGATCCTCTGGGACATTGTATTACCGTTCTAACTTCAAAACTGTGTGCATTCCTAGGTTATAAATAATTGCCTAAATCCAGTTTGGAATCAGACTTTCGACTTTGTCGTGGAGGATGGTTTGCATGATATGTTACAGATGGACATTTATGATCATGATTTATTTGGGAAGGTAAATATTTATTACAAATTTCTTTGTTTTTGTTTCTCTATAGGTACAATCAGGTATTACTAGTCATGTCCTCGGTTTAACCAGAAGTGAGATATCCTAAACCTGATTTACAGTTTTAGTAATGTGTCTGATTAATGGGAAATAATTCAATAAGATAAATGACAAACTCCCTTTAACATGTTAAAAAATCATGACAGCAAAATGTTGGAATCTGCTATAAAGAATTGTATAATTATTAACTTTGAACACTCTTACCAAATCTTCAGACTTAATGATGTAGGAGTTGTCCAAGCCTTTGTTTTCCGGGTTCACAAATTAGCAGCTTTCTGAGATTATACCTCCTGTGGTGACAGTCTTCTTTGAATCTCTTCAGGATTATATGGGCAGATGCATCTTGACTCTCACCAGAGTCATATTAGAAGGGCAGTACAAGGATTCTTTTCATGTAGAAGGAACAAAATGTGGAAAGTTGAATTTGCATCTTAAGTGGACTGCACAACCTGTGTACCGAAATTCATGATCCGAAAGCGCCTTCATGCCCAGCTCTATACAATATCAAAAGCAGGCCCGGCTCTGAAGCCCAGGATAGCAAAAGAATGAACAAAGATTACTATCTTGAAGGCCAAAATTTATGGGCTAATATTAAACAACATCAGTAAGCCCGAGATAAGGAGCAAATGTATTGTACATCTTACATAGTGTTTCGTGTGTCTTCTCAATTCAAATAATTCACGTTGTTAAGAAGTAGAACATTAAGAATGCAATCCCCATCTTAGTGTAAAGTAAACTGGGTACATATTATTCTTTTTTTTTTTTTATGAAATGAAGAAGATACAAAAGTACGGAGAAAGAAGAAGAAGAGAGAATTTATTTATGTGTGTAATAATTACATAGTTTTAAGCTCATATTTATAGGGATATAAGACTTAGAACCCAAGTGTGTGGACACCCTAATCTTAGATACAAGGACATCTTAGTCAATAAATTTATGTTTATAGCATTCCTCCTGATGACCAATGTGTCTAAACCATTATGATATAGCAGGAAAATTCAAAAGAAAAAAACTTGAAATTACGTAAGCACGTTGTCATGAAAGTGTCATGATATTGCACCTTGTATCGCGGTTAGGCCTTTATTTTACTGGTATTTCCTATAAGGGCAGTTTAGGAATAAATGAATAAACGCTGAGATGGAGGCGATGGAAGATAGGATCCTTCACAAGCTTAAAACTGGTAATGGATTGTTGCAAACTCCACATGGATCTCTCTTCCAGGATAGATCTGCAGGTGGTAGCAACAGTGGAGGTAATCGTCAAGCTTTAATCAGTTTTCTAATCCACAAAAACCCAAGTTCGAATTTCCTAAGTTCGATGGTGTTAATCCTATATCTTGGATTAGGAAGTGTAGAAAAAAATTTCAATTACATATGATGGATGAAGAGCAGAAAGTTATGTTAACCTCATTATACTTGAAAGGGAAAGCAAATATTTGGTTTCAAGATTATCAGGAAAGGAAAGACATAATAATATGGGAGGAATTTGCTTTTGATATAAATTTTAGATTTCAAGAACTGGGTCATGATGATATTGTAGGTGAATTTAATAAGTTGAGTCAAGAAGGTACGGTAATAGAATATCAAGAACTTTTCGAAGAGTTAAAGGCTCTTATGCTTGCTAAGAACAAACACTTAACAGAAGAACACTTCACTTCAAGTTTTGTCAGTGGGCTTAAGGAGGAATTAAGACTTGCGGTACAAATGTTCTCACTTACAAGCTGTTAGAGCATAGCTCTCGGTTGAAGTGTAGTCAAAATATCCCTCCAAGGCCAATTACTCACCGAGTAATCGCTACAGGCTATATGACCGCGATTTCCGATTCCAAGCCATTCTCGATTTTTAGCGATTAAGGCGGCCGATTTTTTCGATTTAGACCGATTTTAGAGCAAAACGAGTTTACGATTTTTCCGAGTTGGCCTTACATGCACTAAAATCAGAAAACAAAATTTTCGTAACCCCTCAGATGGGAGTTATAAACTAGAAAAACCTCTAAATACATGATAAATACGTTAAATATAACAATATTACACTCTTAATTGCAAGATAGCATAACGATTTTAATTTTAATTAGGTAAAAATCATGACTTATGAGCAGTAATATATAAGTTATTAATAAATAGATTTCGAGTACTAGACCGAGTTTTGGCGATTTCCAAGTCCGAACTTGTTGCTCCTCGCTTCAAGCTCCCCAACCGAGTAATACCGAGGAACGATTCTGACTACTTTGGGTTGAACCCACCAAATGTTGGTATGTCAAGTTTGGTTGTCATATTTTAGTGAATCAAAACTCAATTAAAGAGTCGCTTGATTATGTAACTAGAGACAACTTCGTATAGGTTAGACTAGAAAGATTAGGATTATGAGACATACAAGTATTACTCGAAGACTTGAAGAATATAAAGAAGTAACAAGCTACAGCGACGACATCATCCTTCCTCTTGAGGTTAGTAATATTTTGACTTGAACTGTTTCATTCCTAACATATCTTTCAAGTCGTGCTATATTGAAAACATAATCTGCAGGTCATGTGAATGATTATACTCTAGTAGTGAGACATGATCACATGATCATAGTGTTAAGGAATTAGAATACGAAGTATAACGCTTATCTATCGAACTTCGTATACAAGACATCGACATAATCGTATGAATGCTTGTGATTATGTGTATGGGTATAGGTGAATATTTCGTCCTAGGAAACAATGTTTACATTTGTTTAAAGTAAGTACATTCATGAACTTGTTTTATGAATCGAAAGGGAAATCGCTAGGATTATTGGTATTGTTATTCATTGCATATCTTTGGATTACCAATATGTGTGAGTTAGTAGAACCGATCATAACTTGTTATATATCTTGGTAAAACTAGTCATAGTGCCTGACTTATGATTTGGTATGACTTTTATTAGTGTAACTGATCCTAAGTAATCACCTAAGATGGTATGATCGATATTTGTAATTGGTGTGACCGATCCTAATAATTGGTGTGACCGATCAAAAAAGAGTTGTGTAATCGATCCTTGTAATTGGCGTAACAGGTCCTAGTAATTGGTATAACCGATCCTAGTGACTTGTGTAACCGATCACAAGTAATACCATGAGAATATGGTAGCCGGGTCCACGGTAATTGATCTAACCGATCCTGGTAACTGATGTAACCGGTCCCAGTAATCATATTAAGGTAGAACTGATCCTTGTGTTTGGTAGAACCGTAAACCCATGATTAGTGATTTGATATTTGATCGATCACATAGTTGTCTTGGAATACAAATGAACTAATTCTAAACTTGTTTGGAAGTGTGGTATATTCGATTCCAAGATTGTAAATATGAAAGAGGATTTACAAAGAAAAGATGTCGACATACTTTGAGCATGTTCAGTAACTCTTATCTTTTATTGTTCAAAGATATTCCTTAATAACTCAAGGAGATCCCGGACCGAAATAGTTTTAGAATCTTTTAATTAAGGTTGTTAATTTTATATGCTTTTAATTACCAGCAATTAAATGCATATGTAATGACCCGTTCCTCCACCGATATTGTCCCCACTTAGCCATTGCGGTTATCCGACAGTGTGGGGTTTTCAACGGGCATCGCTGCGGTAATCCATCAGAAACTTCCCGGATGGTCACCCATCCCTGGATTGCTCCTGCCCGAGCACGCTTAACTCGCAGAGTTTTCCGCCAACTCGGAGCCAATTGTGTTAAAAAGGCCTCGGTGTAATGTAGACGATTCTTGTCTCATGTGATAGCAGTATCTGGCATAATCACCCAGCATACTCCCCCACCCTAGCACAAGCGAACGACCCCTAGTTGGATCCCAACTAACACCGATATTGTTCCTACTTATACCCACTGCGGTTATCCAGCAGTGTGGGATTTTTAACGGCACTACTGCGGATATCCAGCAGCAGCTTCCCGAGAAGTCACCCATCTTGTGACTACTCTCAGCCGAGCACGCTTAACTGAGAAGTTTTGCCCACAACTCAGTCAAGTGAACCCATCAGGCCTCGGTGTTAAGAAAGGACAAACCATTACTTATATTGCATTCGGCCAACCATTTCCGAATATCGGGGCATTACAATACCACCACCTTAAATTGGAGTTGTCCTCGGCTCCAGAATATATTCGCAAGCCTAGATATCCGACGTTCCCTTCCCCTCATGAGAAGCACCTGGACCAACCCCGTCCAGCTTACCTTCCCGCCCTCGGCAGGTGACCCGTCGTCGGCTCTGATACCATTTGTAATGACCCGTCCCTCCACCGATATTGTCCCCACTTAGCCACTGCGGTTATCCGACAGTGTGGGTTTTCAATGGGCATCGCTGCGGATATCCAGCAGCAGCTTCCCGAGAAGTCACCCATCTTGTGACTAGTTGGATCCCAACTAACACCGATATTGTTCCTACTTACCCACTGCGGTTATCCAACAGTGTGGGATTTTTAACGGCACTACTGCGGATATCCAGCAGCAGCTTCCCGAGAAGTCACCCATCTTGTGACTACTCTCAGCCGAGCACGCTTAACTGAGAATTTTTGCCCACAACTCAGTCAAGTGAACCCATCGGGGCCTCGGTGTTAAGAAAGGACAAACCATTACTTATATTGCATTCGGCCAACCATTGCCGAATATCAGGGCATTACAATACCACCACCTTAAATTGGAGCTGTCCTCGGCTCCAGAATATATTCGCAATCCCAGATCTCCGACGTTCCCTTCCCCTCATGAGAAGCACCTGGACCAACCCCGTCCAGCTTACCTTCCCGCCCTCGGCAGGTGACCCGTCGTTGATGTGACTCAATAATGTTGTAGAAAGTGGTAGTAAGGTTGTCGTTCACTCGGACTTGATGAAATCGGTTCTAGGATTTAATAAAGAAAAATAATAAATATAAAGAATATATACAATTTATGTCACAAGATGGAGAGAGTTACTGGGACTCGGGATTCCACCAATTCTTACATTCATGCGGTTCATCTATTAATTCCGACAATTAAGGCTCATAAAGTACAAATATTGACTCTAATTCTTTGCCAAGGTAGATTTTATAAAGAATTATATGTAACTCACAAGCATGGCGCATCTAAAGTACCTAAGACTAAGCATGCGACATCTAACGAATTCACAAATAATCAATAAAAATCATAAATCAATTATAATAGTGCAAATAGTCATAAAGGAATTAAATAGAATTACCACATGGGTGCAAAATAGCTTCCTCCGTCGTCCCAAAGATGATGGTTCTAGCTCATCATGTTGGAAACACGCTCAAAATTCATTATTATTGCTCAAAAATGGTTTACAAATGATGAACAAAGGAGAATAAGATGAAAATCGGGTTTGCAACAAGTTATAGATGTTGCAAACACTGTTACAAACTAGGATAGAGAATAAGTGCGTCGTTTCGTAAGTCTGCCCCCTCCGTATTACGACCACTACTTTGTGTCGTAGACACCGTAGAAGAACGACGCTTACGTGGTCCGTCCGTTCTTCGTGCCAGAAGCAAGCAAGAGAGAATGGTCTTCTCTCGATTTTGATTTTCGGCTCTTCTTGCGTTCTAACACCTCCCCAATCTCTCTGTTCCCATTCTAATGATCCTCCACAACTTATATAGCCTCTCATGCAAGAGAATCCTCCCTCATAACTCCGAGTATTCTCAAAAATCTTCTCATGCAAACAAGGAGATAATTCCCAAAATTAACACCTTCACGCGTCTGCGCAAAGAATCTAACCCCTCCAAACACGCTTCCAACTCATCAAACATTGGTTCAACACGCTCGAGCCACGATGAATCTTCCCTTTAATAACAAGAAATCCCGAGAATAACTTCACCGTATATATGGTTCCCCGTTTTCTTCTCGTGGGAATTCCAGCCAATTTGGATCGAAACCAAAGACCTATACCATACCCCGTTAGGCCCAAAGGAAGATACCCAATCAATTCGACCCCCTTTAGTCTCACTTTTCTACTCCAAAAATCGCAACCCTAATTGCCCGTGAAACCAAGCTTTTTCCCGCCAATTTTATTTTGAAATGGAGAAGATGAAGTGCCCCTTATCCAAAACATGGGGTGCTTTATCGGCTTGAGGTGCCCCTTAGGGTGCCCTTATCCAAATTGAGGTGCCTTTATCACTTTTCTCCCGAGGTCCAAATAACACTTTTTGAGCAACTTTTTCCACACAAGTGTATTTCTCAAAATACCTACACACACATAAAAACACCAAAATTAGTACGAAAATGGAGACCAACAATAGAGACAATGAGGACAATTCAGACACAAAAATGTGTCTCATCAAATACCCCCAAACTTATTATGTGCTAGTCCTCGAGCAAATTTATTCTAGAAATAAAATCATTTGAACCCCTAGGTGGCCCTAGTGGCGGAGTGTTGTCTCCTGAGGGTTTACCGAGGTGTACCCACAAAACCTTTACTCCATACCCTAGCTATCTACGCAAAAAAACATTGGAAGGCACTAAAGAATCTCCTTGGTTGGCATACTTATTGACTACGGGGAGGAGGAAGTACACGATGCGAAATTCCAATTGCCTGTACACGAGTTTGCACTCAAGCATACTAAAATTCATATAAAGTGACAGAGCTCTACTCAGATAGTCGCACTATGGACATCAATACCCGGAGTCAAAACTAATCACATGGATAGATCAAGAAGATGGATATAGAGAAAACATAGATGGTTTTGATTTTTACTAAGTGAACGGTGTTTCCCATATCTCTGTCAAGGCCTCCTCCAAAACGAACCTATCTTAATGGACTGAGATACTAGTTTGACTAATATCAACACACTGGCATATACAAGGGAACCAGTGGTCGATAATCCTAACTCTAGGTCAACACAACTGGCATATACAAGGGTTCCAGTGGTCGACTTTATTGAATTTATTCCATTGGTCGATGGTCCTGGTCTCTCTTTTCTTTTCTTTTTTTTTTTTTCTTTTTTTTTTTTTTTTCACTTTTTTCTTTTTTTTTTTTTCTTTTTTTTTTTCTTTTTTTTTTTTTTTTTTTTTTTTTTTGGTATCTCAATCACTCTAATTCACCCTAGCATTGGTAACAACTTGATTCGTGGGCCCCACCTTATCACTTAGAGAAACATAGTTTAAAAACGAAACAAAATAAAAAAATAGAAGTGAAAAGGACTCAACGAGATTGGTGAAACTATCATGTTATTTCTAACACCCGAACTCGTGCTTTATGAATAGACTCTTTAGATGTTGCCATCTAATCGATTGGTTCCTCAACTCCTACAACCAAAATGCTTCCATCCACTTAGATTGGTTAGTGCCATCCTTAATACGCATAAATTTCTAGGCTCTGGAGTTTAACAATGCAACTAAAAATTTCTCCCATACCCCCAAACTTAAATCTAACATTGTCCTCAATGTTCTAAAGATAAAATTAAAAGCATGAACAAGGAGAAACTGTTACCATTTGAAGTAAAAGAGTTAAGGAAAGTTATTACCGTGTTGCAAGAGCATGGGTTACCTCCCAAGAAGTGCTAAGTTTAAAGTCTTTAGCCAGACATTGGAAAGGATTAGTCACCTCAAGAATCATATAGCAGTAACCTAATAACTCAAGGTCATCTGATCAAAAAGTGCTAACCACAAGAAGAGGAGACCGCAATGTACCAGAAGATATCCAACATACCCTTATATATTGTTTTGTTTAAGACAACTACATCTAGTTGTGGTTCGGGTTCAGGCTCTATAAAAGGGTCTAGATAACATATTTTCATGGGTTGCGTTTCCTTATGAGTTAGATCCGAATGTTCGTGTTTTAGAGTCCTGGAAAAACTCAAATAAAAACTTAGAAGCACATAATAATAACTGAATAATTGAGGATCTTCTAAGTCAATCGGTTTGACTTACACAACCGACCACAATAAGATTGGTGGTCTTCCTTAAGCAAATGTGTCGACCCTAATATCCTAAAGTAATTAGGTTTAGTCTCAAAACTTAATAATTGACACATCTGAAACTTATACGTTCCCACAATTGGAAGGAAGGTTCTTGGTGGGAAAACAAAGTCAATCGTGGTATCATAGCCTGGGTTAACCACATCAACCAGAGGATGGGTTTCTAACAACTGAACTTCTTTATGGACACAACTAGGTTCAGGAAAAAGTGTATGAAGATAATCTTTTAAAATGGTTGAGGCACATATGTCAAGTCCCAAGTTAGGGACTTTTCTAAGAGTTAAAGCACGTGGAGAATGATAATCACCCCCAAACTTAGAGTTTTCAGTGTCTCTAGAAAGACTAGTCACAACTTCCTAATTTCAGGTCATCTCGATTCTGAAAATGGTCAATTGATTCTTCTAAGTCGGTACATCCTCACTCATCTCTACGAGTTCATTTCTTTTTCTAAGTCTATTGTTTCTAAATCGCTAGACTCAAAATATACTGTTCCTCTAAACCATCATTGGCTTCGTAATCAAAAGGAAATACTATATCGTCTAAAACGGGGGTATCTCTAGTCAAATCCTCATCCTTTTGAATAGGTGAATAATTATTAAAATTATTTGGAATTGAACTAGAAATATTATCATCATTAAGCTCAATTGGAGTAACAAATTCCTGATCACTATGCCTACTCGATTTCAAATTCTTCATCAACACTATCCTCATCATAATCATCATTATAATAATATGAAAATGGTTGAACCTCATCTAGACAAGTAGTGTTACCAATTTTATCCTCGTCATCTTGATTATGTAAATTGTCCTCATTTTCACGGGTGATATTGGAAAGAATTTATTGGCAATCAAGAGTAATTCGAGCAATTCTTTCTTCCGTCTCTAACTCTAACCTACGTGTTGTCTCAGCAAACTCACGTGTTGACTCAGTTAACTTACACGTTGACTCAAGAATCCTACGTGCTTCATCTAGAGAAGAGGAATTATAAGAATTTTGCTCGTATGACCTGTATTCATGTGAATAGTAATTGGGCTCACCATGGTATGAGCCATAATCTTCAAAAGGTTGGCAAGCTCCTAACCACTATTCACACTCGGGTCATAAAAAGAGTGATGTCCATATTGTTCGCTTGGATATTCATATTCATTGCGATGGCTATTATAATACCATTTGACATCCTAACCGCAAGGGAATTCTACAAAACACAAACAAGGCTGACTCGACCACAAAGAAACCTACTGATTTCTAGCAAACAAAAGCATGATGGCTCCACTTAGATTGTTTTCTAGACCAGCTTCTAATCCTTCGAAAGGGAATTCGTTACAATTCGGAAAGCAAACCCCTCTGGAATCAATCCGAGTTTAAGTAAGTTGAATAGAGCGAGGGAAGGCTGCGTGGAGCTTTGATACCCAAGGCCTCACCGCATTACAAGGCGGCGCAGTCACGCATTCAACTCACATAAACCATCATGAACTTCAAAGTATGCTTAAAAGAATAACCAGTATTTTTTGAACGACTTTCCTATTAAGCTCGTTACCCATAGGTCTCGTTCTAGTCAAAATTTTAGGCTTAGGTTCGTGTTTGGTTTCGTTTTCCTAAGGCGGGCAAGAAGAGAACTGTGATGAAATCCGAACCCTTATCTTATATGGCCAGTCCTTGCCCTTTACTAGGAAATTAAAACAAATTTTCAATACCTCAACATATATGCATACAAAATCATCCAAAGAAACCCGCCGACGGGGATTCGCGGGTGTTTAGAATTCTTACCTCCCGTTCCAGACGGGGGATGAACTGTTGAGGTCGACTCGGCCACGACTCCTATGTCATGTACGAACCCGAGGGGCCGAGGTGATATCGTAATCACCGTCCTTCCCCGTGCGGTTATATTTAAATTACCCTTCCTTAGGGTTTAAAATCAATAATGTCCGATAGTCCAAAAATTAAAAAGTCCAAAAATAAAAATACAAATTACAAAAATAATTACCTAATTACGCTTTCTAAAAAAAAAAAAAAAATAATAATAAAAATTAATTACACTATATACAAAATTTTCTTCTTCACTCCGTTCGGATCTCTCTTTCTTTCCTATTTTGGCTTTGCTTTTCTTTTCAAAACACTTTATCTTTTCTTTCGCTCCACTCCAAATCAAAGAAAACAGAAATACCAAAACGCGTAAAAAGAACAAAAATAATAAAAAATAAAAATAAAACCTAAAAACAAATCTATACACAAGTCCGCGTCGGCGGCGCCAAAAATTGATGTGACTCAATAATGTTGTAGAAAGTGGTAGTAAGGTTGTCGTTCACTCGGACTTGATGAAATCGGTTCTAGGATTTAATAAAGAAAAATAATAAATATAAAGAATATATACAATTTATGTCACAAGATGGAGAGAGTTACTGGGACTCGGGATTCCACCAATTCTTACATTCATGCGGTTCATCTATTAATTCCGGACAATTAAGGCTCATAAAGTACAAATATTGACTCTAATTCTTTGCCAAGGTAGATTTTATAAAGAATTATATGTAACTCACAAGCATGGCGCATCTAAAGTACCTAAGACTAAGCATGCGACATCTAACGAATTCACAAATAATCAATAAAAATCATAAATCAATTATAATAGTGCAAATAGTCATAAAGGAATTAAATAGAATTACCACATGGGTGCAAAACAGCTTCCTCCGTCGTCCCAGTGATGGGTTCTAGCTCATCATGTTGGAAACACGCTCAAAATTCATTATTATTGCTCAAAAAATGGTTTACAAATGATGAACAAAGGAGAATAAGATGAAAATCGGGTTTGCAACAGTTATAGATGTTGCAAACACTGTTACAAACTACGATAGAGAATAAGTGCGTTCTGTCTCGTAAGTCTGCCCCCTCCGTATTACGACCCTCGGCTTTGTGTCGTAGACACCGTAGAAGAACGACCGCTTCACGGTCCGTTCTTCGTGGAAGCAACGACAGCAGAATGGTCTTCTCTGTAACTTTGATTTTCGGCTCTTCTTGCGTTCTAACACCTCCCAATCTCTCTGTTCCCATTCTAATGATCCTCTACAACTTATATAGCCTCTCATGCAAGAGAATCCTCCCTCATAACTCCGAGTATTCTCAAAAATCTTCTCATGCAGTCGCGGGAGATAATTCCCAAAATTAACACCTTCACGCGTCACAAAGAATCTAACCCCTCCAAACACGCTTCCAACTCATCAAACATTGGTTCAACACGCTCGTGCCACGATGAATCTTCCCGGAATAACAAGAAATCCCGAGAATAACTTCACCGTATATATGGTTCCCTGTTTTCTTCTCGTGGGAATTCCAGCCAATTTGGATCGAAACCAGCACCTATACCAGCCCTGTTAGGCCCAAAGGAAGATACCCAATCAATTCCAGCCCTTTAGTCTCACGGGAAGAGCTCCAAATTCGCAACCCTAATTCTGCCCGTGAAACCAAGCTTTTCCCGCCAATTTCTGAATTTTGAAATGGAGAAGATGAAGTGCCCCGATCCAAAACATGGGCGCCTTTATCAGCTTGGGTGCCTGGGGTGCCCTTATCTAAATTGAGGGTGCCTTTATCACTTTTCTCCCGAGGTCCAAATAACACTTTTTTAGCAACTTTTTCCACACAAGTGTATTTCTCCAAAAACACCTACACACACATAAAAACACCAAAATTAGTACAGAAATCGAGACCAACAATAGAGACAATGAGGACAATTCAGACACAAAAATGTGTCTATCAGTCGTCGGCTCTGATACCATTTGTAATGACCCGTCGCTCCACCGATATTGTCCCCACTTAGCCACTGCGGTTATCCGACAGTGTGGGTTTTCAACGGGCATCGCTGCGGATATCCAGCAGCAGCTTCCCGAGAAGTCACCCATCTTGTGACTAGTCTTAACCGAGCACGCTTAACTGAGAAGTTTTGCCCACTACTCAGTCAAGTGAACCCATCAGGCCTCGGTGTTAAGAAAGGACAAACCATTACTTATATTCCATTCGGCTAACCACTGCCGAATATCGGGGTATTACAGCATATCTCTGGGAAATAAAAATTGGTAATGTGCATTTACTAATTGGAGATTTTCTAGTGAGATTTCGGAAATATTGGACAAAGCATTTCCAGGAATTATGAAAACCGATTTGGGCATTTATTGCATATCTTTAGAATATTCGGTTTTGGAAATTCCTTTATGTCCAAACATCCTTGGTCTATAAAGACCCAAGTTTGCATTTCGGGCAAACTATCCTAAGATCAGGAAAACTTCATCTTTTTGTTGTTTCTGGTGGAGCCGTCTATCCGGAGAGGAAAGTACCCTAATTAGGCGAAATATTTTATGACCACTCGTTTAAAGACTTCTGTGGGATCAAGAAGCGATCTACAAGTACCGTTGGTGGGAAACTGGATAATTGCTGTTTATTTTAGTTTTCGATTGATTTGATTGACTAACGGTTGTTGAACTTTGATTGCACCTAGTTTTTTTATTCTTGAGAATCTTCTCTTCTGATATAAGATTCACTCAAACTAGATCGAAGTGTCGACGAGATCTTTAGAACTTTTTGTAGATCTAAAGACGTCTTATGATAATCCATTGTTAACAGACTCCGTTTTGTGCGTGATTGATCACAAGAGATTCAAATGGTGTTGTGTATGTGTTTATTAAAGATTAAAGAAGATTTCTGATTTGGTTTCTCTATCTTTGGGTGTGCACAAACCTTGATCGGTTGGGATCCAACTAGAATCGGATTTATTCTATTGATTAGTTGTGTAAGATCGGCGTCACCTTATAGTTTCTTGTTTGAATCTATATTGATTAATTGCAAATCTAAACTTTGGTACTTCGGTAGTTGTTGGATAGATTGATCTGACCAGGAAAAGGAGTTTATTGGTTAAACAAAAGATCCTTTGCTTATGACTTGAGATATCTTCATCTGAAAGAATCAATAGAATTGTTACCAAACAGATTTGTTGTTCCTTTACTGTTTGGAATACGATACAAAGGAATTGTTCTAATGCGTGCACTTATTGAATGTCGGAAGCGCAGGGATACTGAAGAAACTAGGTGAACTATAGGTTTAGTTTCTTGGTATCAACTATACGAAGTTTGTTAGATTTTGTATAACGGCTTAATTCTGAGAGTATTCAATTCTGGACTAGGTCCCGGGGTTTTTCTGCATTTGCGGTTTCCTCGTTAACAAAATCTTGCTGTGTCTTTTACTTTTCTATTTCTGCAATTATGATTTTTTATTATAATTAAAAGTAAAATACACAAAAGTTAACTCCGAGTTACTTGATAGTGATCATATAGAGTTTTGTTAAGTCCGAACCTATTATCAAGTAATCACACTTTGATTGTTGTATTGTCTCGATCTCGTATCCATAGACGATCACACAAAGTGTGAATACCGATTTGTAGTATTGTCTCGACTTTGTCCATATACAATCACTTTCGTTAAGGGGACTTATAGGTGGATAATTTAAAGATTGTGGTGTATTTGGGTACCTTCTTCTTTTCACAAGCCTTAAGAAAGCTATGTATCTTGCTGATGCGTGTCGTAACCACAACAAATTAATTAATACTTTACTACCTAATTAACAAGTAATATAGGGTAGTCAAGGTCGATCCCACGAGGAGCACGAGATTCTAGTTGTAAAAATTGTCACGAAAAGGGGGGTGTAAAAAGCAAAAGAAAATAAACAAAGCAATTAAAAGATAAAGTTGAAAGCAATAAGAGAGACAAGATCAAGGAATCCTTCTTCGTTACAAAACAATGATTAAAGTTATGTTCTTTTCTACTTGTTATTAGTCACAAATTATCACCAACCGTAGGATAGCAGTCCGCTTAGCTAGCCCCAAAATCCCTAATTTCACTGAGTAACAGGTCCGCTTAGTTATCAGATTCTATTCAAAAGAACCACCCTGAGGTTCGCTTACAAGATGTAATTCCCTGAATGCATTAAGATTTATGAATTTAGGTTTAGTACTAGTAGTTAAACTCGGTTCGCTTGGTTCACTTTCTAGCGTTGTTTCTACACACAATTGCTCCACTAATCCCTCCGCAAGGTCTCGTGTTTGCTACTTATGTAAAGAGTCAAGAAACGATTACTTATCTCCTAACTTTCACTAGCTTTAGATCAAATTAACAAATCAATTTAGTTGGCCACCTAAACAATCTATCAATCAATCATGAATGTCTTTAAGATCATTCCTATTAGTAAAAACAAACGATAATCATGTGAAAAACTTCAAGATAGAATTAAAAACAAAAACTCAAATCATATTAAGAACTAGGAATTCATCCTCAATCAATAAAATTAGCTACTCATGTTAAGGAGTTCACACAAAGATTAAGAAAAGAAAAGTGTTGTGTGTGTAGAGATGTGTGTAGAGATTGTAGAAAACTTCTCTATTTATAGGCTTCAACATTCTCCAAATCTTCTAAGGAGTAGAATCCTTTTCCTTTAGCAATTCAATTTCCAATTTCAAGTCTTTCTCTTCTTCCATCTTCTCTTTCCAAATTTGAGTCCAATTCTCCATCCAATTCCTAGCCCAAGTCTTCACACCTATGAGAGAAGTCCATAGAAAATTCTGGAATTTTTGGCTCGCCGGAAAACTGGGATTGTGGCCGGAATTCGGCCGGAATAGTCACCGCCGGCCACCCGAAAAATTCACCGTCAGTGGAATATTCGATGGAATATTCCGTCAGTCCTCCGTTAGGACTAACGGTCAAAAATCAAACTTAACGGTCAACTGTTAGTCAACAGGGTCAAAGGGAGGTCAATGAGTCAGCTAGGTCTAGTCAGAACCGAGTCATCTGGCTAACTCTCATTTGACTGGTCTTGGCCATGCCTTCCCCGTCTCAGAACTTCTCTTCTCGGCCAAGATGGTTTGAGCTAATCAGAATCGCACTTCGTGCTTGTCATCTCACCGCAATAGATCATTCTTCAAACCACCACAACTGCAATCCACTTGCACAACTTCAAATCTCAGTTCAAACCATAACTGCATTTCTCAATGGCAGTAGCACCTTCCAAGCCATGACCATTTGCACTTGTTCATCACCACTGCCAAGCTCCAACCATGCACTATCATGAGTTGCAGTTGCAAACACCAGCAGTGAATCAAGGCACACAGGTTCAATACTCCTTCTCCATCTCAGTTGCACACATAACCAACACTGCAATGATCAATCCCAGCTCTTCCTTGCAATGCCTCCAACTTCCGTCTCGAGCTCCTCCACATCTCAGCGACAACAACAACATGTTAATTCCCTAAAAACTCAGCTTAGCTCAATTAACTTCAGCTCCATGTAACATGCTGTTCTCGGTCCCATCAAACCTGCACTGTCAATTTCCATTCAAAATCATAACCACTGCACCTGCACAGCTGCCATCATCCTCAGCTTCCTATGTAGCTGCAACTCTCTCTTACAGCTCCTCCAAATGCAATGCAGCATCACTTTCAGTTCTCCCCTGTAATGTCTTCACTGCTCATCATCTCAAACCCATTCTCACAGCACCTGTAACTCTCCAGCACCCAGTGTACAGCTCTGCCAATGTTACCAACTCCATTCTACTTACAACTCAAATTCACAGAAACCCTTTCAATTACTTATTGTCTTTGTCATCACAGATTCATCCCCTTCTTTCACTCAAACAATTGCTGCTTTCATTTATGCAACAGAGCTCATTCTTCACAAACTCATTCATTCCCTGAGAACCTATTCATTCAATCACAACAGCAGCACTTCTTGGCTCAAGCAGCACCAGATCCTCCAATCTACCACAACCATCACCAGCCAATCCAACAAATTTCACTCTGCCTGACCTGATCTTCTCATCCTTGTACTTCTTCAATCCCATTGCCATTCTCGCTCATGTAAGAACCGCAACTCCACCGAACCACTTTCCACGCCTTCTATCAAGAACAAACTTGTCTTCTCCCTTTTGATCAATTTGCAACAAACCCTAAGCTCGGCTACTTCCAAGTGACTCGTATTAATCTTCAACCCAATTTAATCACAAACCCATCTTCGAATTGTAACTCTCTCTTCATGGCGGCAAGCAAAGAACACACTTCAATACCCTTTTAATTCATGGCAAATAACAACCCCTTTTCATCAATTCTCCGCATATCGATCTCTCGTTCTTCAATCTCTAATTTCTTCGAACTTCATCACCATCTCAAGATTCAAACAAAAACGATCCCCAAATCCATTTCAATCCACTGAATGTTGACTGCAACAACTTCAGATAGAAACCCAATTTCGATTCTGTCTCTAACTTTCATCGCAACCCCTATCTGTCTCGATCAATTTCTCGGCTTCCCTGAGTTCGATTAATAATATGCAGCTTCTATTTCTCCTTCTCAGTTTCAGAGAAGTAATTGATGAGTGAACGAGAGACATCCTCTCGATCTTAGGGTTATAGATTAGGGTAGGATGATGACACCCCACCGCTAAAATACACCCCAAGCCGGGTGCTCCATAATAATTGGTTACTCGATAAGGGCTAGCCTATTGGTCTCCCCTTAACCACAACTAGGCTGTCTTTAATAATTCTCCAACAGATGCCCCTTAACAATGATTGGGCTCCGGATAGTGTTCGCTGTGAAATGACAATTTTGCCCTTTTGGCTCAAATAGGGTGATTTCTTCTTCTTTTCCTCCGTGCGACTCCAAAGTAGCTATAAAACTCAAAACAAGCGTAAAATACATAATTTACAAGAAAAATAGCAAAGAAAGCATAAACTACTAGATAGTAAATTAGGTGTATTCTACACCTATCAAATTCCCCCACACTTAGACTTTGCTAGTCCTCGAGCAAATCAAACTAAAAACTCACAACTTCAAAGCGTTCAAGCGTCCCAAGCATCCAAAGAGTTATGAGGACATAGAGTTTCGCATGCTAGTAATAAGAAGTTAGAAATACTAAAGAACATATTCTCATTCTTAAATGTTGAGTGAGAAATAACCACACCATAATGAGAGAACGCGTGTTTGAGAAACGATCAATAAGCATTTCGCCTCGACTTCTGCCTCACCAAAAAGGATTTTATGATAATTGCACTCAAAAAGACGGCTTTTTTATGGTTCTCACATGTGTGCAGGTAGGAATGAAGAGAGAATTCCCGCAACACGTTGAATGGTGGGAAGGACAACTTCCGAAAGATTTTTAAAAACCCACATCTTTTAATATTTTCAAAAACCATTTTTCCGACGATCTCTAAGAAAGGAAATCAACCATTTATTATCGAGGATGAGATTACTTACTCACCTTCACATCCGATCGCCAATTATGATAACACCACTCTCACGGCATCCAATAGAAACGTCTTCCGCTCCTCGTCTTGATCTCCTTCGTCTTCGTCTTCGGTTTCAACTATTGATGATAAACCCTTGAATTTCATAAATCCTTGACAATTTGTAACTCTTTTACCTTAAAACCTTGTCGCTTGAAACTTCCTTATAAATTTTCCTTCCCCACGGCTCATTAACAAAACAAATATTTCTCTTGTTTTTTTTTTTTTTTTTTTTTTTTTTTTTTTTTTTTTTTTTTTTTTTTTTTTTTTTTCAAAACAAGAGAAATTAAATACAAAATAAACCATGGCCATGGAAGAAGTATTTTACCACTTGATTCTTCACAACTTGTATCGTCTTGAAATCATAAACTTTCAAAAATTCTCACCTTTTAATTTTCTTCGCTTTTATGAATAAGTCTTCATACTTGTATGTATAATTATGCTCATTGTATTGTAAGTCTTCAACATATATGTAAAATCTGCTCATTTGTATGTTGCTTTTACTTGTATTTGAAATTTGCTCTTTTTCTCGTTCCGTTGCTTGTAAACCTTAAACTTTTTCCAACTTTCCTTGTAGATTTTGATGTCGCTCCTTGTTGATGATGAGAGTGTTTCTATGGATCCGTTGTTGTCGAGAGAGAGAATGGTGCTAACTGCAAATCGAACTACAAGAAGGAGGCTTTCATCTATGGACGTCACCCTCATGATTGACAAAATTAGCACTCAAGAGATCAAAGAGTAGTGCTTCTATTGGTGGGAGGTTGGGTAGCTCACCATTCTACCCGGAATTAACGTATGGTGACACACACTCAAAAGAAAGCTCTTTAGTAGATGGAAGATTTCTGGTCGGTGCCTCTCATGATATGAATACGGGTAGTCTCCACTAATGATTGATCAGCAACTCTAATAACGCACTTCTCCCTGCACCAAATTCGCATCACCGGCATGATTAAATCCATTATTTAACACTCTAACAACAAGAAATCCGAATGTAGTTCTCTAACATTTCCAAGTTCAATTATGTCGGTCAAAATCTCTATGTAAACATACCTAGAAGTATGCTAGTGACTCTAAAATCTTTAAAAGTTGGAGTTTTTAAGTAAAACTTTTTTTTTTTTTTTTCAAACTTTTTAATTTTTTTGTAATTTTTGTTTTTAAAAACATGCTTAACCACTCCCCCACACTTAAACCTTACATTGTCCTCAATGTAATTGAATCCTCCTAGCAAAGTTAAGGCGGGAAATTTTAACATGATATGGAACAAGAAAAAGAAATAACAAAAAGCAAAAAAGAATAAGAAATACAAAACCTATGGGTTGCCTCCCATGAAGCGCTTGTTTTAAAGTCGACGGCCCGACTTAGCTCTTGCATGATTCATTCCCCATATACCAACAATCGGAAAATTTGAGGATCCACCCATAATACCTGTTTCGCAAACAATAACTCCATACAAATATTAGCACAAGAAAACAATAGTGAAATTATCGCTCGATAGAAATTTCCCCCACACTTATTCTCGTCCACACTCGGAAGTGTATAAAGAACATAGAATTCGGGAACTTCCATGTATTCCTCTTGGCAAACATGCATAGTGTTAGAATCAAGTGTTTCCAATGGTGGATATCTAGAAACAAAATCATCCAAAAATACTTTCGAAGCACATACATTCAAACCAATAAGAGGTAAAGGAGAAGAATCAATATGCAAAGGGTTAGACAAACCTTGCACAATTTCTTGTATTATAGAATCCTCTTCATCCTTAAAAAATTCGAGTGAATTACTTACCTCTTGTAGATCGTGGTCCTCTATTAAACCTTGCAACCATTCTTCGTCGTTTTCTACCTTAACCAAAGTCTCGGCATCATTAAAATCATTCGCAAGTTCAATTGGGTCTTCCACAAAATCAATGAATGTGGTTTCATCCTCTAGCATCATCTCTTCAACATTCTCATCATCGGAATCGGGCCATTCTTCCCTCATAAATCTTCCTCGGTATAAATTGTAAGATCTTCTTGTGAGGGTGTTATTTCGTTTACAACAATAGGTAAGTGATATCCAAACTCCTCCTTTTGAATAGGTGAAGGATCTTTATTATGATCCGGAGTTGGAATAACTTCCTCATTGTCGGAACATTCATACACTTCCGCAGACTCCCATCTTTCCCTAAGAAATTTTTGCCAAG
This sequence comes from Papaver armeniacum, assembly GCA_023531295.1. Taxonomy (NCBI): domain Eukaryota; kingdom Viridiplantae; phylum Streptophyta; class Magnoliopsida; order Ranunculales; family Papaveraceae; genus Papaver; species Papaver armeniacum. The sequence goes on along the minus strand of JAJJWW010001728.1, from coordinate 134,474 downwards.
CAATAAATGCATCTTCCTCAAGCTCTTCCTTTTGAATAGGTGCTTGATCATTATTAAGATCAAGGCTTGAGTAATCTACACTAGCGTCATCAAAAGTTTCTAAAGGTTGGTTAATTTGTTCGTATATTTTCTCCGAATTCCTTTGAATTTCTCGATGTGGTTCCTCCCAAACATAAGGTTGATGGTCTTGTAGTGATTCTTGCAACTTTTGTTGAAGATCCCCAATCATGGCCAACATCTTATCTGCAAAACTAGAGAATTTATGATCATAAACAAAACTATCCTCCCATCCTTGTGATTGTCCACTTACATACCCGTCATAAGGTTGTTGATATGTATGAGAATATCCATAATGTTCTGTAGGAATTTGATCATAGCCAAAAGATTGGTTTTGATTGTATCCTAAGGATGGTTGGAAGTTGTCATAATGTTGAGGTTGAAAACCGTATTGATTGTTGTAATATGCTTGCTCTTGTCCACCATACATGGAAAACCGGCACCTGAAATAAGATTCAAAAACCAAGTTAGATACGGAATAGAATCCAACCAAGCAAGAATAAAGCAAAAAGAAAAATAAAAACAACTAAAATCATCCGTTGCTCCCCGGCAACGGCGCCAAAATTTGATGCGTGTCGTAACCACAACAAATTAATTAATACTTTACTACCTAATTAACAAGTAATATAGGGTAGTCAAGGTCGATCCCACGAGGAGCACGAGATTCTAGTTGTAAAAATTGTCACGAAAGGGGGTGTAAAAGCAAAAAGAAAATAAACAAAGCAATTAAAAGATAAAGTTGAAAGCAATAAGAGAGACAAGATCAAGGAATCCTTCTTCGTTACAAAACAATGATTAAAGTTATGTTCTTTTCTACTTGTTATTAGTCACAAATTATCACCAACCGTAGGATAGCAGGTCCGCTTAGCTAGCCCCAAAATCCCTAATTTCACTGAGAGTAACAGTCCGCTTAGTTATCGATTCTATTCAAAAGAACCACCTTGAGGTTCGCTTACAAGATGTAATTCCCCTGAATGCATTAAGATTTATGAATTTAGGTTTAGTACTAGTAGTTAAACTCGGTTCGCTTGGTTCACTTTCTAGCGTTGTTTCTACACACAATTGCTCCACGGAATCCCTCCGCAAGGTCTCGTGTTTGCTACTTATGTAAAGAGTCAAGAAACGATTACTTATCTCCTAACTTTCACTAGCTTTAGATCAAATTAACAAATCAATTTAGTTGGCCACCTAAACAATCTATCAATCAATCATGAATGTCTTTAAGATCATTCCTATTAGTAAAAACAAATGATAATCATGTGAAAAACTTCAAGATAGAATTAAAAACAAAAACTCAAATCATATTAAGAACTAGGAATTCATCCTCAATCAATAAAATTAGATACTCATGTTAAGGAGTTCACACAAAGATTAAGAAAAGAAAAGTGTTGTGTGTGTAGAGATGTGTGTAGAGATTGTAGAAAACTTCTCTATTTATAGGCTTCAACATTCTCCAAATCTTCTAAGGAGTAGAATCCTTTTCCTTTAGCAATTCAATTTCCAATTTCAAGTCTTTCTCTTCTTCCATCTTCTCTTTCCAAATTTGAGTCCAATTCTCCATCCAATTCCTAGCCCAAGTCTTCACACCTATGAGAGAAGTCCATAGAAAATTCTGGAATTTTTGGCTCGCCGGAAAACTGGGATTGTGGCCGGAATTCGGCCGGAATAGTCACCGCCGGCCACCTGAAAAATTCACCGTCAGTGGAATATTCGATGGAATATTCCGTCAGTCCTCCGTTAGGACTAACGGTCAAAAATCAAACTTAACGGTCAACTGTTAGTCAACAGGGTCAAAGGGAGGTCAATGAGTCAGCTAGGTCTAGTCAGAACCGAGTCATCTGGCTAACTCGGCTGACTGGTCTTGGCCATGCCTTCCCTGTCTGTAACTTCTCTTCTCAGCCAAGATGGCTGAGCCAACTGTAACTGCACTTCTGTGCTTGTCATCTCAGCTGCAATAGATCATTCTTCAAACCACCACAACTGCAATCCACTTGCACAACTTCAAATCTCAGTTCAAACCATAACTGCATTTCTCAATGGCAGTAGCACCTTCCAAGCCATGACCATTTGCACTTGTTCATCACCACTGCCAAGCTCCAACCATGCACTATCATGAGCTGCAGTTGCAAACACCAGCAGTGCATCAAGGCACACAGGTTCAATACTCCTTCTCCATCTCAGTTGCACACATAACCAACACTGCAATGATCAATCCCAGCTCTTCCTTGCAATGCCTCCAACTTCCGTCTCGAGCTCCTCCACATCTCAGCGACAACAACAACATGTTAATTCCCTAAAACCTCAGCTTAGCTCAATTAACTTCAGCTCCATGTAACATGCTGTTCTCGGTCCCATCAAACCTGCACTGTCAATTTCCATTCAAAATCATAACCACTGCACCTGCACAGCTGCCATCATCCTCAGCTTCCTATGTAGCTGCAACTCTCTCTTACAGCTCCTCCAAATGCAATGCAGCATCACTTTCAGTTCTCCCCTGTAATGTCTTCACTGCTCATCATCTCAAACCCATTCTCACAGCACCTGTAACTCTCCAGCACCCAGTGTACAGCTCTGCCAATGTTACCAACTCCATTCTACTTACAACTCAAATTCACAGAAACCCTTTCAATTACTTATTGTCTTTGTCATCACAGATTCATTCCCTTCTTTCACTCAAACAATTGCTGCTTTCATTTATGCAACAGAGCTCATTCTTCACAAACTCATTCATTCCCTGAGAACCTATTCATTCAATCACAATAGCAGCACTTCTTGGCTCAAGCAGCACCAGATCCTCCAATCTACCACAACCATCACCAGCGGCTCAACGAAACTTTCTCTGCTGACCTGATCTTCTCATCCTTGTACTTCTTCAATCCCATTGCCATTCTGCTCATGTAAGAACCGCAACTCCACCAGAACCACTTTCCACAGCTTCTATCAGCAACAGCTTGTCTTCTCCCTTTTTGATCAATTTGCAACAAACCCTAAGCTCGGCTACTTCCAGTGACTCGTATTAATCTTCAACCCAATTTAATCACAAACCCATCTTCGAATTGTAACTCTCTCTTCATGGCGGCAAGCAACAGCAACACACTTCAATACCCTTTTAATTCATGGCAAATAACAACCCCTTTTCATCAATTCTCTGCATATCGATCTCTGTTCTTCAATCTCTAATTTCTTCGAACTTCATCACCATCTCAAGATTCAAACACAAAAACGATCCCCAAATCCATTTCAATCCACTGAATGTTGACTGCAACAACTTCAGATAGAAACCCAATTTCGATTCTGTCTCTAACTTTCATCGCAACCCCTATCTGTCTCGATCAATTTCTCGGCTTCCCGAGTTCGATTAATAATATGCGGCTTCTATTTCTCCTTCTCGCCTGAGAAGTAATTGATGAGTGAACGAGAGACATCCCTCTCGATCTTAGGGTTATAGATTAGGGTAGGATGATGACACCCCACTGCTAAAATACACCCCAAGCTGGTGCTCCATAATAATTGGTTACTCTGATAAGGGCTAGCCTATTGGTCTCCCCTTAACCACAGCTAGGCTGTCTTTAATAATTCTCCAACAGAGATGCCCCTTAACAATGATTGGGCTCCAGATAGTGTTCTCCTGTGAAATGACAATTTTGCCCTTTTGGCTCAAATAGGGTGATTTCTTCTTCTTTTCCTCCGTGCGACTCCAAAGTAGCTATAAAACTCAAAACAAGCGTAAAATACATAATTTACAAGAAAAATAGCAAAGAAAGCATAAACTACTAGATAGTAAATTAGGTGTATTCTACACCTATCACTTGCTAGGGGTGCAAGAAGCCATAATGGACAAGTCAGATAGGAAGGCCAAGTACATTCCCAAGTTGCCACCACTTATCATTCCTAGCAGCAGCAGCAGTAGAGGCTATGTCACCTCAGCAAAGACTAGTTCTCCATCTCCAAAGAGCAAAGAACATCCCAAAGCTACCTCCAATTAGGAATATCACTTATGCAGAAATGAGATCAAGGCGTGAAATGGCTTATGCTATAACTGTGATGTGATGCGTGTCGTAGGTGCTCAAATTAATTCACTTATATTCTACTTTACTAATGAATAATATATCAGTAAATAAGGTTCGTACCCACGAAGAGCATGGAGATTTAGTTGTCAAAAAGTGTCACAATGGGGGGTTTGTTTTAGATTTTGGAACAAAGTAAATAACAAAGCAATTATGAGTAATTAAGATTGCAAGCAATGAGGAGAAATATGATCAGGGAATCCTTCTTCGTTACTAAACCATCATCAAGTTATTATATTCATCCATTAATACAATTAATCACATATTATTACCAATCGTGGAATAAAAGCTAGCTCAATGCTATCCCCTAAATTCCTTAAATCACTGAATACGGAAGCTCTCCAATACCAGATTATATTCGTCTAAACCACCTAATAGTAGCTCACTCAAGGTGTAATTTGTTCGAATGCTTTATCTTTTGTGAATTATATATTGATCCTAGTAGTTAGACTCTTAGCTCAAGGTCCACTTTCTAGTGTTGTTTATATACACAATTGCTACACAGAATCCCTCTGCAAGAAATTGTGTTCTCTACTTTTGTATGAATTATTCGACTATTACTTATCTCCTAACTCAATACTAGCATTTGATTGATTCAACAAATTAATTCAGTTGGCCACCTAAACAATCTATCAATCAATCATAAAAATTATAATTAGTATAAACAATCAATAATCATGTGAAGAACTTAAAAATTGATTTATATAATAACTCAAATCATGTCTAGAACTTAGAATTCATCCCCAATCACTAAGAAGTTTAGCTACTCATGGTACTAACAAAACCCATGAGTTTCATATGATAAAATGGTAAAGAAATAGTTACGGTGATGGAAATAGCTCCAAACCCTAGCTTTCCCCCCTTGTGTTCTCCTCTCCAATGGCTTGATAAAAGATTAAAAGATATTCCCAAAAATATCAAGAGAGTATCTTAAATAGGTCTCCAAGTTATAGAAGTGCCCGTGCTTCGAATCCCGTGTCAAACGGTTACCAAAACTAGCCGCAACATTTTCAAACTCGTTGTAAACTAGCAAAACTCACGTCCAACATCTTTCATGGGCTTCTCGCAAATAAGAAAATCCCAGCCCAATCCAACTCTCGACTTCATTTGGCTTGTCGATTCTGAAACCGATGACTTCATTATTTTTTCCTCTTATTACAGCCATGACATTACGTCCTAACTTCTCCTGTAACTTTTAACAATTTTGTTCTTTTCAATCTCTACTGAGACTTCTAGACGTAAACTCTCCCGGATCTTTTTTTTAGTTTTCCCGCTTTCTATCACGGCTTGGTTTTCCATACGTAACATCTCCCCATCACTTTTCGCTATCTTTATTGCTTTCTCTTCTTACGTTAAGGCCAGGATAACAACCCATACGAACCGAACACCTCTGGTAGGCTTATAAAAAGTACCTACAATGGTAACTACAAGTGCACAGTGTCCTAATGTAACACAGGGCAAGCACATGTCGATCCTCAGGGACAAGGTGGGTGTGGATTTGAAGCTATGGTCTTACTACTACTGATTTCAGAATAAAAAGTAACCAAAAAGGGGTTTTTGTTTCCGAAACGGCTAGATGATGGTAGTAACTGAAATAACAAAAATGAAAGCAAAGAGTAATCTACAAGCAGATAAATAAGGTGCTAGGGCAGTCGAATCTACCGCTTAACATACAATAAGTCAATTCAGTCTCAATACTATTCTTGTCCCTTATAATGGATACCGGTGGTATTCCGCCTATCCATGGAAGTTTCAGGAGGATGGTTTAGTGTCACTAAGATGATTCATAATCCTAGTATTAGCTTCCCTCTCACAAAAAAAACTAACCGCAAATCAATCACTTAGATAATTAAACAAACCTGATATGGATAATCTAATCGCAACTAAGGTATCCCTCCAAAGTACTAACTGTCTTCTCAGGGCACAACTAGTCTAAGGATCGAATAACAATCAGTTAAGCACGAGTTGTAGCATAATCAACATAGTGTTATTCTAACTACAATGGATACATGGCATACACTGTGAGAGAAAAATGCTGAAGGCTCAGATTATATTTATCCAAAACATTATAGCATAACAAGAATAATATCAATACATGAACCAAACTTAGCAATAGATTAATGGTTTCATCTAAACCCTAACTATGAAATTAGAACATAATGGAGATAATAAAATCAAACATGAATTACTGCTTGGTGCACCGGCTAATCCGGGCATGCCCTTTTCATACAATTCTCATCCATATTTATACATGAAAATCTCTCAATCTCTTAGAATTTGATAACTAGAGAACACCCACTCACCCAAAGTATGTTTTCTGACAAACCCCTTCTGCAATTCAACTCTGCAACTCCTTGATTTGATGTTTTCTTTTAGATATTGGAGATAACCCTAATTCTCTCTCTAAATCCTAACTTCTAGGGTTACTGTGTGTGACAATGGAGAACATAAGACGGAGAGAGAGATATTAGAGGGTTGATTGATTGCATAGGGTGGCTGATAGGTTGGCTGTATTCAGAGTTGGTCGGGGTAAAGGTGATTGATGGAGATGGGATAGTTGTTCTGCAGAAATTGGAGAAGATGAGAACGAAAAGAAAAGTGGTGTTTGGCTCTGCTCGAATAGGGTAAGGAGACGGAAGGCTAGGGTGTGAGACAGGCACATCATGATTTGATGAGTCGATTGGAGATGCGTTTGATGCACAAAAGCTAAACCGAATCCGACGGCTCAGACTGGACTCAGGCTTGGTCTTGGAATTTTATCTCTTCTAGGCCCATGTCTTCTTCAAGGCTAAATCCACAAGCCCACTTCTAGTTTTTAGTCGTGCAAACGACATTCTTCACTCGTGGATGAGGTGCAAATGGCATTCTTCACTTGCCTTCTAGCGGGAGCTTTGTCATCTCTCTTCCGTTGCCATCAATTTTCTGCTTCTTTTGGCCTCTCAATTCATCCAAGCTTTATTTAGTACCTAAAAACACAAAATTAATTAGTACAAGTATTTATTCTTGAAAACAATGAAAATACAGAATTTGGGATAATATATGATTTAAAGCGCAAAAGATGAGTTAAATGCCAATAAAAAGGTGTAGAAATATGCACTATTTGGCACTCATCAAATACCCCCAAACCTGAATTTTACTTGTCCTCAAGTGAAACAGAAATTAAGAAATCCTAACTATACCACTATCGCTGGTCTCTCGAATGCATTTAGCATATGCACTAAGCCTTTAAATCCCTAGGTGTCCCTAGTGGACGAGTTGTAGTCTCGTGAGGGTTTACCGCAGGTGTACCCACAAAACCTTCACCAACTTCAGAGCGTAATGGAGTCCTAAGCATCCAAGCATCTATGAGGACATAGAGTTTCTGCATGCTAGTAATAAGAAGTTAGAACTACCAAAGAACGCATTCACATCCTTAAGAGTTGAGCGAGAAATAACCATACCATATGAAAGAATTCGGGTTCGAGAGTAATCACAAGCCTCGACTTCTGCCTCACCATTAGGGTTTTATGATAATTGCACTCAAAAAGACCGATTTTTTAGTCTCTCATGTGTACAGAGACAAGAATAAAGAGAGAAATCTGCAAGACGTTGAATGGTGGGAAGGAAAACCTTCCGAAATAATTTACGGAGACTCCACAAAATTGTGGGAAAAAGAATCTTTTCTCGATGATCTCTAAGAAAGGAAATCAATCATTAGCGAGGATGGGAGTACTCACTTACCTTCACATCTGATAGGCAATCAACACCACTCTCACAACATCTATAGAAACGTCTTCAATCTTTGGTCTTCAACCGTTGATGACAAACTTCTTAAAACCTTGACAATTTCTTATTCTTCTCTTCAATTTCCTCGTTGCTTGGAATTTCTTCTAATTCTTCTTCTTTACCATGGTGTTAAGAAAATAAAACTACAATAATTGATTTTTTTTAATTATTTTTTTTTTATAAAACTAATTTTTTTTTATTATTATTATTTTTTTTTATTTTTTTATTTTTTAACAGAGATATGACAAACTAAAAGTAACAAAATAATAATGAAACCACTAAAGCCATGGATGAAGGACGTTATCACTAAATTCTTCACAACTTGTATTGTCTTGATTTCATAAACTTCACTAATTCTCATTTTTTTCTGTTTACCTTGCTCTTGTAAGATAAGTCTTTACTTGTGTATAGATTTCTGCTTTTTGTATTGTATCTTCACTTTTGAATAAGACTTTTTATTTTCCTTAAACTGTTGTTGCATGTGAACCTCGGACTATTTCAACTTTCTTCATAGAATCTGACGTTGCTTTGCTCGTTGGCGATGATGTGTTTCTATGGACCTGTTGATGTTGTTGAGAGAGAGAGAGAATGGTGATAACTGCAAATCAAACTACAAGAAGGAGTTTTCATCTTTAGACGTCATCCTCATGATTGAAAGAATTAGCACTTAATAGATCAAAAATAGTGCTGAAAGTGGTGCGAAGTTGGGTAGCTCACCATTCCTACCCGGAATTTACGTACGGTGACACACACTCTAAAAGGAATTTTTAGATAGTCACAAAAATTGAAGGTCAGTTCCTCGCTTGATGTAAAAATAGGTAGTCTCCACTAAGGGTGATCAAAATCTACTACCAAATATCTTTGCAACACCTAATTTGCCCACTAGCATGGTTAAATCCAACTTTAACGCTCTAACAACCAAGAAACCCGATTGTGTTCTCCAGTACTCACAAGTTCAGTTATTTCGGTCAGACTCTCTATGTAAACATAGCTAGGATCATGCTAGTGACTCTAAGATATCTAAAAGTTGGAGGTTTTATTTTGAATTTGTAAATTTTTTTTTTTTTTTTTTAAGGTGGAAAAGACTAAAAACTTTATATGCAAAATACTCCCCCAAACCTAAATCTAACATTTTCCTCAATGTTTCAAAATATGATAAGAATTTAAATAGCAGCATACCATGAGAACCATGTTGATTAGAGAAAAAGGCAGAAATTACCGGTATGTCGGCGAAAGCAAGGTTAGAGCTTCATTATTCAAGGCTAGAATCCAACATTTTCAGCTGAGATCATTTTGGATTATTTCTTCTCCTTTTCCTCCGTGCGACTCCCGAGTATCTAATAACTCAAAAACACACATAAGATACATAATTCACACGAAAAATAGCAAAGAAAGCATAACTACTAGATAGTAAATACGGTGTATTCTACACCTATCAGATTCCCCCACACTTAGACTTTGCTAGTCCTCGAGCAAATCAAACAAAGCAATAAAATACAACAACTCCGTGTCGTCGAGGCTACGGTCACTTTTAGCATAAATAACAAGCCTTTAAACCCCTAGGTGTCCCTAGTGGACGAGTTATAGTCTCGTGAGGGTTTACTAGAGATATACCCACAAAACCTATTTTTCCAACTTACTAGTTCTCCGTAATGATAGTATCCAACGCGCTAAGAAGACATAGAGATTCTGCACACTAGTCATAAGAAGTTAGACACATAAATGAACACAATCTCATTCTTAAAAGTTGAAAGAGAAGTAACCATCCCTTCTCGACTAAAATTCGGGTTCGGAGTGATCAAAAGTCTCGACTCTCGCCTCACAAGAAAGGGTTTTATGATATTGCTCTCAATAATAAACTGACTCTTTATGGGTCACACATGTGTCCAGGTTGGAATGAAGAGAGAATCCTGAGACACGTTGAATGGTAGGAAGGCATAACCCTCCGAATGTTTTGAAAACCCACATCTTTTATAAATTTTTGAAAACCCATTTTTCTAACGATCTCTTTGAAAGGAAATCAAACCATTTAACGAAGGTGGGAATATGCTACTTACAGAAATCCGTTCGGGCGTGCAGCTAGCACCACTCTCACAAGATCCATAGAAACTTCTTCGGTCTTCTATCGGTGTCTTCATCTTCGTCTTCGGTCTTCAACTCTTGATGATAACTCTCGAACTTCTTAGAATCTCAACAATATGATTATTTCCTCTAATTCCTTGTCGCTTGAAACTTCATTATAGATATTCCTTCTTTCCATATGCTTTATTGAAAGAATACAAAAATAAAAACAAACTATACAAACCCAATTTTTTTCCTTTTTCTTCTTTTTTTTTTTTTTTTTTTTTCTCAATTTTTTTTTTGTTTTTTTTTTTTTTTTTTTCTTTTTTTTTTTTTTTTTTTTGACTAACAAATAAAAATAAAACAAAATAAAAACATTTTTCTTTTGTCTTTTTTTTTCTTCTAATTTTCGTTTTTTTTTTTTTTTTTTTTGATTGAGACAAGAGAAAGTAAAATACAAAAATAAAATAAAAATGTAAATACAATGCCATGGTGTAAGTACTTTACCGCTTGAATCTTCACAACTTATATATCTTGATATCATAGACTTCTCGAATTCTCATCCTTAATAATTTCCACTCTTGTATAATAGTCCTCAACTTATAAAAATTCTGCCCCTGTTTTGTTGCTTTACTCAAATCAAATCGCCCATTTCTGCATCGTTGCTTGTAAACCTCGAACGTATTCAACTTTCCTTCGAATTTGTGATGCTCCTCTTGTTGATGATGATGGTGTTTCTATGGACCCGTTGGTGTAGAGAGAGATAAGGTGGATGGTGCTAACTCGCGAACAAGATCACAAGTGGTATGTAAGTTAGCAATTCGATGTCACCAACATGGTTGATAAAAATAGCACTCAAGAGATCAAAATAGTGCTTCTATGGTGGGAAATTGGACAGCTCACCATTCTGCCCGGAATTTACGTACGGTGACACACACTCAAAAAGCACAATTTAGACAGGTACAAAGAATTGAAGGTCGGTGCCTCACATTATGTAACATGGGTAGTCTCCACTATAGGGGATCACTGTTCTAATACCGAATTCAGTCTACACCTTATTTGCCACTGGCATGGTTAAATCCAACTTTAACTCTCATACAATTAAGAAACCCGATCATGTTCTCTGTCATCTCTAAGTTTAGTCACTATTGTGAGATTCTCGATGTAATCTTAGCGACATGTATACTATGTGACTCTAAACTAACCATAAGTTGGAGTTTTCTTATTCACTAGTTCACAAAAAAGTTGAAAAATTTCAAAAACTTACAACATAAACCACTCCCCCACACTTAAACTTTACATTGTCCTCAATGTAAATTGAATCATCCAAAGTAAGTCAAGGTGGGAAATCCTAGCAAGAAATCAGCAAAAACAAAGAAAACAAAACAAGAAAAACTAAAAACAAGAAAAGAAATAAATACAAGACAAGAAATACTCATCCTTTGGGTTGCCTCCCAATTAGCGCTTGGTTTAAAGTCGTCACCCGACTATCTCCTTGCTTTCTATGACTCCTCCGGAGGGAGTACATCCACAAAGTTAACTCCTTCCACCACTTCGGAAGTGAAGTTCTCATAATATGGTTTCAACCGGTGCCCATTAACTTTAAGTTCTTTCCCCCGTAGCTATGCTACGAATTTCCACCGCACCATGAGAAAACACATTAGTAACAATAAAAGGTCCGATCCATCGTGACCTTAATTTACCCGAAATAAATGCAAGCGAGAATTAAACAAAAGCACTTTCTGCCCTATGCAAAATTGTTTCCTAGAAATCATGTTATCATGGAATGCTTTCGTTTTTTCCTTATAAATGCGTGAACTTTCAAATGCATCATTGCGAAGCTCCTCTAGCTCTTGGAGTTGTAACTTCCTTTGCTTTCCAGCCCCATCCATCTCCATGTTGCATTGCTTAATAGCCCAAAACGCCTTATGCTCAATTTCCACGGGTAAGTGACAAGGTTTACCATACACAAGCCTAAAAGGAGACATTCCAATAGGTGTTTTATATGCGGTTCTATACGCCCACAAAGCATCATTAAGTCGCATGCTCCAATCCTTCCTTGTTGGGTTCACTGTCTTTTCTAGAATGGATTTCACCTCCCTGTTAGACACCTCGGCTTGTCCATTGGTTTGGGGATGATAAGGTGTTGCAATCTTATGCGACACATTGTACTTCCTTAACAAGCTTTGCAAGAACCTCGTTTTTGAAGTGAGAACCCCCATCGCTAATTATCGCCCTTGGAATTCCAAACCTTGCAAAAATATTAACTTGCACGAAATCTGAAACAACTTTAGAATCATTAGTTGGGGTGGCTTTAGCTTCCACCCATTTCGAGACATAATCAACCGCAAGTAAGATATAAAAATTCCCATGGGAGTTGACAAAAGGCCCCATAAAATCAATACCCCATACATCAAAAACTTCAATAAATTGGATAAAAGTTTGTGGCATTTGATTTCGGGCACCTAGATTGCCGGTTCTTTGGCACCTATCACAAGTTGTACAAAATATATGCGCATCCTTAAACAAAGTTGGCCAATAAAAACCACTTTCAAGTACCTTGTGCGCGGTTCTCTTACTCCCAAAATGTCCTCCGTAAGCATAAGAGTGACAAAAAGACAAGATAGAGTTAAATTCGTATTCGGGCACGCACCTTCGTATCACTTGGTCACTACCATGTTTCCATAAGTATGGATCATCCCATATGTATTGGTTCCTAACCTCTTAAGTTTGTCCCTCTCAAGACGAGACAAATTCTCAGGATTTGTTTAGAAACTAAGTAATTCACAATATCGGCATACCATGGTTCTCCAAAGGCAATCGAGAAAAGTTGCTCATCCGGGAAACTTTCACGCAACGGGATAGTCTCCTTGTCCACAGCAAGTCGGCTCAAGTGATCCGCAACGGTGTTCTCAATTCCTTTCTTGTCTTTGATTTCAATATCAAACTCTTGCAAGAGTAAAATCCACCATATGAGCCTCGGTTTCGCCTCTTTCTTTGTAAGCAAGTACTTAAGCGCTGCATGATCAGAAAAGACAACAACTTTCGTACCAATTAGATAAGAGCGAAACTTTTCCAAAGCAAAAACAATAGCTAATAACTCTTTTTCAGTGGTTGTGTAGTTTTGTTGAGCCTCATTTAACGTTCTAGAAGCATAATAGATAGCATGAGGAAGCCTCCCCACACGTTGCCCAAGCACCGCACCAACCGCATAATCACTAGCATCACACATGAGTTCAAACGGCTTACTCCAATCCAGTGGTTTAATGATAGGGGCTGAAATCAAAAGCTCTTTCAAACGATTGAATGCCGCCATACATTTCTCATCAAAGTTAAAAACCACATCTTTTTGCAATAAGTTACATAGTGGTGAAGCTATCTTGGAAAAGTCCTTGATGAACCTACGATAAAAACCTGCATGACCAAGAAAAGAACGTATCTCCCTCACCGTAGTGGGAGGGGTCAGAGCACGAATAAGGTCTATCTTAGATTTATCAACTTCCAAGCCTTTAGAAGATATTATATGGCCTAAAACTATGCCATGAGTTACCATGAAATGGCACTTCTCCCAATTTAGCACAAGATTTGTTTCAACACATCGTTCAAGGATTAGAGACAAATTATTCAAGCAAAGGTCAAATGAATCACCAAAGACACTAAAGTCATCCATGAACACTTCGATTATGTTTTCAACATATTCCGAAAAGATACTTACCATACACCTTTGAAAGGTAGCCGGAGCATTGCATAAGCCAAAAGGCATCCTTCTATAAGCAAAAGTACCGAAAGGACAAGTGAAAGTGGTTTTCTCTTGGTCCTCCGGCGCTATCACAATCTGATTATAACCTGAATAGCCATCAAGAAAGCAATAGTAAGAGTGTCCAGCTAAACGTTCAAGCATTTGATCAATAAAAGGTAAAGGAAAGTGATCTTTTCTAGTGGTGGCATTCAATTTCCTATAATCAATACAAACTCTCCAACCGGTTTGCACACGAGTTGGGACAAGTTCATTCTTATCATTCTCCACCACCGTCACACCCGATTTCTTTGGTACGACTTGCACCGGGCTTACCCACTTGCTATCGGATATGGGGTAGATAACACCCACTTCCAAAAGCTTGAGTATCTCCTTTTTCACAACTTCCATCATGGGAGGATTCAAACGACGTTGCGCGTCCCTTTTAGGCTTTGCATCATCCTCCAAACGAATTTTGTGCATACAAACGGCAGGGCTAATACCCTTGATATCGGCAATTGTCCATCCTATGGCCGTCTTGTACTTCCTTAGCACCCTTAGAAGTTTTTGCTCCTGTAAATCACTAAGCTTGTTAGAAACAATCACCGGTAACTCTTCATTATCACCCAAGTACAAGTACTTAAGGTGGTCGGAAGAGGTTTCAATTCTAAAATCGGAGATTTAATAATTGAAGGTACAAGCTTTTCATCACCGCATGGTAAAGAAATAAAAGAGATATTATGAGTTTTCGGGCATTCTTGTAGTGAATTGAGATCACCAAGAGCTTCCTTGACTTCATTACCACACTCTACACCATTATCTATGGATGTAGTTAACACGGTTTCAAAGCATCATCACCGTTTAATTCAAACATTTGTTGTGCCAATGTATCCATCACATCAATGGAGAAACAAGAGTGGACATCGCTAGGATATCTCATCGTCTCGAAAATGTTGAAACGTATTGTCTCTCCATCAAATTCCATAGTTAGCGTTCCCTTATCCACATCAATTATGGTTTTCGCCGTTTTCATGAAAGGACGCCCAAGTAGCAATGGAAGAGACGAGTCCGGTGCACCTTCATCCATCTCTAACACACAAAAGTCCGCTGGAAATACAAGTTGATTAACCTCGCACAAGAACATCCTCAACAATACCCATTGGGTAAACATTAGAGCGATCGGCTAATTGCAATACAATTTCAGCCTTTTTAAGAGGACCAAGATCAAGTGAATTATACATTGACGCAGGCATAACATTAACTAAGCACCTAAGTCCAACATAGCTTTGTTAAAAGTTGTGTTACCAATTTTGACGGAATGTCGAAACTACCCGGATCCTTGCACTTAAGTGGGAGTTTGTGTTGTAAGATTGCCGAAACATTCTCCCCCACACTAAGCACTTCATTACCTTTGAGCCTTTGTTTGTTGGTACACAAGTCCTTCAACACCTTTGCATACTTTGGAACTTGCTTGATAGCATCAATGAGTGGTATGTTCACATGGATCTTTTTAAGAACGTCTAAAATCTCCTTTTCTAGTTCCGCCTTCTTAGAACTTGCAAATCTGAGAGGAAAAGGTAGAGGAGGAACATAAGTAGAAACCGGAGTTTTAGAGTTAGAAATAGGTACCTCAGAAGTTTGGGGAGAATCCTCGGTTTTCTCCTCCAAAACAGGTTCCTTTGGTGTCTCCACCTTGCCCGAATCAGCAACTTCGGGTTGCACAAGTTGTGTACCGCTTCTCAACGTAATAGCATTGACACCCTCTTTTGGGTTAATAGGTTGAGAAGGAAGTCTCCCACTATTTTGTGCCTTCAAATTGTTGATATCAACCGCCATGGAGCCCATTTGTGTTTGCAACTCCTTAATAGCACTCTTAGTCTCTTGTTGACTTTCTTTGAACATGGTGGAAATGCCTTGCATAAAAGTTTGAAGCTTTGCATCAATATCAGCACCTTGAGTTTGCATTGATTGTTGTGCTTGAGGTTGTTGAAATTGTTGTTGTTGTGGTTGAAATCCACTAGGACGGTTGAAAGTAGGTTGTTGAATGGCTCCTTGCTTGTTAGCATAGCTAAAATTGGGGTGATCTCTCCATCCCGGATTGTAAGTGTTGGAGTAGGGATCATACCGTCTTGGTTGATTCGGAAAGATCGCATTAGCTTGCTCGTCTTCATAAGATTGAGGAGAAGTTGGTATAACCGCGGATGCAACTTGTTGCAACATTGCTGTCATGTTACCCATTTGTTGACGAACTTCCTCCACCTCGCTCACTTCACTCACCCTTCTTAGAATCACATCCGAACCACGACTCAAGAATTGTTGTGAGTTCGCTGCCATGTTTTCAATCAACTCCCTAGCTTGTGCCACCGTCTTGCTAACTAGTGCACCACCACCCGCAGTCAATAAGATTCCTATCACTTGATTGGAGTCCTTCATAGAAGTATTGGATGATCATAGCGTCACTAAATTGGTGATGAGGGCAGCTCGCAACCAATCTCTTGTACCGTTCCCAACATTCATATAAGGATTCTCCCACGTTTTGCTTCATCCCACAAATTTCTTTGCGAATTTGAGTAGCCTTGGATGCAGGAAAATATCTCTCCAAAAAGAGTTTCTTCAACCCATTCCATGTTGTGACACTTCCGGGAGGTAAATAGTACAACCAATCCTTAGCACTATCCATTAAAGAGAAACGGAAAACCTTCAACATTGCACCATCCGCCTCAACGTTTGCTGGAAGCATAGCCGTGACAATGGTGTGGAAGTCCAAAAGATGTTTGTTTGGATCTTCATTCACCATGCCATGGAATTTTGGTAATTCTCTAAGCAACCCCGCTTTATCTCAAAAGTAGAGTTCGTTTGAATACACCCCCAGTATCAAGCCTATGAGAAGCTAAGTCCTTGAGTGAACGATTTGCATCACCCATTTCTTCTTCTTCTCAAGTCGGAAAATCTCTTCTCCTACTTCCTCCTCGTGCTCGTCCGTTGTGTCTTTACTTGGTTGGAGTATTGTGCCGCGTCTAGTAGCTATCCCGCACCTTGGATAATTCCAATCCTTAGAAGCCGTAGATTATGCACCTGCAAACAATTCTCGCAAACAAGTGAGAAACAAGATAAGAACCGAAAAGCAAAGATAAAAGCAAAAATTGTAAAAAGAAACTAAAAACTTAATAACAAGCCGTATGCCTCCCGGAAACGGCGCCAAAAAATTTGATCGTGTGTCAATCCGTCAAATATAATTTCACTTTCTTACGCACTAAATTTAAATGAAGCACAAGGTAAGGAAGAGTTCGTATCCACAGAGAGGCAATTGTTGTTAAGTAATTTTCAGTTTCTAAAGTAACCCGGGGGATGTTTGTTGTTTAAGAAATAAAAGTAATTGAAAGCAAAGTAAATAGTTTGAGAAATCAATAAGGAGAAGATATTGGTCAAGGGATAGTATCATTCACAAACATGTATTTTCATCAATGATTAGAATTGGTATTTAATCTCGTAATTATTAAAAGTCCTAGGATATCTTGATCGCAAGTATAACCCGTTAATTCCCTGTTTTCATCACAACCACATTAAAAGATGCATAAGTGAATTCTTCGTCGAAAGCAACCTAAAGTGTAAAAGCACAATTAAGTTTAACTCCCTAAGAGCATTAAGTTTTATGGAATAAGACTCATCAATGCAAACGAATGTGTAAAAGCACTAGACGTTTTAACAAAAGTTATGATTCACTTGTGACTAATAGGATGTATCACTACAAGCACTAACCACAATTATGCTACTTAGAATCAGGGATAAACAACTTTTTCGTATTGAAAACCCTAATATAGCTCTAGAGATGAACACAAATCGGATTGATTCCGGACTCAACCTAACAAGTTTTCAAATCTTATAACACTATTAATTGTGAATCACAAACAATAATTACTGAGACAAAACTAATTCATTGAATCAAAAGCATGTTGAGAAATCAACTTTTATCCCATAACCAATAAGATGTTTAGCTACTCATAGCTATGGAGTTCATCATCATCAATATTCAATAGAAAAACAAAGAAGAAGAAGAACAAAACCAAACCCTAGAAGCAAAACAAAAGTGGCTCTCCAAAAGAATTCCAAGCAAAAAGATATATCATGTGTTGTAGAAAACCTCCCTTTTATAACTTTTCTCCAACTTCTAAAATTAGGTCTAGTCTTCAAAGTCCATTAGGTGAGAGTCCACCAAGCCCACTAGGATGAGAAACCCGTGTAGAAAATACGCCCCGAAAACGGTCGCCGGAAGTCTGGGATTGTGGCCGGAAATCGGCCGGAAAGTCGCCGGAAATCGGCTCCGGTGACCGGCAAAGTCCGCCCGGTCACCGGTCAACGGATCGGATCGGGTCAGGTCAACGGGTGAGTCGGATCGGGTCAAACCGGGTTGGATCGGGTCAGAACTGGATCAGCTGAGTTAAAGTGGGTCAGAAAACCAGGTCAGGGTCTTTGCCATCTTGCCAGGCCATTGCACAGGCTTGTGCTGTGTTGCACAATCCTTGTGCATAGCCAGCCATCATGGCCCTGGCAGTTCCATCCATTTAACTCACAGCCACTGCACTTGTAATGCCATTGCCATCATCCCGAACCTCCATATTAACCACCAAGTACCATTCCCTCTCGCATTGCCATCACATCATAACCTCGCTTCCCACATATCCACCGTAGGCTCGGCCATCCGAGCTCAAAGCCATTCTAGCTCTTTGCAATCGCTTCTCCACCAACCTCGGTTCACCCGGGTACATGCTACACTTCCACCGCATTATTGCTTCAATCGTACCAAGTCAAGACCGACTTCATACCAAAGATCACTAACAACACTAATGCACCACCAACAAAGCATATAACTCGAGCGATTACCCATAACACCTTCTCGGCAAAGACTGACTCCATTCGGTTCTATCCATAATCAAGCTACGAAGCAAAATAACGCGACCATTCATCTTCGTACTTGACTGCAATTTGTACCAGCAAGTGCACACTCCTACAGATTCATGACATACAACTCCATCCCCAGCTTTGCATTACATTGAGCCTCGACATCAATTTGTACCACCAAGTCCCTTTATTGCCCCCCTGCACAAGCTGCTCGCAAAGCACAACACAACCACACAAAGCAACAACATCGTCTGTCTCTCATGACCTAATCTGTAGCTTCAATTTCAGCATCTCCCTCTTGCACTTTACTAGCTCTTCCTGTCAGCTCAAATCACCAACACAGGCCACATCTTAACACCCAAGTTGCCAGCAAATTCAAACCCTGGCCATTCAACACAGCTGCATCATTCTCTTCTCCTTCTTCCTTATCAGCTTCTTCTCCACCGATAACCACATCAAATCGATCTCACCTCAGCCCATCACAACAACAAGACCAACCACTTCCTTCAATCGAATATCGACCTTTACGAGGCAACGCTGCTTTAAACCAAATCACCAAAACCCCTTCCCCGTTCTTCATAAGAAACCATTACAACGACCTTTATTCACCGAGTTCTCTTCCAACAGCAACATCGATTTCTCGGGCCCATTCTCTCCACCAACAAATAGCGAACCCATCTCGTTGTTCTCTTGATTCCGTTCATTGCCTCAATCAATTGCAACAATGACCTCTCATTGATTCTTCCCTAATCCAGAGCAACAGATCTCATTTCTCTCAAACCCTGACATGAAATCTTCATCGATTTTGATCTGCTTCTTCCACTCTCGGTTTATCAAACAACATACCCATCTCCTCAATTGTACGAATTGATTCATCACCTCCATCTCTGCCTCTCTTGATTTCTGGCTACAATCATTAACAGCCGTGTTTCTAACAGCTTCAGGTGAAAACATTGAATGAAATGAAATGAGAAGAAGAGAATCGATTAGGGTTGTAATGATGTATTTGGATATTGACACCCCTCTGCATTAGATAAGGGGTACCCCAATGGATGCCCCATAAAATGTGGTGGCTTTCATTTAATACTTCTCCAAAAGAAATTTGTCCCTTAACGAACTGCAGACTGTCTTTAGTGAACTGTCAGATGGTTGCTCCTTAACTTTGACCAGGCTCAGAGATGGTGTTATCCTCAAAATGACGGCTTTGCCCTTTTTGCTCAATTTTGGATTATTTCTTCTCCTTTTCCTCCGTGCGACTCTCGAGTATCTAATAACTCAAAAACACACATAAGATACATAATTCACACGAAAAATAGCAAAGAAAGCATAACTACTAGATAGTAAATACGGTGTATTCTACACCTATCAATAACCTCGATCAAACATGGACGAATAAGATGTACAACTTACCGAGATAGAAGCTTCTATTCCATGCTTCGACTGAAGTCCGTTTCGAGAATAAGTATTATCGCTAGACATGGTATGAAAGGTATGACAATCGAAAATTTCTTCTGTGAAACTAACTCAGGAATGGAAGAAATATTTGCGCAAGTATTAAACCCTAAACCTTGGAGATATATACAAGATACGGCAGGCACTTATCTTATGCAAATAGTCAATTCAGTTGCGGGTTTTACTGAAACTAAGTCTTTGAACAAGGTCAATACTAGAGATGCGGAGTAAAATAATACACTGGAGACTGACCAAAGCTAGGCACGGTCGGCCAAGTCACACGACTTTGTATTTAGATTTGTTTTAGGTTTATTTTTATTTTTATTATTTTTTGTTCTTTTTTACGCCTTTGGTATTGTTCGATTCTTTTCAGATTTGGAGCGAAGCTACAAGGAAAGAAAAAGTGCTATAAAAGGAAAGCATCTTCCAAAGAAGGAAAGAAAAGAGGAATTCAAAAGGAGTGAAGAAGAAGATTTTGTATATAGCTATTTTGTTTTATTTTTAGAAACTATAAATAGGGTTTCATTGTTGTAATTTTTTCTTTTGGACACTTTTTGGACTTTATTTTTCTTTTGGACTGGACATTATTTTTAAAACCCTAAGGAAGGGTTAAAAATTAAATATAAATCTGTTTGCGGGGAAGGACGATGATTCGATCTTGTCTCGGCCCCTCGGGTTCGTACACTGACATCGGAGTCGGTGGCCTGAGTCGACTTCAACGGTTCATCGCCCGTCTGGTACGGGAGGTAAGACTATCCACCCACGAATCCCCTGTTAGTGGGTTTTATTTTGTGTGACAACTCACACCCCTGCAATAGAATGTCGAACTGGTATTACAATAGCCAATACAACGAATATCCGATCGAGTTTCAAAATGGACGTTACTACTTTGACCATAATGTGAATAGTGGTTGGGAACATCAGCCTTTTGAAGGTTATGGTCCATACCATGGTGAGCCCAATTACTATCCATACGCCCACCGGTCATACGAGCAAAATTCCTCTCTACTAGAGTCCGCACGTAAGTTAGCCGAGTCACACAAAAGTTACTTGAGTCGACACGTAGTTCAACTGAGATGAATAACTTAGTTATGGACAAAAGCAATGCAATGTGTGAACCTTCTTTCCTAGATAAAATCAGGAAGTCATGTGAGTCGACTCAAAAAATGTTGTTAGAGGCCCAGGAAAGAACTGCTCAAGATAGTCTTAATTTCCAATATAGTGTTTCCAATAGTACCTTTGAAAATGAAGATAGTTATTCACATAATCAAGATGACGAGGTTAAACTTGGTAACACTACTTTTTTAGATGAGGTTCAACCATTTTCATGCTATTATGATGATTATGATAGTGTTGATGAAGAATCGGATACACATAGGCATAGTGATCAGGAATTTATTACTTCAATGGAGCTTCACAATGATAATATTATTTCTAGTTCAAATCCAAATAATTTTAATAATTATTCACCTATTCAAAAGGACGAGGATTTGACTAGAGATTCCACCGTTTTAGACAATGTAGTTTTTCCTTATGATTACGAAGCCGATGATGGTTTAGAGGAGCGGGTCTATCCTGAGAATATTGTTTTCGGGTCTATCGAATTAGAAACATTAGTCTTAGAAAAAGAAAATGAACTCGTAGAGATGAGTGAGGATGTACCATACTTAGAAGAATCAATTGACCATTTTCAGGAATCTGATGACCTAGAAATTAGGGAAGTTGTGACTAGTCTTTCTAGAGACACTGAAATCTCTAAGTTTGGGGGTGATTATCATTCTCCATGTGCTTTAACGCTTAGAAAGGTCCCTCACTTGGGACCTGACATATGTGCCTCAACCATTTTAAAAGATTATCTTCATACACGTTTTCCTGAACCTAGTGATGTCCATAGGGAAGTTCAGTTGTTAGAAACCCATCCTCTGGTTGATGTGGTTAGCCCAGTGCTATGATACCCAGTTGATTTTGTGTTCCCACCAAATATTTTTCAACCAATTGTGGGAATGTATGAGTTCAAAATGTGTCAGTTATTAAGTTCTGAGACCAAACCTAATTATTTTAAGAGAATAGAAACGACACATTTGCTTAAGAATGACCATTACTCTCATTGTGGTCAACTGTGTGACTCAAAACTGATTGACTTAGAGGATCCTCAATTATTCAGGTTATTATTATGTGCTTCTAAGTTTTTACTTGAGTATTTCCAGACTCTAATGCCTGAATCGGATCTTAACTACGAGGAAATGCATCCCATGAAAATATTTTATCTAGACCCAGTTATAGAGCCTGAACCTGAACCACAGCTAGATGTAGTTTTCTTAAACAGGAAACTAGACAAGGGTGAGCTTTATTTAATTTTCTTGGCATGTTGCAGATTTCTTTTACTTGTGATAGCTCTATTTGGTTTTGATGACCCACAGAAATTCCGGCTATTACTTTATGATTTTATGAGGTGACTAATCCTTTCTTAGTCTGGCTGAAGACGTTAAACTTAGCACTTCTTGGGAGGTAACCCAATATTCATACGACACAGTAATATCTTTCCTTAACTCTTTTGCTTCAAATGGTAACAGTTTCTCCTTGTTCATGTTTTTAATTTTATCTTTAGAACATTGAGGACAATGTTAGATTTAAGTTTGGGGGTATGGGAGAAAGTTTTAGTTGCATTGTTAAACTCCAGAGCCTAGAAATTTATGCTTATTAAGGATGGCACTAACCAATCTAAGTGGATGGAAGCATTTTGGTTGTAGGAGTTGAGGAACCAATCTGATTAGATGGAAACATCTAAAGAGTCTATTCATAAAAGTACGAGCTCAAGTGTTAGAATTAAAGAAAAAACATGGTAGTTTCGTCATATCTCGTTGAATCCTTTTCACTTCTATTTTTATTTTCTTTTCTTTAAAATATGTTTCTCTAAGTGATTAGGTGGGGCTCACGATTCAAGTTGTTACCACTGCTAGGGTGAAATAGAGTGATTGAGATACCAAAAAAAAAAAAAAGACCCAGACCATCAGACCAACCGGAATAAATTCAATAAAGTCGACCACTGGAACCCTTGTATATGCCAGTTGTGTTGACCTAGAGTTAGGATTATCGACAACTGGTTCCCTTGTATATGCCAGTGTGTTGATATTAGTCCAGACCAAGATCTCACCCATTAGGATAGGTTCATTTTGGCGGTGGCCTTCAGACAGATATGAGAAACACCGTTCACCTTAGTCAACATCAAAACCATCTATGTTTTTCTATATCCGTCTCTTAATCTATCCATGTGATTGGTTGACTCCGGTTATGATGTCCATAAACTATCTGAGTAGAGCTCTGTGACTTATATATGAATTTTAGTATGCTTGAGTGCAAACTCGTGTACATCAATTGGAATTTCGCATCAGGGTACTTCCTCATGTAGTCAATAAGTATGCCAACCAAGGAGATTCTTTAGTGCCTTCCAAGGTTCTCGCGTAGATAGCTAGGGTCCTGGAGTAAAGTTTTTGTGGGTATATCTCTTGTAAGCCCTCCCGAGACTATAACTCGGCCACTAGGGCCACCTAGGGGTTTAAAGGCTTGTTGCATACGCTAAATG
Organism: Papaver armeniacum; assembly: GCA_023531295.1. Lineage (NCBI taxonomy): Eukaryota > Viridiplantae > Streptophyta > Magnoliopsida > Ranunculales > Papaveraceae > Papaver > Papaver armeniacum. Next base: position 110,854 of record JAJJWW010001728.1, on the reverse strand, counting down.
CAATCGACGATGCCTGCGACAGTGAGTTAGGATTTTATTTTGTAGATTTGATTTGCTCGGGACTAGCAAATAATAAGTTTAGGGGTATTTGATAGACGCATTTATGTGTATATTTGGATCTCAATTATGTATATTGTTAGTGCTCGATCTTGTGCTTATTTGGTTATTTTATGTCTTTGTAGGTGATTTTGGAGAAATAAGCTTTTGCGGCGAATTTGGCTAGAAAAGCGGTTTTTGCGCTCTTGGGAGAAAATTACTATACGAACCTCCATTTTGGATAAGGGGTAACCAAATTACTAAGGGGCACCCAAATCACTATCGGCACCCCAGCATCAGGATAAGGGGCACTCCATCTCTTTTATTTCAAAAGAACGGTTTTGGCGGGAAAAGTTTTTGTTCGTCTGCATGATTTCTGGATCGAGTTTGGTGAGATTTTAACGGGATTCTCTTGCTGGATTGGACTGTATTGGCATGTTAGAGCTAAACAGGCTTGGTAATGGGCTCGGATTAGATAAAACAAAAGAGATGTGTCCATGATCTTCTCGGCTCAGGTAAAAAAAAATTGTGAACCTCCCTGGATTGAATTTGTTAGAGTTTTGGGCAGATCCGATTGCTGCTTTGGATTGGTAACGACGTGTCAAGACTAAACAGAGATGGTAATAGCTTCGGGTTCGATTAAAAAGGAAGTATTTTCGAGTTTTTGTTAAACAGGGAAGGGATATTCCCGTGAACTGTTGGATAAATATATGGCAGGTACGGAAACAAAATAAAGGCGGGATTGTTTTCTGAGATATGATTCATTTAAACATATATGTTTGAGTTGGAAAAAGGGAATAGAAGACGTGTGCAGAGAATATTATGGAGAAAGTTCCTTAACTTGGCAGCAAAGGAAAAGTGAAGATTTTCTCGGAATTTTTGGGGATTGAAGTGTATATATATGGTCCGGGGAAGTCATAAGAAGGGGGTGGAGAGCCAGGGGAGTGTAAGAAGGGTTCTGGTGGAGCTCCGGTGCGAAGAAGAAGAAGTTGCAGAATCTTCTCTCCCGGTGAAGAAGAAGACGAGTCAAGAACATTGGACAGACGAGAACGATCGCAGAGGCGATCTTATTTAAACAAAGACAATGAAGTATTGTTGTTCAATAGATCACATATATCCCAAGCTTGTCATCTTTTCTCTCGTAATGCATTCATTACCCGTTGTAACAGCTGTTTGTAACGCCACTGCGCAGCGTTGCAAACCGTATCCGCTTTATTAGTTTTCTCTTGTTTTTCACCTATTTCAGCTATGAACAACTATTTTGAGCACGTGATAACATGAGGAGCTAAACCCCAACACTGGGACAACGGAGGAAGCTGTATTTCATCCATGTGGTAATTTAGTTAATTCTTTATTTACTTTTTGCACCGATTTTAATTGAATTAAGGTTTCTATTAATTACATGTGACTTTGTTTGATGTAGCATGCTTAGTCCTAGGGATTGTTGATGCGCCATGCTTATGATCTACAAGTAATATTTTATAGAATCTACTTTGGCAAAGAATAGAGTTAATATTTGTTTTGTTTTGAGCTATAATCGTCGAGGATTAATTTCTGAACCACTTGAATATGAAAAACAGTGAAATCCTGAGTCCTTGTAATCTCTTGATATTTGTGACAACCTTGTGAATATATTTTCTTTATTTTTAGTTTTTTCTTAAATCAAACATTTACAAGCCCGAGTTGAACGAACTTCTACTACCACTTTACAAACAACTTCAAAATCACATCAGTCCCACACCTCACGTCTCCATTATTTTATTATTTCTCTCAAATTATGAAAATTCCCTGATTTCATGAATTTTCCCTAAAACCATGAAAATTCCTAATTTTATGAATTTTCTCTAAAATCATAAAAAATATTATAAAATTAGAAAAACTCGTGGGACCAGGCTCTCGCCGGCCGGCCATGCCCTAGCCGGTCCCACACGCCTATTATTTTATTATTGTTTGTTGTTTTAGTTTCCTGATTCCATGAAAACTCCCTGATTTCAACAAAATACCTTGGTTTCAACAAATCTCTTTGATTTTATGAAAATTCCCTAAAATCATAAAAAATTACATAAAATTGGGAAGAGTGCCCTGGGACCGTGCCCGTTGGCCGGCTGGCCATGCCTTGGCCATTTCCGGTCCCACACTCCATCATTCCCTGTTTTATTATTATTATTTTATCTCCCTCATCTGATGGAAGTTCCCTAATTTCATAAAACTCTCCAGTTTCATGGAATTTCCCTCAAATCAGAGAAAGTACATAAAATCACATAAAACTGGGAAAGTGTGGGACCGTGCTTGTTAGCCGTCCGGCCATGCCCTAGCCGTAGCCGGTCCCACACCTTGCAATTCCCTGTTTCATTCATTATTTTTCATCATCTCATGTATTTTTCCTAGTTTCAGCAAAAACCCTGGATTCTGCATATTTTTTCAGAATGTTGCTCACATGGACATCGGAAAATACTGAAACTCTCAGGACTGAGGCACGGACACTATGGTGACATGATCACATCCCCTTGACCGACCAAGGGTGGCTCTAAGGCCTGCAAACAGCCGGTCCCGCATGTTTTAATGATTTTAACCTAATTTGCTCAATTGCTCATATTAGGTTCAAACTTCTTCCAAACAATTAAGTTTTTGCTTGAACGACCATCCATTGGTCCCACGACCACCAAGAGCCGGTCTCATAACCTCTTGGTCGGTTCCTCCTCAGTTCATGACCGTGTTTTTATTATTTGTCGCTCACACGAGCATTATTTTAATAAATTATTAAACCAAAGATTTAATCATTCTTTCGCCAACTGGTCCTCTGAGAGACTTTGGTATTTTGATCATTCGAGCATCTGGGCGTACATGGTGAACTCGTCATCCCATGTAGCCGGTCCCTGCTTCACTCTGCAGATTGATTTGCAATAAATCATCATTTCGATAAAATTAGGGTTTTGAATACAGAGCTCTGTAGAAACATGATTCTGAGCAGATTCAAATACTCTGATAATTTTATGTTGATTTCATGTTCAACGTTTTTATTTATTTTACTCGACCCAGCAGTCAGTATCTTAAATTAATATTTATTTTGGTCTGCTACCAACAATTCATCAAACGAGCAATATTTGCTCAAACCGTCAATAATTGCTCAAACTAGCAATATTCCTCAGACCAGCAATATTTGCTCGAACCAGCAATATTTGCTCAGATTCAAGAATATTGGTTCACCTATCAATAATATTCGACAATTCAGCAACACAGTTTGCTCGTCGTAGGTAATCAACATAATAATACCTCGTCTCAACAGACATATTTGATTCATGAATTTCATAACATTTGCAAAACATGTTCAATTCAACAATACATGGACTCATCGTCCCACAAAGTCAGCAACTGACTCCATAATCACGAGATATCAATCGTGTCACATGGGGGGATATTAACTAGGGTTTTGGTCTGACGGTCTACGGCACGTGTGTTCACCCACGATGAGAATGTGAGCAAGTCGTGCAATCAGTTGGAAGAGTCGGAAAGTAGTGGGTGGAAAATTAACCAAGTCTCCGCACGATGAGCAACTGGTTTTAACACGATTTCCCACTTCCCCACTCTCTAATTCCAGCAAACTGTCACACTTCATGGGATCATGGTGTTTTCAACTCCGGCATTATAAAATGTCTCTAAATCCTGATTGAAAGAACAAGATTTGAACACTCGAACATTCGCCAAAAAACGAGCAATTTCTCATCAAAGTTCATACAGACAATCTTTCTTCTACACGAACTCAGAGAAATCACTCTCAATTGAGCAAAATTCAATCATTCAGAGCGTTCTTACGCTGAATTCACAACACACCTACAATCTCAGATCACCATTGATCTCATGTATTTCTCAGCTTCCCTCCTACAGATCAACCCATCCTCTCTTGTGACCGAATTGACTCTGGAACGGTCATTGTTCTTGGTTTAGGCCGGAGTCTTACAGATTGATCTCTCGAACTTAAAGCACTCCCTTCTTGCAGTACATCTGTGTGAGGTTCAACATTTCGCTCGGTGCAAGGAGTCTCCACATGGTCGACTCTTCAATTCCGTAAAAACCAGCAAATCGTTTTTCCCCATCTACAGGGCTATTATCAAAATTTCTTTCAAACGATTGAATGCCGCCAAACACTTCTCATCGAAGTTAAAAACCACATCCTTTTTCAAAAGGTTGCATAATGGTGCTGCAACCTTGGAAATGTCCTTAACAAACCTGCGATAAAATCCTGCGTGACCAAGAAAGGAACGAATTTCCCTCACCGTAGTGGGAGGAGTTAGAGTACGAATAAGATCAATCTTAGATTTATCAACTTCCAATCCGTTAGAAGATATAATATGGCCTAAAACAATGCCATGAGTTACCATAAATGGCACTTCTCCCAATTTAGCACAAGATTAGTCTCAACACATCTTTTAAGAATTAATGTAAGGTTATCCAAGCACAAGTCAAATGAATCGCCATACACACTGAAATCATCCATAAAAACTTCGATAATGTTTTCGACATATTCAGAAAAGATACTTACCATACACCTTTGGAAGGTAGCGGGTGCATTACACAAACCAAAAGGCATCCTTCTATATGCAAATGTTCCGAATGGACACGTAAAAGTAGTTTTCTCTTGATCCTCAGGTGCTATAGAAATCTGATTGTAACCTGAATAACCATCAAGAAAACAGTAGTGAGAGTGTCTAGACAAATGTTCCAATATTTGATCCATAAAAGGTAAAGGATAATGATTTTTTTTAGTGGTTGCATTTAGTTTTCTGTAATCTATACAAACCCTCCAATAGGTTTGCACACGAGTTGGGATAAGTTCGTTATTATCATTTTGCACCACTGTGACGCCCGACTTATTTGGTACCACTTGTACCGGGCTCACCCATTTGCTATCAGATATGGGGTAAATAACTCTCACATCTAATAACTTTAGTATCTATTTCTTTACGACTTCCATCATTCGAGGATTCAAGCGGCGTTGTGATTCCCTTGTAGGCTTTGCTTCATCCTCAAGTCGTATTTTATGCATGTACGTCGATGGGCTTATTCCCTTAATATCAGCAATTGTCCATCCTATAGCAGTTTTGTACTCCCTCAAAACTCGAAGAAGTCTTTGTTCCTGCAATTCAGTTAGTGCATTCGAAACTATTACTAGCAACTCTTCGTTATCACCCAAATACATGTATTTTAGGTGATCAGGAAGAGGCTTTAGTTATAGTTTAGGTGCCTGCAAAATAGATGGCAATAACTTTTCATAAGTGCATGGCAAAGATATAAAAGAAATATCATGAGTAAGTGGGCATTGTTGCAACAAATTAAGTTCACCAATGGTTTCCTCAAATTCTTCCCCTAACTTAAGCTCGGTTCTCGGATCTTTAAAATCTTTAGAACCCACACTTCTCATGATAACAGTCTCTAGTGGATCATCACACCTTAAATCAAACATCTGTTGAGCTAATGAGTCAATCATATCAATGGAGAAGCAAGAGTGGACATCACTAGGATATCTCATCGTTTCATAAATTTTGAAACGTATTACTTCTCCATTAAATTCCATAGTCAAGGAACCATCATGCACATCAATTTAGTTCTAGCCGTTCTCATAAATTATCGACCAAGAAGTAACGGTAGAGATGTGTCAGTTGATACGTCTGTCATCTCCAATACACATAAATCCGCTGGAAAAATTAGTTGGTTTACCTGCACAAGCACATCCTCTATAATACCTCTAGGGTATACATTAGAACGGTCAGCCAACTGTAAAGTAATTCCAGTTTCTTTCAAGGGACCTAACTTAGATTCATATATAGATGCAGGCATAACATTTACTGATTCATATATCAAGCATAGCCTTATTAAACTTGGTGTTACCAATAACAATAGGAATATCAAAACTACCGGGGTCTTTACATTTAAGTGGGAGTTTCTTTTGCAAGATAGCCGAAGCATTTTCCCCCACTTTTATTACCTCATTACCGATTAACCTCTGTTTATTGGTGCATAAGTCCTTCAGAATTCTTGCGTACTTGGGGACTTGTTTAATAGCATCTATTAGTGGAATGTTCACATGAATCTTCCTGAAAATATCTAAGATCTCCTTATATTGTTCCGCCTTTTTAGAGTTAGCAAATCTGCGAGGAAAAGTCAAAGGGGGAACATAAGTAGAAACAGGAGTTTTAGAGTTTTCTTTAGGTACCTCATTGGTTTGGGAAGAGTCAGCAATCTCTTTCTCCAATACCATCCCCTTAGGGTCTTTGTTTTTCTCAGCATCCTCTGGTTGCACAGTTCGTGTACCACTTCCCAATGTCACAGCGTTGAAAGAATCTCTTGGGTTAAGAGGTTGAGAAGGGAGTTTCCCACTATTCTGCGTCTCCAAATGGTTCAATCTACCTGCCATGGTGCTCATTTGTGTCTGCAACTCCTTGATTGCACCATCAGTCGTTTGCTGATTTTTTTGCACCATTGTGGTTAGATTCTTCATCATAGCAAGCATCTCTGATGATTCTGAGTTCTGCACTGGTTGTGGTTGTTGTTGTTGTTGAAAACCACTAGGACGATTGAAAACCGGTCCTTGATCTGTAGCTTGCATGTTTGCATAACTGAAATTGGGATGATCTCTCCATCCTGGATTTTAAGTGTTGGAATAGGGATCATACCGTGGTCTTTGCTGATTCGGGAATACTGTATTGACTTGTTCAGCTTCTTCCTCATAAGAAGGAATGATTACTGAGGCCATTTGTTGTATCATCTTCTCCATATTACCAATCCTATGTTCTAAGTGCAGTGAAGAAGTAACCTCATTAACCTTTCGACTCATTGACATACCTCTTGTGTTGAATTACTGCATGTTTGCAGCCGTATTCTCGATCAATTCTGTCGCTTCGTCAATGGTTTTGTTTGTCAAAGCACCACCACTAGCTACATCAATAAGATTTCTCTCGGATTGGAGCAAACCATCATAAAAATACTGCACTATGAGTTGCTCAGAGATTTGATGATGTCGGCAGCTTGCTAACAACTTCTTGTACCGTTCCCGGTAGTCGTAAAGAGTCTCACCAGTAATTTGTTCAATCCCACTAATTGATTTACGAATAGTTGCTGCTTTAGAGGCGGGAAAGTACTTTTCTAAAAATGCTCTCTGCATCTAATTACATGTTGTGATACTTCTAGGTGGAAGACCATAAAACCATTCTTCTGCATAATCAATCAAAGAGAATGGAAAAACTGTCAGTAAAGCTCTTCCTTGATCAGTTCCAGTTGGCTTCAAACTCGTCAACCTATGTTTAAACAATAGTAAATGACGATTTCGATCGTTTCCTGGAAGCCCTTTGAACTTCGGTAACCAATGAATCAACTGAGATTTGAGCTCAATTGAATCTTCCAAGTTGACACACAACTTTTGTTGATCAAACGATGGGGATGTCAGATCTTTGAGTGTCCTCTTGGGAGGTGGAGGTGGTGGAGCGCCGCCATTTCCCTGGTTTCCATGGTTACCAGTGTTTTGGTTGTTCGTTCTGCCAACCATCTCTTCTTGTTGTGATTGAGGTTCTCTTAGTACTGTTCCTCTGCGAGTTGAAATTCTGCAACTTTGGTAATCCGAACGTTTGGGTGCCAGAGATTAAGTACCTAAACAAGATTCTCAAAAAACGAAATTAAAAACTAAAATAAGAAATCAATAAAAAAATTACAATCCGCTATGCCTCCCCGGCAGCGGCGCCAAAATTTGGTCGGTTGTCAGCCGACGCAAAAATAATTTAAGTTCTTTCACTTCACAATTATAAATAAGATTATAGTTATAAGAATAGATTCGTTCCACAGGGAGATATGGGTTGTCAAATTGTTTTTATTACTTATAGAAACTAGGGGGTTTTGTTTGTGATTATAGCTAAATAAGAATAAAGCAAATAGAATAATATGAATATCAATAATACCATCTTCCAACATGTTATCAACTGAATCAATCTCAACATTCATTTCCTATCAATATCAATAACCCTAGAGCGTCCTATCGCAGGCTTACTCCGGCAAAACTCCTATTATCATCAAAGGCGCAAGAGCCACTCTTTGAATCCTTTCCACTAAATAACTTGGCGCAAGAGCCATACAAGTTTAACCCAATGAAAGCACTAATATTTAAGAGTTGAGGTTATTCTAAGCAATCCGGCGCAAGAGAAACACGAATTTAACCTAGATTATGCTTCTACATATAATTGTATGGCAACATCCCATCGTTAACAACTATATTATGCTATTTCTAACAAAGATTATTCGACAATTTCGGATCTTAAACCCTAATTTAGCAATAGATATGAATGCATGCTCATTTAATTTGCAACTTAAACAAACTAGCAATCAATCATACATGGAGTTATAAACGGTAGAACATAAACGATACTAACAAATTATGAATGAATGAGAATGAATATATCAATTGAATAACATGTCTTCCAACTTAGGACTACATCTCTAACCAATAAGAAAGGGTTTCGTTACTCATGGATTTCTTAAAACCCGTGAAAAATATTAAAGAAGAAATTGAAAGCAAACCCTAGGTTGTAAATAAATCTCCAACTCCAAAGCTCCTTCTTCTCTACTCTTTTGTGTAAAACGAATGATAGATGATAATAAAGATAACAAATTTCTTTCTTAAATAGGTGCCCAGTGCCTGTGCTTATAGTCCCTTGCCAAACTGTTGCCAGAACTAGTAAAAATCATGAAAAGGTACAAACACGCCCAAGCCTGGCCGTGCATAAGGGGTTACTACAGCTTAACGGGCCACGGAAATCCTGTAAAAGTCTAGCCCATCTCATCCAAGGCTAATCAGTTATGGAGAACTGACAACCATATTCTTCTCGCTCCACTGTCAGTTCTACGGAACTGACAATATATCCATCAGACTTTCCCTCGGATGCATGAGCTTCCGTGAGTAATTTCCCCCCCTGAATTTCTCCTTTCCCCTCGTAACTTCTCGGTGACTCACCCCTCCGTGAAAAATATATTCTTCTGGATTTCCAAAATCCCGTCGGTATCTTCCCGTTCTCCAGACTCTCCGTGAAAACTCTAAACATCTGAATTTCTCTTTTCTGGCCAATAACTCACATATACCAGGCCCTCCGTGAGTAATCCACTTCCCTGACTTCTTCATTCACCAAAGCAAACTCCAGTTCTCCTCTGTTATCTCGAGCTCATCACAGCAACACCTTCGCTGCTTCCTCTCGATCTCAACTGCCATGAACAAACTTCTCCACCAGTCTCCATAACCCATCAACTGCCAATCACCAACATTGCCATGAATGGCTCGAGCAACAACCAACTGCTCCGATCACCATATCTCTTACTCAGTGAACTTCATTCACATCACAAACTCGAGCTACACATCTTCCTGAGTTCTCAACCTTCATCGCTTCCATGTTCTCCTTGCACCAGCCATCATCAACCACATCTCAAGCAGCATCCAACAGAACCTGTTTCCATCATCTTCTATCGCTGCCATCTACAACTCCATCAATCACTGGTAATAATATCGCTGCCAGACACTCTTAATATCCAGCTGCAGCAGCTTCATCATCTCTTCATCACCAGTTTCCGGTAATGGCGGCAACACTAACAGCTCCAATACTCGAGATACCATGGCAACATTCATCCCTTGTTTTATCTCTCGAGCTTTGACACTGGCAGCAATACTGCAGCTGCGTTCATCACTGCCTCGACCTTCTTATCCATCTATCAACTGACTTTGCTTCTATAGCAGTCACAAATCTCTCTGTCTGCAAGCAGTCATCCCCAACCACCACATGTTCACGGTTAACTCCAACAACACCTACAGATTCAAGCCATCGTAATCATCATTATTGATCACAGCAGCGACCACCAGTCTTCCTCTCTTCCATCACTTGTTTTCCATCGCTACTGCCATCTTACAGTCTAAGTTTAGAGATATTTTGCAACCATATATAGTCATCTTGCTGTCAATGACAGCAACACCATGCTCGCTGCCATCCTTTTCCTGTGGTTGATCAAACCTATTAATCAGCATCGAAATCCAAGTTTGCTAACTCAGATGGCTTCTCTCATCACTGGTCGTAAGCTGAATTGCAGGTTCTTCCCATTGGTTTGAGAAGAAGATGGTGGCAGCTCTGAGTAAAACAGTCGAGTGCCTTTAACAGTTCCGTGTGTTCACAATTCTTGCCACTTTGACTCGCTTCAATCGCCCGTAGATTCATCATACGACGTAAGATTGACTCCATTCTTTCGCTGTTGGCTTCGTCTTTTTGTCCTCTTCAAGGTGAAGTGAAGAAATCTCGGATTTGAGTGAGTTCCAATTCCTTTTGGTTTAGATTGCCTCAAACACCTAACAAACTCAAAAACAAACAAAATCAAAGCATAATGATACAAAAGCTATCAAGAAAGAAATGCATTTGAGTACCTAACTAGTGCAAATATTGCACCTATCAAATTCCCCCACACTTGCCTTTTGCTAGTCCTCGAGCAAACTACAAAAATAAAAAAGGTACAACAACTCATTGTCGTCGAAGTCACGGTTGCACTTAGCATGTGCAACAGGCCTTTAAACCCCTAGGTGTCCCTAGTGGACGAGTTATAGTCTCGTGAGGGATTACAAGAGGTATACCCACAAAACCTACTCCAACTTCAAAGCGTTCCAGCTTCCCAAGCATCGAAAGAGCTATGAGGACATAAAATTTTGCATTCTAGTAATAAGAAGTTAGAAATACCAAAGAACATATTCTCATTCTTAAATGTTAAGTGAGAAATAACCACACCATAATGAGAGAACGCGTGTTTGAGAGCGATCAATAAGCATTTCGCCTCGACTTCTGCCTCACTTAAAAGGATTTTATGATAATTGCACTCAATAAGACGACTTTTTTTATGGGTCTCACCTGTGTGTAGGTAGGAATGAAGAGAGAAATCCTACACACGTTGAATGGTGGGAAGGAAACCTTCCGAAATATTTTTGGAGACCCCACAAGATCGTGGGAAATAAAAGACTTTTTTCTGATGATCTCTAAGAAAGGAAATCAACCACTATAGCAAGGATGAGAGTACTTACCACCTTCACATCCGATCTGCAGTGACAAAAGCACCACTCTCACAACATCCAATAGAAACGTAGTCTTCAGCTCGTCTTCTTCATCTTCTTGGTCGTCGTCTTTGATCTTCAACTGTTGATGATAAACTCTTGAACTTCGTAGAACTTTGACAATTTGTAACTCTTTATCTTCAATTCCTTGTTGCTTGAAACTTCTTCATAGATTTTTCTTCTTCCCATGGCTTTATTAAATGAATACAAAAATAAATGCAAACCAAAATAATACAAAGAATTTCTCTCTTTTTTTTTTTGATAACTACAAACTGGATATAAAATAAACAATGAAATTAATATGGCCATGGGATAAGTACTTTACCGCTTGATTCTTCACAACTTGTATTGTCTTTGTATCATAAACTTCAATATAATTCTCATCTTTAGATTTTCTTCGCTCTTGTAAATAAGTTGTAGCGACACGAATATTTTCCTTGGGCTTTTGGCTAGCCCAACCCATATGAATTCTTGTTTAGCTAAGTAGTTATCCCTTAGTATTGTTAGGGAGCATGCTTAGTAGATACTTTGGAGAATTCTAGAGAGATTTTTAGCATGGGTGCCACGTTACGGACATGAGCAGCTAAGGATCTTTGAGTCTTTGATACGTGAACCAAACTTAAGAGCATCTCCAACAAAGGTGCTAAAAATCATATGTGGAATTTTTATTTAGATCCTTATTTATGGAGTCATACGTATGTGGCAAAAATAATTATGTTTTGCTCATGAACCATCTCCAATAGTATGGGGTCTTATTTTTAAAATTTGTTGTTTTGGATAATGATAAAATTGATTCCCTCTTTCCTATTGGTTCATAACAATTTATTTAAAAACTAAAAAATAGTTAAAATGATGATGTGGAGGTCATTCTCAAGGTCTAAATAAGACCTTCTCCAAGACCTTCATATTTATTTTAATACCCTTCCTATTTTCTATGACCCACCGTTGGAGATGAATTTAATGTAAATGAGGGTCTAAAATCCTATGTGCCGTGAAAAAATAAAACCTCCACCCTCTGTTGGAGATGCTCTAAGAGGGGTAAAAAAAAACTATTTTTCTTGGAAATCTCCAACAAACTCCTCTCTCAAAACCAGAGTTTTCTTCCCAACCATTTCACACAGTCAAGAAGTTTTTGATTTTGTAAAGGCGAATTTATACTCAACCCATCATCTGTTTTTCGGTTGAAGATCTATCTGCACAGGTAGGGGGTTCTGTCTCAACTTTTCATTTCATGTTTTCTCCACTGTTTTCACTGTGATTAAATTGTGCTTTTGATTGGCTAATTTTGATTTAATTATTTTTATTTCCTACCACTTTTTTGTAGTAGCTACTGTTATTTGATTTCAATGTCTAAAGGTAAATATTGCTTGTCGTTGCCGAGAGATCCATTCTTACTAATTAAATTTTCAGTTAATTTACTGTGTTGAACCTTGGTCTCAAATGTCACTTTCATTTTCAGCTACTGTTTCATTTCGTTTCACCACCTCTGTGTCATTTTTGGTTCGATAAACTAAACCATGACTTGAGAGCATCTTTTTTTAGTTGCAAAACATTTTCAAAACTATTACAATCCATGGGATTTAATGAATGGTGATTTGGGATGTCTTCTAAATCATGAACTAGACAAACTTTCCTCATAAACTTTCTTCAAAACACCCATGCATTTGATTTCCTTTGAACTGTTATTCATTTTGAAATTGGTTTGAAATCCATTAATTCTTTTTGCTTTAACTCTTATATATTGAACTGTGCATAACCTTGAATGGATTAAATGATTTCGTAAAGATTAAAATGAATTTTGCAGCTATAATGCTTTTCCCAACTTAAATCCAGTTTGGTATTGAAATTTATGAATTTGCTTATCACTTGTTTGTGAAATTGACCCAATGAATTTTCGATTTGAAACTCAACTGTTAAATGAAATTTGTAATTATTTCATGGATTTTGTGTTTATCTCCCTACCACCCTTCAATTAAAATATCCAACTCGTTGATTTACCTTGCATTTCAAATATTTGAAATTTCAGCTCAATGTTTTGTCTTATGATTATGTCTTAAGTGTCTTCCTAAAAGCCCTGTTTGCATATTTTTTTAGATTAAAAATGATGGTTTTAAATAGTTACTCTGTGCTTTTAGATTGAAGTACAATATCTTGCTATTTTGTATTTTAGTGTAAGTTTTTCAAACAGGAAGTAATGGGTTGCCAATACTAAAGTTCAACTAGTCATACTATCTCCTTGAATATTAAATATCAATTTGAACGTGCTTGCATTCGTACCAGTTTGCACTTGTTTGTATTTCAAACCATTTGAACGTGTTTGAAATTTATACCCAGTAATGTGTTTACGTTTTAATTCTATGAAAACTCTCTCGGCAATTAGGGTTGAATTTTCAAATGTGAGCATGTTGGAAATGTTTTTCCATGTTTTTGCCAGGCTATGAATACTTTAATTCCCCCTTTTTGGAACTGTCTTCTTAGTAAGTTTGAAACTGCAGCGCTTAAACTTATATTGGTTAATCATCTGTTTTCGGAGCCACCTTATTGTCTTGAGATGTATGTATGAATTTACATTTGGTCGTTTTATTACGATGCGAAGCTAGGCGACTATATTCTAAGAACGTCGGGCCTAAGTGACACCCCACCACCTCGGTGGCAACCCGGAAGATCGTTGCGGAAACGATGGCTGGTAACCAGAACTACCTTGACGGTGGCACTGGCCATGAGAATAGTAGAGTAAATGTTATTTGGGGCTCTGAATATTTTTGTGATCTACATTTGCTTAAGATTTACATTTCTGCATTTTTATTTAACTGCTGCTCTTGTCTATTTATTCATATTTAGCGCTGGCACTACATTTTTGTTGTTATACCCTCTACTGGGCATTCGCTCACCCCGTTTTGTTTTGTCCCCCCCCCCCCCCCCCACACACACACCCCACAGAGTACGAAGAGAAGTTGCATTAGTAAGTAAAAGGCAGAGCTTACGGAAAGTTGTTAGCGCTTGAAAGTTAGTATTTTGTAAGCTTATGATATTCTATATCACAGGGGTATCTGGGTAGTTAGTTTTCTTGCTTTGGTCCCATGTCATTTTGCTGTATTTTGCTGTGTATATATTGGGATCTTGTATAGAGCCTTATGTAGTTTATAAATGATGAAAATCTGGTAGTGCCGTGTTTGATGGGTCTGACCTTGGGCGTATATGATTAGTTTGATCTCTTTGTTGTCTGAAATGTATTAAACCCATCTTTTATGTATATGACCATCTTATGGATTTCCACTCATGAATTTCCAAGTCATGTATTTTCTTTCATATATAGTTAGCACTTCTAACTACTGCGAACTTAGCATGGATATTGAATTGTTCTTGTTAAAGTGTACTAGGTATCTACTATATTTCCTATCTTAAATATTGTTTCTGAACTTGTTTTGTCTATGAGATTGGAATGTCTAGTTCATTAATTTTGGTATTTAAGAAATTGCATGTGAAATTTCCTTTCTTTAAGTATAAATTTTCCTTTGAATTCCAAAATCAAGTTCAGGAGGTTACCGGCATTTGGATTTGAGTTTACAAAAATATTAGTTTGCAAAATCGCATTTGATTTTTCTTCACATGTGGTTGATGTGCCTAACAAAGTCTACAATTTGCTTTGTACTTAAAATTTTTATGTGCAATATAGCATTACGGTCATACTGGTGCTATACCAAGAGGTCTGGAATTTCTATTTTTGAAAAATGAAGTAAAAATTGTTCACGACAAGTGCTTTTTATTTTCTTTTTTCCGATAAGCCTTTAGGCTTGTATCTTTTGTTGTTTAAATTCTGAAGTGGGCATATATTATTTTATCTTTTTATTACTGTTTCATTTTCATTTCCGAGTAGCGCGACCGGGGTTTGGCCTTGCTGGATGGGTTGAAATCCAACCCGTTAGAAGGGAAATTCACCGGTCTGTTACATAAGTCTTCAACTTGAATATAGAATTCCGCTCCTTATGTGTAAGTCTTCAACATGTATATAAAAATCTGCCTATTGTATGTTGCTTTACTTGGATATGAAATTTGCTCTTCCTTGAATTGTTACTTGTAAACCTCAAGCGTCTTCAACTTTCCTTGTAGATTTTGATGTCGCTCCGCTTGTTGATGATTATGGTGTGTTTCTATGGACCTGTTGTTGGCGAGAGGGAGAATGGTGCTAACTGCAAATCAAAATACAAGACGGTGGTTTTCATCTATATACATCACCCTCATGATTGACAAAGTTAGCACTCAAGAGATAAAAAATAGTGCTTCTATTGGTGGGAGGTTGGGTAGCTCACCATTCTACCCGGAATTAACGTACGGTGACACACACTCAAAAGAAAGCTCTTTAGTCAACTTACAAAAAAGAATTTGGTCTGGTGCCTCTATTGATTTGAAAATAGGTAATCTCCACTAATGATTGCTCAACAACTCTAATAATGCATTTCCCTCTGCTCCTAATTTGCATCACTGGCATGATTAAATCCATTATTTAACACTTTAACAAGCAAGAAATCTGAACGTAGTTCCCTAACACTTCCAAGTTCAGTTATGTCGGTCAAAATCTCTATGTAAACATACCTAGAAGTATGCTAGTGACTCTAAAATCTCTACAAGTTGGATGTCTTTATTTTTTTTATGCAAATATATACAAAAAGCTAAAAACTCTATATGCAAAATACTCCCCCACACTTAAACTTCACATTGTCCTCAATGTGCAAAACTGAAAATTATGAATTCTGACGTAATAGCAAATAAAACACAAAAACTGTACAAATTGGTAAGGAATTTGGCAAAACATTATTTCATGAAAGTTGTTCGCTCACGTCTTTTCTATACAATGTCTACGAGGAACAAGTGTTTCGATAAACGGTCTGACGATTATGGTCTCTGGATTGAACTACGTGCGATCTGAATTTTTCCGACAAAAAGGGATTCGTCAAAATTTTCTTCAAAATAAATTCCGGACCCTACGAAATTAAACATGGGGATGCAAATATGATATATGAAAATAATAAAAACTGAAAATAAAAGGGATTAAGATACAAAACCTATGGGTTTCCTCCCATTAGCGCTTGGTTTAACGTCGTTAGCTCGACTTGGCATTCGCCTTACTACTCCTCCGGAGGGAGTATTTCAACAAGGTTGATCTCTTCCGTTTCAACATCAAACGGTTCATAATAGGGCTTTAGGCGATGCCCATTCACTTTAAGCTCCTTTCCGTACAGAAGCCTGTAAGGAGACATCCCAATAGGTGTCTTGTATGCGGTTCGGTATGCCCATAATGCATCGCTGAGACGTAAACTCCAATCCTTCCTTGAGGGATTCACTATTTTCTCCAGAATGGACTTTACTTCTCGATTAGAAACTTATGCTTGCCCGTTTGTTTGTGGATGATACGTTGTAGCAATCTTGAGAGATATGTTGTACTTTTTCAACAAGCCCTGAAAGAACTTATTTCGAAAGCGTGATCCTCCATCACTGATTATGGCCCTTGGGGTTCCAAACCTTGCAAAAATCTGATCCTTAACAAAATATGTAACCGCTTTAGAATCATTAGTAGGGGTGGCTTTAGCTTCCACCCAGTTTGACACATAATCAACAACAAGTAAGATATAATATTTCCCAAAAGAATTAACAAAAGGTCCCATAAAATCTATACCCCATACGTCAAAAAGTTCTACAAAAAGAATAAACTTCTGTGGAATTTGATTTCGGGAACCTAGATTGCCTGTTCTTCGACATCTATCACAAGTTTTACAAAACACATACGCCTTTGAATAAAGTAGACCAATAGAAACCACTTTCAAGTACCTTAAGAGCGGTTCTCTTTGCTCCAAAGTGTCCTCCACAAGCGTACGAATGACAAAAAGACAATATAGAATTATATTGATTCGATGCACGCACCTTCGTATAATTTGGTCTGCACAATGTTTCCATAAGTATGGATCATCCCAAATATATTGATTTGCTATCTTTTTCAGTTTGTCCCTCTCAGCACGAGACAAATTCTTGGGGATTTGTTTAGACACTAAATAATTCACAATATCAGCATACCATGGTTCTGAAACTGCAATTGAGAATAGTTGCTCATCTGGGAAGCTTTCACGCAACGGGATAGCTTCTTTGTCTACAGTAAGATGACTCAAGTGATCCGCAACAGCGTTCTCAATGCCTTTCTTGTCTTTAATTTCGAGATCAAACTCTTGTAAGAGTAATATCCATCGAATGAGCCTTGGTTTCGTCTCCTTTTTTGGCAAGTAAGTACCTAAGTGCTGCATGATCAGAAAATACAACAAATTTTGTACCAATTAAATAAGAACGGAATTTTTCCAACACAAAAACGATTGCTAACAACTCTTTTTCTGTGGTCGTGTAATTTTATTGAGCATCATTCAACGTTCTGGAAGCATAATAAATTGCATGAGGCAACTTCCCAGTACGTAGTCCCAATACTGCATCGACCGCATAATCACTAGCATCACACATTAGCTCGAATGGCTTACTCCAATCTGGTGGTTTCATAATAGGGGCTTGTAGATGGTAGATTTTCGACAAAGGGTAAAATTGTAAAACTATACTCCGGATCCTAAATCGGATGAGTATTGAGTCCCATGTCTCTCATTAAAGCATGAAAGCTCATTCCATAAATCTCTTACCGAGAAGGTCATCTCTCGAGTATATGTAGATGTGTAGTCTCCCACCGAGGCCACGGCACATCTCATGAATACTCGAGCAATTTCGCATAATTACTCCGGATCCTAAATCGGATGAGTATTGAGACTCATGTCTCTAAGCGTGAAAGCTCATGCCATAAAACCTATGATCGAGAAAGTCTCTCAGAGAAGATGTAGATGTGTAGTCTCCCAGCTAAGACCACGGCACATCTCATACTGTATAGAATCACAAGATTAGACGGCTCCTAGACAGCGTGTCTGCTAGTATAGAGGAATAACGTCTTCACGATGCAACTATGTTTTCCCTGACTATACAAGAGGAATATGACACTCCAACAAGTTCATATTGCTCAACCTTCAGATAATTAATGCTCCTAGATAGGAAGCCCTGCTAGTATAGAGCCATCAGTTAATTATCTATAATCGCTTGAATATCCAGCAATATCTACGATTCTTCGTTATATTTCGCCACTTCAATTCATGGTTGTTCTCAGTAGAATTCCACGGGTTAGTGATAAATATTCAACGAAACAGGCATCTGAGCATCGAATAAGCCCTGACTAAAATGGTGCAAGTGTACTTATCAATAATGCACGGATCAAAGATTTGAATGCGCAAACGAGCATTTCAAAATATGAATGAACGATGAACCTACGCAAAATAGGAAGGAAAATAATAATAATAAAATATTAGCAAAGGCGCCGGGGACCGGGCTCATCAATCTGTCCGGCCATGCCGTGACCGATCCGCGCCCAATTTTATATTTTGTCTTATTTTATTATTTTCCCGATCTCGTGAAAATTCTCTCGTTCGAGCAAATCTCCTTCGTTTCAAGGAAATTCTCTAATCTCATGATTTTATCAAAGAAATAATAAAATTAGGGAAAGGTGTCGCGACCGAACACCACTGGTACGCCATGCCCTAGCCGTGGCCGGTCCCACACCTCACGTCCGCATTATTTTATTATTTCTCTCAAATTATGAAAATTCCCTGATTTCATGAATTTTCCTTAAAACCATGAAAATTCCCTAATTTTATGAATTTTCTCTAAAATCATAAAAAATATTATAAAATTAGTAAAACTCGTGGGGCCCAGGAGCTCTAGCGGTGGCCATGCCCTAGCCGGTCCCACACGCCTATTATTTTATTATTGTTTGTTGTTTTAGTTTCCTGATTCCATGAAAACTCCCTGATTTCAACAAAATACCTTGGTTTCAACAAATCTCTTTGATTTTATGAAAATTCCCTAAAATCATAAAAAATTACATAAAATTGGGAAGAGTGCACTGGGACCGTGCCCGTTGGCCGGCCGGCCATGCCTTGGCCATTGCCGGTCCCACACTCCATCATTCCCTATTTTATTATTATTATTTTATCTCCCTCATCTCATGGAAGTTCCCTAATTTCATAAAACTCTCCAGTTTCATGGAATTTCCTCAAATCGAGAAAAGTACATAAAATCACATAAAACGGGAAAGTGTGGGACCGTGCTTGTTAGTCGGCGGCCATGCCCTAGCCGTGGCCGGTCCCACACCTTGCAATTCCCTGTTTCATTTATTATTTTTCATCATCTCATGTATTTTTCCTAGTTTCAGCAAAAAACCTGGATTCTGCATATTTTTTCAGAATGTTGCTCAAATGCACATCGGAAAATATTGAAACTCTCAGGACTGAGGCACGGACACTATGGTGACACGAGCACATCCTCTTGACCGACCAAGGGTGGCTCTAAGGCCTGCAAACAGCCGGTCCCGCATGTTTTAATGATTTTAACCTAATTTGCTCAATTGCTCATATTAGGTTCAAACTTCTTCCAAACAATTAAGTTTTTTATTGAACGACCATCCATTGGTCCCACGGCCACCTAGAGCCGGTCTTATGACCTCTTGGTTGGTTCCTCCTCAGTTCATGACCAGGTTTTTATTATTTGTCGCTCACACGAGCATTATTTCAATAAATGATTAAACCAGCATTTAATCATTCTTTCACCAACTCGGTCCTCTCGAGAGACTTTGGTATTTTGATCATTCGAGCATCTGGGCATACATGGTGAACTCGTCATCCCATGTAGCCGGTCCCTGCTTCACTCTGCAGATTTATTTGCAATAAATCATCATTTCGATAAAATTAGGGTTTTGAATACAGAGCTCTGTAGAAACACGATTCTGAGCAGATTCAAATACTCTGATAATTTTATGTTGATTTCATGATCAACGTTTTTATTTATTTTACTCGACCCAGCAGTCAGTATCTTAAATTAATATTTATTTTGGTCCTGCTACCAACAATTCATCAAACGAGCAATATTTGCTCAAACCGTCAATATTCTGGCGGTCTACGGCACGTGTGTTCACCCACGATGAGAATGTGAGCAAGTCGAGCAATCAGTTGGAAGAGTCAGCAAAGTAGTGGGTGGAAAATTAACCAAGTCTCCGCACGATGAGCAACTGGTTTTAACACGATTTCCCACTTCCCCACTCTCTGGATTCCAAAGAACCGTCACACTTCATGGGATCATGGTGTTTTCAACTCCGGCATTATAAAATGTCTCTGAATCCTGATTGAAAGAACAAGATTCGAACACTCTAACATTCGCCAAAAAACGAGCAATTTCTCATCAAAGTTCATACAAACAATCTTTCGTCTACACGAACTCAGAGAAATCACTCTCAATTGTGCAAAATTAAATCATTCAGAGCGTTCTTACGCTGAATTCACAACACACATATATTCTCAGATCACCATTGATCTCACGCATTTCTCAGCTTCCCTCCTACAGATCAACCCATCCTCTCTTGTGACCGAATTGAATCTGGAACGGTCATTGTTTTTGGTTTAGGCCGGAGTCTTACAGATTGATCTCTCGAACTTAAAGCACTCCCTTCTTGCAGTGCATCTGTTTGAGGTTCAACATTTCGCTCGGTTCAAGGAGTCTCCACACGGTCGACTCTTCAATTCCGTAAAACCAGCAAATCGTTTTTCCCCATCTACAGATTGGCGACCACAGTGGGATATTAATCTCTCGGTTGCAATCTCAAGCTTTCACAAGATGGTTGGTCTTAGGAATAATTCAACCACTCCAGATCCCAACCAGAATCTCTCGAATGGTAACGTTCCTCACACTCCTTCGAACAATTCTGGTTACAATAAATTGTCATATTTCACAACTCCATTTATCTCCGTCGAAACGAACGATGGAGAAATGCCGACTTTGACTGAACTAGCGCGGAGGCAAAACAATTTGTCAATAAACATGTAAAGGTTGAAAGCAGCACTCGACAACTTGTTCACCTGCCTAGTACATGTAACAAGAATACTTGGAGCAGAGGTGGTGGAACGTCCAACTGCTCCGACTGATGATCTGCCTCAAACCAATAGTTTTACCACTTATAAGAAGCCAGTGGAGCAGGAAGTTGCAAAATTGGTTGAAAATCTGTGTGAACTTTTACACTTTTCCAAGGAGCAGCATACAGACACGTTTGCCGCACTCAGCCAGATATCGTCTGACGTGCAAATAACTCCACCAACCCCAGCAATTGAAGAAGTCTCCCTGGTGTCTGAACATTCGATCGACAACATCACTTTTGGAGAAGAAGATCCCATGGCAGATGAAGAACATAATCGAGAATTGTACGTGACTGGTTTCATCAAAGGCACCGAATTTAGGAGGGCTCTCGTTGACACAGGTGCTTCCACGAACGTCGTCACTATGAAGACCCTCAGGATGGCCAGATTCCCACAAGGTGGTCCCATCTACTTACCATCAATGTATGAAGGCTCTACTCAACAACAAGACCGTTCGCATAGCCGCTTCATCATCCCCTTACGCCCTGGCCTATGATGCCGAATTCATCGAATCCTAGAGAAATATTCCTGAACCTCCCAAGAAGATTTACAGCACTCCACTTCCAAGCTGGAAGACTATCGAAGCAGCTGTTGCTGACACGACGTCACCATCTTCGGAAGCAAGACCAGTCAAATCACCTGCTATGCCCGTCAAACGCCGTAAGGACCAAGTCGCGACGCCAGGATCCAAATTCACAACCATCCATGATGCGGAAGGAAAAACCATTTATCGACGACGCAAAGATTAGCAATTAATAGGGGAGATTGATCAAGAGTCTCCCCGCACTAATAAATCATGTCAGGTCGAGCATTCGCCTGACGACGAGGTTCAAGATGCTCCGCAACAGTTGCAAGATGGCACAAACTCTACTACTGATGATCTTGAGACAGTCAACATCGACACAGAAGAAGACCCGAGACCAATCCTAATCAGTGATGCGTTATCACAGGAGGAACGAGCAGGTTTGGTAAGTTTGCTGAAAGAATATCGAGACATCTTTGCCTGGACGTACGAAGAAATGCCGGGTCTGGACGACAAACTGGTCACTCATCGTCTGCATATCACTCCCGATTCCAAGGCTATCAAACAACCACCAAGACAGTTCAGGCATGAGGCCGAGGAGCAAATCAAGGTCGAGATTCAGAAATTGCTGGTAGCGGGGTTTATCAAGCCTATTCAACATCCGACATGGCTGGCTAACGTTGTTCCAATTAAGAAGAAAAATGGTCAAATCAGATGTTGTGTAGATTTCAGAAACCTGAATAAATGTTGCACGAAGGATGACTTTACCTTGCCCAACATTGATATGCTCGTCGATGCAACTAGCGGTCACGGTATGTTCTCATTCATGGATGGTTATAGCGAATACAACCAAATCAAGACCGCGTTCCGCACTCCTATCGGGAATTTTCACTATAATGTGATGCCCTTTGGATTGAAGAATGCAGGTGCCACCTACCAACGAGCCATGACAGCAATATTTCATGATATGATGCACAAGAAAGTAGAAGACTATGTCGACGATGTTGTGGTGAAATCGAAAGCTCGAGCATCGCATCTAGAAGTTCTGAGGCAAGTTTTCGAAATATGCAGAGAATACAAGTTAAAGATGAATCCTCTAAAATGCGCTTTCGGAGTTTCTTCCGGGAAGTTTCTAGGAATCCTGGTCACTGCCGAAGAGATCAAAGTCGATCCAGACAAAGAAAAATCCATCACCACCATGCCTCCTCCGCGCATTGTGAAGGAACTACAGAGTTTCATAGGTAAGGTGAATTACATCAGATGCTTCATACCAGGATTAGCTCAACTTATTGCTTCGTTTACTCCTCTGCTGAAGAAGGGAGCAAGTTTTACCTAGACATATGTTCAACAGGAGGCATTCCAGAAGACACAACAGATACTTTTATCACATGCAGTCATTATGTCTCTAGTACAGGGACGACCATTGATATTATACACAGCTTCCAGTGCCGTTGCTATCGGGGCACTGCTAGCTCAAGAAGACGAAGAAGGCGTCGAACATCCAATCTACTATTAAAACCGAACCATGAAGGATGCTCAACTCAGATATCCGAAAGCTGAAAGAGCATGCCTGGCATTAGCTCATGCAATGCAGAGGTTCAGACATTATTTACTCGTCCAACCAGTCGTGCTCGTCTCCAAAGCCGATCCCATAAAGTTTTTACTCTCCAAACCCGCTCTGATAGGAAGACCTGCAAAATGGCTGCTTCACATGTCAGAGTTCGACATAGTATGTGTTTCTCCCAAAGCAATCAAATGCCAAGCAGTAGCAGATTTATTGTCTGCTTTTCCAGGGGAAGATTCCATGACACTACAGGATGATATACCAGGTGAATTTACAGAAATTTCAGTCGTCAAGGAAGAAACGTGGCTGCTATACTTTGATGGATCTTCCACTCCTAGCAATGATACTGGAGGAGCGGGCATAGTCTTGGTCTCTCCATCTAGTGAAGTATTCTCACATTCATTTAAGGTGGATTTCCACTGAACAAATAACTCAGCAGAATATGAAGCCTTCTTGCTAGGATTATCCTTAGCTAAACAGGCGGGAGTGAGGTACCTGGAAATCAGAGGAGATTCAAAACTGTTTGTCAATCAAATGAATGGGACATACTCTCTCAAGGAGATAACGCTTGCTCCATTCAGAGCTGAGGCGCAACGACTCCTAACTCATTTCGCCGACGCAACTATCACTCATACTGGTCAAACCAACAACAGACATGCTGATTACTTGGAAACCCTCGCCTCCAAGCTGCAATTCGAAGGGTCGGAGAAAGCTATCATAGTTCAAAGACGAGTTGTATCATCCATATGGTTTATTCAAACTGAAGATGCTCAAGCAAATGACTGGAGGACACCTATTATTCACGAGCTGAGCAGTTCCGTTACAAAAGGAGCAGTCAGTCTCAAAGAACTAAAGAACTTCTTCTTGCTCCACGAAGCCTTGTACCATCGTTATGCATCTCTATCACGGTGCCTCGGAGAAGAAGAAGCGAAGGAAAAACTCGAAAGTGTGCATCAGGAAGTGTGCGGACAGACGCTGGTGATAACACTTTATAGAAGACTCCAAAGACTCGGATACTACATCGCCCTCCATGGAAGCACAGTCGAGGACCTTGCAGGGAGCTTGTCCTAATTGTCAGACGCCTCCTCATCATTTGGAGATCCTGACACTTCATCACGCTGGGGACTGGAGGCAACCTTACATCGAATACCTTCGAGACAACAAGTCGCCACCAGAAAAGAAAGATGCAATCAAGCTCATACAGAGAGCTAAGAGATTTGTCTTTCTTGACGGAATCTTATACCGCAAAAGCTTTGGAGGAGACTTGTTGAGATGCCTGGCCGAAGATGAAATCCTGACAGTCTTGAAAGAAACTCATGAAGGAGAACACCAAGGGAAAAAGAAATTGTTTCTTCAAATCCACGAGAAATATTACTGGCCGACTATGGAAGACGGTGCATCCGCATACGTTCAGAAGTGCCATCAATGCCAGGTTCACGGTAACCTTATTCGTACTCCTTGTCTTCCATTACACTCTGTGAATAGTCCATGGCCTTTCTATAGCTGGGGACTTGATATCATCGGAAAGATCAATCCAAAGATCCTCAAAGCAACACGAATACATCATCACGGCTACTGAGTATTTCACTAAATGGGTCGAAGCAATCCCGCTCAGAGGTACTACAGGGGAAACTATTACAGCTTTCATCAAGGAACACATTATCTGTAGATTCGGCGTCCCCAAACATATCATCACAGATAACGGGACTCCTTTCGCCAACAAAGATGTCGAAAAATTGCTCAAGGAGTACGGGATCAAACATATTTTCTCCACGCCATACTATCCCCAAGGAAACGGTCAAGCGGAGAGCACCAACAAAACTTTGATTCGGATCATCAGTCAAAAAATTCATGACAATCCACGGTCATGGCATGAGAAATTACCCATGGCTTTGTGGGCTTACAGAACTGCGCCAAGAAGCTCGATTGGAACATCACCGTATTCGCTCGTCTATGGGGCTGATGCCATACTCCTAGCTGAGATAAAAATTCCTTAGGAAAGGATTGCAGCGGCTAGTGGAATACGATGGGATGAAGCTGAAGTGTCCAAGTCAAGAGTTGCTGAATTGGACATGCTCGAATCAAGGAGAGCTAAAGTAGAAAAGTATGTGGAAGCCTACAAACAGAGAATAGCCGGAGCTTACAACAAAATGGTAAAACCTCGAACTTTCCAAGTAGGAGATTTGGTATTAAAGACGGCAAAGCACATTCAACAAGACATGTCCGCTCCCAAATTCTCTCTGAAATGGGAAGGGTCGTATGTTATCATCAAAGCGGTGTCTAGTGGATACTACAAAATTTTAGCAGTCAGTGGAGGAAAGGAAGGAAATATTATCAACGGCAAATGGCTCAAAGCCTATTATGCTTGATCACCAGCAGATAATTAACCTTTATTCAAATACATCTCAAATGTAATTTATTTCCTTCAAAGAGCATGCAAAATGCTCGTTTGTTCACCAAACATTCATCAATTGAACAAAAAATTCCTCATGCTATCAGATTATTCTACCTTATCAGAAACCAACATTTCAACTCTCCTGAATGATCACTCGGAGCAAACCGTCCAGCAATGGATAATCCCTATAAGAAACTCTGTCAAGTTTCTTTTGGAAGATCCTGGTCTTTGCCTTCAAATCCTCGACCGCCTTCTCGACCCTAGCCGACTCCAAAGCTAGTATCTTCTCCTCCTCCAATAAAGCAGTGGTCATGGAAATCGCATCAGCAGCCTCCGTCGCCTTATGAATCTTGATTATCTCAAGTCGACGATGAAGCCAGCTTACATTGAATCGCAATGTCTCACAATTGGAAACTATCTCATCCCACTTGTGCAGTTCCTGATTCTTGACATCCAGCAGGTGCATTTGGTTCATCTCTTCAATGATCGGTAACAGCCCTGCAACTGTGGTCAAGAGGGTTGGTAGAAAACCTTTCCACACTTCCGTAGTAGCAATGTGCCCATACTTTTTTACAGATCTTGGTATACAGAGGCGCATGACACTTTGGAATGACGAATCCACCGACCACCTCATTGTCCGGGAAAGTATTGATCAAGGGAGCTTCAAACAAGAGTCCAGACGTCGGGTATTCACGAGCATGAATACTGTCTCCTGTCTCCACGGATTCTGCAAAATCTTCACATGCCTGGTTGCTTTTATCTTCAACCTCAACCACGGTCACAGACTTTCCACTCCTTCTCCTTTTGGCATCAACAACGACACAAACGTACGCCTGTGACGAAATGAGGAAGTGTTTAATTTTGTCGAAATTGAGCATGGTAAAACTTCAAGAATTGTAAGATTGCTTACAGATGATCCAGTCTCAGCGGGAGCCGACCTATACCGGGCAGGAGTTCTGACAGTCCGCTTGGGCCTCGAATTGTGAGAAGAAGGATTTTTCAGATTATCCTGCAACAAATCATTCCCTACGATCAATAACCTCGATCAAACAGGGACGAATAAGATGTACAACTTACCGAGATAGAAGCTTCTATTCCATGCTTCGACTGAAGTCCGTTTCGAGAATAAGTATTATCGCTAGACATGGTATGAAAGGTATGACAATCGAAAATTTCTTCTGTGAAACTAACTCAGGAATGGAAGAAATATTTGCGCAAGTATTAAACCCTAAACCTTGGAGATATATACAAGATACGGCAGGCACTTATCTTATGCAATTAGTCAATTCAGTTGCGGGTTTTACTGAAACTAAGTCTTTGAACAAGGTCAATACTAGAGATGCGGAGTAAAATAATACACTGGAGACTGACCAAAGCTAGGCACGGTCAGCAAGTCACACGACTTTGTGTGTTACATTGTCTGTGCCTGGATGTTTTCACAGATGGAAACCGTAAATCAAGCAAAGGAATATTATAATGGGTTCGGCGTGTGAAGATTGGTTCACTTTATTTGATTCAATCAAGAAGAAATAGCATTAATGAAAGGGTCTCTTGTTTGAAAGGAAAATCTTAATACTTCAATAAAGTTGATTGAATGAAGATGTCTACTACGAAAAATAAAAATATTTAAATGCTAAAAGAGAAAAGGGGATTAAAAGTAAAGATACTCGTCAGATTCATCCGAGTTGTCAGATTCATCATCACTGTCCTTTTCAGAATCTTCATCACTATCCTTCTCGGAATCCTCTTCGGAGTCACTGTCAGAATTATCGATGAAATCTGGATGGATATCAAGATCATCTGAGTCCGAGTCTTCTTCTGCTCCAGCTTCAGCTTCAATTTGCTTCATGGTTCTCTCGAACTCTCTGGAATACCGGTCAGGCTTAATCTTATGCTCTGGTAACTCCCATGTAGTTTCTTCTTCATAAGCATCAGCATCAGAGTCAGAAGGTACCCCGTCCAAGAATTTGCGTCTCTCCTCAGCCTTTAGTATTCTGCGCCGGATTCGATCCTTTCTGCGCTGACGAGCCTCTGCCTCATCATCCTCAGCCTTTGTTTTCCTGAGTTCAGCATAAGTGACCCTCCGCTCGTTCAGGGGTATGCTAGGCTTCACTCCCTCGTTATGAATTTTCTTAGCTTTCAATTTAGCTTTGGAATCCTCATCAGAAGAGCTGGAGGAATAGCTGGTGCTGGAAGCTGGCATTTTCTGGAACCAGGAGCATAAAATTATCGACATGCAAATAAATCCATCTACAAAATGGTAACTCTTAACTCTTACCTCTTTACGATTCCACTAACAATAGTGATTGTGCCGTAAGAGTTAACGCTCCAAAATTAGTTTGTTTCTTGGAACCTGCAATAACGAACGAAACTTTATTAACTTTCAAAGCTGATTTTTCATAAAATCATAGACACAATTTTCATAGTACAAACATCCACAACTGAACTATGAAATTTACACCAAGACAATATTTCATCATAAATAAATTGTCGAAGTTTCGAGGTTACTCAAAACCCACGTTTTGATTTTACAAAACAGTAATTAACGTGAATTACTCACGTAAATTTCCGAATTTTATCTAATATGAGCAAACCCACTGAACAAAATACATCATATTCATCATAATATGTCACGGTTTCAAAAAAAAAAAAAAAATCTATTTTTCCTTTATATGAGCATTATTCTCTAAAACGAGGCTTATTTCGGTTATGTGAAAGCTCACACCTTTTAAGATAAAGTTTTGGTTTCTATGAAATCTCATAAACAAAATTTTATCACTGGACACAGGTCTATTTCCAAAGAAAAATCTCTCTCAAGTTAGGGATTGTTGCTAGTTTCTTAAACTAACAATCGAACGAACATACGTTTAATAAAATAAGGGTTTTTCTACAAAACTCACGCTAATATATACACATGTATAGAATTTCAACATGAACAACTCATGAAATCAGCAAACAAAAAAAAAAAAAAATTTACCTGGTCGGTGCCGGCCGGAATTTGGCCGGACGGTGAACGGACGGCGTCGGCGGGTGAGAGCTCCGACGATTTTTCCTGCTCCTCCTGATGCTCGGACGTGAAGGTGATGGAAGGATGAAGAAGATGGTGGTCGTGTGGGAAGAATAAAAAAAAAGAATTAATTCCTTTTATACCTAATTTTATTTCCAAAACCTAATTCCATAAGGATTTTCTCTTTGGGCCGGGCCTGTAAATCCTAGACCAACCAAGGTTCCACCATCGAATCAGCGGTTCTACACCAAATTTTTATCACTGGATGATGCTCTATTATGCCACTGGGGTTTTCGCTCAAACCATGATTTGCTCATTCAAATAAATCCGTAATGTCTTATCTTATGACTAAGTTCAATTACTTATTTCTGTTTGTACCTGGAAAATCACCATTCAATGCTGACTGAGGAACATGACTGTTCCTCACTAAGCATGGGACTTAATGTAGATGGTGGATTTTTTGACAACGGGTAAAATTGTAAAACTATACTCCAGATCCGACAATCGGATGAGTATTGAGGCCCATGTCTCTCATTAAAGCATGAAAGCTCATGCCATAAATCTCTGCCTGAGAAGGCTGTCTCTCAGAGTATATATAGATGTGTAGTCTCCCAGCTGAGGCCACGGCACATCTCATGAATACTGAGCAATTTCAGTAATTACTCCGGATCCGGCAATCGGATAAGTATTGAGACTCATGTCTCTAAGCGTGAAAGCTCATGCCATAAAACCTCTGATCGAGAAAGTCTCTCAGAGAAGATGTAGATGTGTAGTCTCCCAGCTGAGACCACGGAACATCTCATACTGTATAGAATCGCAAGATTAGACGGCTCCTAGATAGCGTGTCTGCTAGTATAGAGCAATAACGTCTTCAGGATGCAACCATGTTTTCCCTGACTATACAAGAGAAATATGACACTCCAGCAAGTTCATATTGCTCAACCTTCAGATAATTAATGCTCCTAGATAGGAAGCCATGCTAGTATAGAGCCATCAGTTAATTATCTCTAATCGCTTGAATATCCATCAATATTCTACGATTCTTCATTATATTTCGTCACTTCAATTCATGGTTGTTCTCAGCAGAATTCCACGGGTTAGTGATAAATATTCAACGAAACAGGCATCTGAGCATCGAATAAGCCCTGACTAAAATGGTGCAAGTGTACTTAGCAATAATGCACAGACCAGCATTTGAATGCGCAAACGAGCATTTTAAAATATGAATGAACGATGAACCTATGCAAAATAGGAAGGAAAAATAATAATAATAAAATATTAGCAAATGCGCCAGGGGACTGGGCTCATCAACTGGCCGGTCATTCCGTGACCAGTCCCGCGTCCAATTTTATATTTTGTCATATTTTATTATTTTTCCCTGATCTCGTGAAAATTCTCTCGTTCGAGCAAATCTCCTTCGTTTCAAGGAAATTCTCTAATCTCATGATTTTATCAAAGAAATAATAAAATTAGGGAAAGGTATCGCGGGACTGAACACCAGCCGGCAGGCCATGCCCTAGCCGTGGCCGGCCCCTGATAGACGCATTTATGTGTCTATTTGGATCTCAATTATGTATATTGTTAGTGCTCGATCTTGTACTTATTTGGTTATTTTATGTCTTTGTAGGTGTTTTTGGAGAAATAAGCTTTTGCGGCGAATTTGGCTAGAAAAGTGGTTTTTGCGCTCGTGGGAGAAAATCACTATACGGACCTCCATTTTGTATAAGGGGTAACCAAATTACTAAGGGCACCCAAATCACTATCGGCACCCCAGCATCAGGATAAGGGGCACTCCATCTCTTTCATTTCAAAAGAACGGTTTTGGCGGGAAAAGTTTTTGTTCGTCTGCATGATTTCTAGATCGAGTTTGGTGAGATTTTAACGGGATTCTCTTGCTGGATTGGACTGTATTGGCCTGTTAGAGCTAAACAGGCTTGGTAATGGGCTTGGATTAGAGAAAACAAAAGAGTTGTGTCCATGATCTTCTCGGCTCAAGTAAAAGAAAATTGCGAACCTCCCTGGATTGAATTTGTTAGAGTTTTGGGCAGATCCGATTGCTGCTTTGGATTGGTAACGACGTGTCAAGACTAAACAGAGATGGTAATAGCTTCGGGTTCGATTAAAAAGGAAGTATTTTCGAGTTTTTGTTAAACATGGAAGGGATATTCCCGTGAACTGTTGGATATATATATGGCAGGTACGGAAACAAAATAAATGCAGGATTGTTCTCTGAGATATGATTCATTAAAACAGATATGTTTGAGTTGGAAAAAGGGAATAGAAGACGTGTGCAGAGAAGATTATGGAGAAAGTTCCGTAACTTGGCAGCAAAGGAAAAGTGAAGATTTTCTTAGAATTTTTGGGGATTGAAGTGTATATATATGGTCCGGGGAAGTCATAAGAAGGGGGTGGAGAGCCAGGGGAGTGTAAGAAGGGTTTTGGTGGAGCTCCGGTGCGAAGAAGAAGAAGTTACAGAGAATCTTCTCTCCTGGTGAAGAAGAAGACGAGCTGAAGAACATTGGACAGACGAGAACAGTCGCAGAGGCAGTCTTATTTAAACAGCACAACAGAAGTATCGTTGTTCAATAGATCACATATATCCCAAGCTTGTCATCTTTTCTCCGTAACAGTTCATTACCCGTTGTAACAGCTGTTTGTAACGCCACTGCAGCGTTGCAAACTGTCTGCTTTATTAGTTTTCTCTTGTTTTTCACCTATTTGAGCTATGAACAACTATTTTGAGCACGTGAATAACATGAGGAGCTAAACCCCAACACTGGGACAACGGAGGAAGCTGTATTTCATCCATGTGGTAATTTAGTTAATTCTTTATTTACTTTTTGCACCGATTTTAATTGAATTAAGGTTTCTATTAATTACATGTGACTTTGTTTGATGGAGCATGCTTAGTCCTAGGGATTGTTGATGCGCCATGCTTACGATCTACAAGTAATATTTTATGGAATCTACTTTGGCAAAGAATAGAGTTAATATTTGTTTTGTTTTGAGCTATAATCGCCGAGGATTAATTTCTGAACCACTTGAATATGAAAAACAGTGAAATCTTGAGTCCTAGTAATTTCTCGATATTTGTGACAACCTTGTGAATATATTTTCTTTATTTTTAGTGTTTTCTTAAATCAAACATTTACAAGCCCGAGTTGAACGAACTTTTACTACCACTTTACAAACAACTTCAAAATCACATCAATTTATGGCGCCGCCGACACGGACTTGTATTTAGATTTGTTTTAGGTTTATTTTTATTTTTATTATTTTTTGTTCTTTTTTACGCCTTTGGTATTGTTCGATTCTTTTCAGATTTGGAGCGAAGCTACAAGGAAAGAAAAAGTGCTATAAAAGGAAAGCATCTTCCAAAGAAGGAAAGAAAATAGGAATTCAAAAGGAGTGAAGAAGAAGATTTTGTATATAGCTATTTTGTTTTATTTTTAGAAACTATAAATAGGGTTTCATTGTTGTAATTTTTTCTTTTGGACACTTTTTGGACTTTATTTTTCTTTTGGACTGGACATTATTTTTAAAACCCTAAGGAATGGTTAAAAATTAAATATAAACTGTTTGCAGGGAAGGACGACAGTTACGATACTGTCTCGGCCCCTCGGGTTCGTACACTGACATCGGAGTCGGTGGCCTGAGTCGACTTCAACGGTTCATCGCCCGTCTGGTACGGGAGGTAAGACTATCCACCCACGAATCCCCTGTTAGTGGGTTTTATTTTGTGTGACAACTCACACCCCTGCAATAGAATGTCGAATTGGTATTACAATAGCCAATACAACGAATATCCGACTGAGTTTCAAAATGGACGTTACTACTTTGACCATAATGTGAATAGTGGTTGGGAACATCAGCCTTTTGAAGGTTATGGTCCATACCATGGTGAGCCCAATTACTATCCATACGCCCACCGGTCATACGAGCAAAATTCCTCTCTACTAGAGTCCGCACGTAAGTTAGCTGAGTAAGCACAAAAGTTACTTGAGTCGACACGTAGTTCAACTGACATGAATAACTTAGTTATGGACAAAAGCAATGCAATGTGTGAACCTTCTTTCCTAGATAAAATCAGGAAGTCATGTGAGTCGACTCAGAAAATGTTGTTAGAGGCCCGTGAAAGAATTGCTCAAGATAGTCTTAATTTCCAATATAGTGTTTCCAATAGTACCTTTGAAAATGAAGATAGTTATTCACATAATCAAGATGACGAGGTTAAACTTGGTAACACTACTTTTTTAGATGAGGTTCAACCATTTTCATGCTATTATGATGATTATGATAGTGTTGATGAAGAATCGGATACACATAGGCATAGTGATCAGGAATTTATTACTTCAATGGAGCTTCACAATGATAATATTATTTCTAGTTCAAATCCAAATAATTTTAATAATTATTCACCTATTCAAAAGGACGAGGATTTGACTAGAGATTCCACCGTTTTAGACGATGTAGTTTTTCCTTATGATTACGAAGCCGATGATGGTTTAGAGGAGTGGGTCTATCCTGAGAATATTGTTTTCGGGTCTATCGAATTAGAAACATTAGTCTTAGAAAAAGAAAATGAACTCGTAGAGATGAGTGAGGATGTACCATACTTAGAAGAATCAATTGACCATTTTCAGGAATCTGATGACCTAGAAATTAGGGAAGTTGTGACTAGTCTTTCTAGAGACACTGAAATCTCTAAGTTTGGGGGTGATTATCATTCTCCATGTGCTTTAAAGCTTAGAAAGGTCCCTCACTTGGGACCTGACATATGTGCCTCAACCATTTTAAAAGATTATCTTCATACACGTTTTCCTGAACCTAGTGATGTCCATAGGGAAGTTCAGTTGTTAGAAACCCATCCTCTGGTTGATGTGGTTAGCCCAGGCTATGATACCCAGATTGATTTTGTGTTCCCACCAAATATTTTTCAACCAATTGTGGGAATGTATGAGTTCAAAATGTGTCAGTTATTAAGTTCTGAGACCAAACCTAATTATTTTAAGAGAATAGAAACGACACATTTGCTTAAGAATGACCATTACTCTCATTGTGGTCAACTGTGTGACTCAAAACTGATTGACTTAGAGGATCCTCAATTATTCAGGTTATTATTATGTGCTTCTAAGTTTTTACTTGAGTATTTCCAGACTCTAATGCCTGAATCGGATCTTAGCTACGAGGAAATGCATCCCATGAAAATATTTTATCTAGACCCAGTTATAGAGCCTGAACCTGAACCACAGCTAGATGTAGTTTTCTTAAACAGGAAACTAGACAAGGGTGAGCTTTATTTAATTTTCTTGGCATGTTGCAGATTTCTTTTACTTGTGATAGCTCTATTTGGTTTTGATGACCCACAGAAATTACGGCTATTACTTTATGATTTTATGAGGTGACTAATCCTTTCTTAGTCTGGCTGAAGACGTTAAACTTAGCACTTCTTGGGAGGTAACCCAATATTCATGCGACACGGTAATATCTTTCCTTAACTCTTTTTGCTTCAAATGGTAACAGTTTCTCCTTGTTCATGTTTTTAATTTTATCTTTAGAACATTGAGGACAATGTTAGATTTAAGTTTGGGGGTATGGGAGAAAGTTTTAGTTGCATTGTTAAACTCCAGAGCCTAGAAATTTATGCTTATTAAGGATGGCACTAACCAATCTAAGTGGATGGAAGCATTTTGGTTGTAGGGGTTGAGGAACCAATCTGATTAGATGGAAACATCTAAAGAGTCTATTCATAAAAGTACAGAGCTCAGGTGTTAGAATTAAAGAAAAAACATGGTAGTTTCGTCATATCTCGTTGAATCCTTTTCACTTCTATTTTTATTTTCTTTTCTTTAAAATATGTTTCTCTAAGTGATTAGGTGGGGCTCACGATTCAAGTTGTTACCACTGCTAGGGTGAAATAGAGTGATTGAGATACCAAAAAAAAAAAAAAAAAGACCAGACCATCAGACCAACCGGAATAAATTCAATAAAGTCGACCACTGGAACCCTTGTATATGCCAGTTGTGTTGACCTAGAGTTAGGATTATCGACAACTGGTTCCCTTGTATATGCCAGTGTGTTGATATTAGTCCGAACCAAAGATCTCAGTCCATTAGGATAGGTTCATTTTGGCAGTGGCCTTCAGACAGATATGAGAAACACCGTTCACCTTAGTCAACATCAAAACCATCTATGTTTTTCTATATCCGTCTCTTAATCTATCCATGTGATTGGTTGACTCCGGTTATGATGTCCATAAACTATCTGAGTAGAGCTCTGTGACTTATATATGAATTTTAGTATGCTTGAGTGCAAACTCGTGTACATCAATTGGAATTTCGCATCAGGGTACTTCCTCATGTAGTCAATAAGTATGCCAACCAAGGATATTCTTTAGTGCCTTCCAAGGTTCTGCGTAGATAGCTAGGGTCTGGAGTAAAGGTTTTGTGGGTATATCTCTTGTAAGCCCTCCCGAGACTATAACTCGGCCACTAGGGCCACCTAGGGGTTTAAAGGCTTGTTGCATACGCTAAATGCAATCGACGATGCCTGCGACAGTGAGTTAGGATTTTATTTTGTAGATTTGATTTGCTCGGGACTAGCAAATAATAAGTTTGGGGGTATTTGATAGACGCATTTATGTGTCTATTTGGATCTCAATTATGTATATTGTTAGTGCTCGATCTTGTGCTTATTTGGTTATTTTATGTCTTTGTAGGTGTTTTTGGAGAAATAAGCTTTTGCGGCGAATTTGGCTAGAAAAGCGGTTTTTGCGCTCTTGGGAGAAAATTACTATACGAACCTCCATTTTGGATAAGGGGTAACCAAATTACTAAGGGGCACCCAAATCACTATCGGCACCCCAGCATCAGGATAAGGGGCACTCCATCTCTTTCATTTCAAAAGAACGGTTTTGGCGGGAAAAGTTTTTGTTCGTCTGCATGATTTCTGGATCGAGTTTGGTGAGATTTTAACGGGATTCTCTTGCTGGATTGGACTGTATTGGCATGTTAGAGCTAAACAGGCTTGGTAATGGGCTCGGATTAGAGAAAACAAAAGAGATGTGTCCATGATCTTCTCGGCTCAGGTAAAAGAAAATTGTGAACCTCCCTGGATTGAATTTGTTAGAGTTTTGGGCAGATCCGATTGCTGCTTTGGATTGGTAACGACGTGTCAAGACTAAACAGAGATGGTAATAGCTTCGGGTTCGATTAAAAAGGAAGTATTTTCGAGTTTTTGTTAAACAGGGAGGGATATTCCCAGAACTGTTGGATAAATATATGGCAGTACGGAAACAAAATAAAGGCGGGATTGTTCTCTGAGATATGATTCATTAAAACATATATGTTTGAGTTGGAAAAAGGGAATAGAAGACGTGTGCAGAGAATATTATGGAGAAAGTTCCTTAACTTGGCAGCAAAGGAAAAGTGAAGATTTTCTCGGAATTTTTGGGGATTGAAGTGTATATATATGGTCCGGGGAAGTCATAAGAAGGGGGTGGAGAGCCAGGGGAGTGTAAGAAGGGTTTTGGTGGAGCTCCGGTGCGAAGAAGAAGAAGTTGCAGAGAATCTTCTCTCCTGGTGAAGAAGAAGACGAGCTGAAGAACATTGGACAGACGAGAACAGTCGCAGAGGCAGTCTTATTTAAACAACACAACAGAAGTATCACTGTTCAATAGATCACATACATCCCAAGCTTGTCATCTTTTCTCTGTAACAGTTCATTACCCGTTGTAACAGCTGTTTGTAACGCCACTGCAGCGTTGCAAACCTGCCCTTTATTAGTTTTCTCTTGTTTTTCACCTATTTGAGCTATGAACAACTATTTTGAGCACGTGAATAACATGAGGAGCTAAACCCCAACACTGGGACAACGGAGGAAGCTGTATTTCATCCATGTGGTAATTTAGTTAATTCTTTATTTACTTTTTGCACCGATTTTAATTGAATTAAGGTTTCTATTAATTACATGTGACTTTGTTTGATGGAGCATGCTTAGTCCTAGGGATTGTTGATGCGCCATGCTTATGATCTACAAGTAATATTTTATAGAATCTACTTTGGCAAAGAATAGAGTTAATATTTGTTTTGTTTTGAGCTATAATCGTCGAGGATTAATTTCTGAACCACTTGAATATGAAAAACAGTGAAATCCTGAGTCCTTGTAATCTCTTGATATTTGTGACAACCTTGTGAATATATTTTCTTTATTTTTAGTTTTTTCTTAAATCAAACATTTACAAGCCCGAGTTGAACGAACTTCTACTACCACTTTACAAACAACTTCAAAATCACATCAGTCCCACACCTCACGTCCCCATTATTTTATTATTTCTCTCAAATTATGAAAATTCCCTGATTTCATGAATTTTCCCTAAAACCATGAAAATTCCTAATTTTATGAATTTTCTCTAAAATCATAAAAAATAATATATAATTAGGAAAACTCGTGGGACCGGGCTCTCGCCGGCCGGCTATGCCCTAGCCGGTCCCACACGCCTATTATTTTATTATTGTTTGTTGTTTTAGTTTCCTGATTCCATGAAAACTCCCTGATTTCAACAAAATACCGTGGTTTCAACAAATCTCTTTGATTTTATGAAAATTCCCTAAAATCATAAAAAATTACATAAAATTGGGAAGAGTGCCCCAGGGACCGTGCCCGTTGGCTTAGCTGGCCATGCCTTGGCCATTTCCGGTCCCACACTCCATCATTCCCTGTTTTATTATTATTATTTTATCTCCCTCATCTGATGGAAGTTCCCTAATTTCATAAAACTCTCCAGTTTCATGGAATTTCCCTCAAATCAGAGAAAGTACATAAAATCACATAAAACTGGGAAAGTGTGGGACCGTGCTTGTTAGCCGGCCGGCCATGCCCTAGCCGTATCCGGTCCCACACCTTGCAATTCCCTGTTTCATTCATTATTTTTCATCATCTCATGTATTTTTCCTAGTTTCAGCAAAAACCCTGGATTCTGCATATTTTTTCAGAATGTTGCTCACATGCACATCGGAAAATACTGAAACTCTCAGGACTGAGGCACGGACACTATGGTGACACGAGCACATCCCCTTGACCAACCAAGGGTGGCTCTAAGGCCTGCAAACAGCCGGTCCCGCATGTTTTAATGATTTTAACCTAATTTGCTCAATTGCTCATATTAGGTTCAAACTTCTTCCAAACAATTAAGTTTTTGCTTGAACGACCATCCATTGGTCCCACGGCCACCAAGAGCCGGTCTCATAACCTCTTGGTCGGTTCCTCCTCAGTTCATGACCAGGTTTTTATTATTTGTCGCTCACACGAGCATTATTTTAATAAATTATTAAACCAACATTTAATCATTCTTTCACCAACTGGTCCTCTGAGAGACTTTGATATTTTGATCATTCGAGCATCTGGGCGTACATGGTGAACTCGTCATCCCATGTAGCCGGTCCCTGCTTCACTCTGCAGATTGATTTGCAATAAATCATCATTTCGATAAAATTAGGGTTTTGAATACAGAGCTCTGTAGAAACATGATTCTGAGCAGATTCAAATACTCTGATAATTTTATGTTGATTTCATGTTCAACGTTTTTATTTATTTTACTCGACCCAAAGAAATCGATTATCTTAAATTAATATTTATTTTGGTCTCATACCAACAATTCATCAAACGAGCAATATTTGCTCAAACCGTCAATAATTGCTCAAACTAGCAATATTCCTCGGACCAAGAATATTTGCTCGAACCAAAGAATATTTGCTCGTATTCAAGAATATTGGTTCACCTATCAATATTATTCGACAATTCAGCAACACAGTTTGCTCGTCGTAGGTAATCAACATAATAATACCTCGTCTCAACAGACATATTTGATTCATGAATTTCATAACATTTGCAAAACATGTTCAATTCAACAATACATGGACTCATCGTCCCACAAAGTCAGCAACTGACTCCATAATCACGAGATATCAATCGTGTCACATGGGGGGATATTAACTAGGGTTTTGGTCTGACGGTCTACGGCACGTGTGTTCACCCACGATGAGAATGTGAGCAAGTCGTGCAATCAGTTGGAAGAGTCAGCAAAGTAGTGGGTGGAAAATTAACCAAGTCTCCGCACGATGAGCAACTGGTTTTAACACGATTTCCCACTTCCCCACTCTCTAATTCCAGCAAACTGTCACACTTCATGGGATCATGGTGTTTTCAACTCCGGCATTATAAAATGTCTCTAAATCCTGATTGAAAGAACAAGATTTGAACACTCGAACATTCGCCAAAAAACGAGCAATTTCTCATCAAAGTTCATACAAACAATCTTTCTTCTACACGAACTCAGAGAAATCACTCTCAATTGAGCAAAATTCAATCATTCGAGCGTTCTTACGCTGAATTCACAACACACCTACAATCTCAGATCACCATTGATCTCATGCATTTCTCAGCTTCCCTCCTACAGATCAACCCATCCTCTCTTGTGACCGAATTGACTCTGGAACGGTCATTGTTCTTGGTTTAGGCCGGAGTCTTACAGATTGATCTCTCGAACTTAAAGCACTCCCTTCTTGGCATCATCCGTGTGAGGTTCAACATTTCGCTCGGTGCAAGGAGTCTCCACATGGTCGACTCTTCAATTCCGTAAAAACCAGCAAATCGTTTTTCCCCATCTACAGGGCTATTATCAAAATTTCTTTCAAACGATTGAATGCCGCCAAACACTTCTCATCGAAGTTAAAAACCACATCCTTTTGCAAAAGGTTGCATAATGGTGCTGCAACCTTGGAAAAGTCCTTAACAAACCTACGATAAAATCCTGCGTGACCAAGAAAGGAACGAATTTCCCTCACCGTAGTGGGAGGAGTTAGAGTACGAATAAGATCAATCTTAGATTTATCAACTTCCAATCCGTTAGAAGATATAATATGGCCTAAAACAATGCCATGAGTTACCATAAATGGCACTTCTCCCAATTTAGCACAAGATTAGTCTCAACACATCTTTTAAGAATTAATGTAAGGTTATCCAAGCACAAGTCAAATGAATCGCCATACACACTGAAATCATCCATAAAAACTTCGATAATGTTTTCGACATATTCAGAAAAGATACTTACCATACACCTTTGGAAGGTAGCGGGTGCATTACACAAACCAAAAGGCATCCTTCTATATGCAAATGTTCCGAACGGACACGTAAAAGTAGTTTTCTCTTGATCCTCAGGTGCTATAGAAATCTGATTGTAACCTGAATAACCATCAAGAAAACAGTAGTGAGAGTGTCTAGACAAATGTTCCAATATTTGATCCATAAAAGGTAAAGGAA
The DNA here is from genome assembly GCA_023531295.1 of Papaver armeniacum. NCBI lineage: Eukaryota > Viridiplantae > Streptophyta > Magnoliopsida > Ranunculales > Papaveraceae > Papaver > Papaver armeniacum. The sequence goes on along the minus strand of JAJJWW010001728.1, from coordinate 70,860 downwards.
AATGATTTTTTTTAGTGGTTGCATTTAGTTTTCTGTAATCTATACAAACCCTCCAACAGGTTTGCACACGAGTTGGGATAAGTTCGTTATTATCATTTTGCACCACTGTGACGCCCGACTTATTTGGTACCACTTGTACCGGGCTCACCCATTTGCTATCAGATATGGGGTAGATAACTCTCACATCTAATAACTTTAGTATCTATTTCTTTACGACTTCCATCATTCGAGGATTCAAGCGGCGTTGTGCTTCCCTTGTAGGCTTTGCTTCATCCTCAAGTCGTATTTTATGCATGTACGTCGATGGGCTTATTCCCTTAATATCAGCAATTGTCCATCCTATAGCAGTTTTGTACTCCCTCAAAACTCGAAGAAGTCTTTGTTCCTGCAATTCAGTTAGTGCATTCGAAACTATTACTAGCAACTCTTCGTTATCACCCAAATACATGTATTTTAGGTGATCAGGAAGAGGCTTTAGTTATAGTTTAGGTGCCTGCAAAATAGATGGCAATAACTTTTCATAAGTGCATGGCAAAGAGATAAAAGAAATATCATGAGTAAGTGGGCATTGTTGCAACGAATTAAGTTCACCAATGGTTTCCTCAAATTTGTCCCCTAACTTAAGCTCGGTTCTCGGATCTTTAAAATCTTTAGAACCCACACTTCTCATGATAACAGTCTCCAGTGGATCATCACACCTTAAATCAAACATCTGTTGAGCTAATGAGTCAATCATATCAATGGAGAAGCAAGAGTGGACATCACTAGGATATCTCATCGTTTCATAAATTTTGAAACGTATTACTTCTCCATTAAATTCCATAGTCAAGGAACCATCATGCACATCAATTTAGTTCTAGCCGTTCTCATAAATTGTCGACCAAGAAGTAACGGTAGAGATGTGTCAGTTGATACGTCTGTCATCTCCAATACACATAAATCCGCTGGAAAAATTAGTTGGTTTACCTGCACAAGCACATCCTCTATAATACCTCTAGGGTATACATTAGAACGGTCAGCCAACTGTAAAGTAATTCCAGTTTCTTTCAAGGGACCTAACTTAGATTCATATATAGATGCAGGCATAACATTTACTGATTCATATATCAAGCATAGCCTTATTAAACTTGGTGTTACCAATAACAATAAGAATATCAAAACTACCGGGGTCTTTACATTTAAGTGGGAGTTTCTTTTGCAAGATAGCCGAAGCATTTTCCCCCACTTTTATTACCTCATTACCGATTAACCTCTGTTTATTGGTGCATAAGTCCTTCAGAATTCTTGCGTACTTGGGGACTTGTTTAATAGCATCTATTAGTGGAATGTTCACATGAATCTTCCTGAAAATATCTAAGATCTCCTTATATTGTTCCGCCTTTTTAGAGTTAGCAAATCTGCGAGGAAAAGTCAAAGGGGGAACATAAGTAGAAACAGGAGTTTTAGAGTTTTCTTTAGGTACCTCATTGGTTTGGGAAGAGTCAGGAATCTCTTTCTCCAATACCATCCCCTTAGGGTCTTTGTTTTTCTCAAAGATCCTCTCGGTTGCACAGTTTCGTGTACCACTTCCCAATGTCACGACGTTGAAAGAATCTCTTGGGTTAATAGGTTGAGAAGGAGTTTCCCACTATTCTGCGTCTCCAAATGGTTCAATCTACCCGCCATGGTGCTCATTTGTGTCTCGCAACTCCTTGATTGCACCATCGATCGTTTGCTGATGATTTTTTTGCACCATTGTGGTTAGATTCTTCATCATAGCAAGCATCTCGATGATTCTCGAGTTCTCAGACCGGTTGTGGTTGTTGTTGTTGTTGAAAACCACTAGGACGATTGAAAACCGGTCCTTGATCTGTAGCTTGCATGTTTGCATAAATGAAATTGGGATGATCTCTCCATCCTGGATTTTAAGTGTTGGAATAGGGATCATACCGTGGTCTTTGCTGATTCAGGAATACTGTATTGACTTGTTCAGCTTCTTCCTCATAAGAAGGAATGATTACTGAGGCCATTTGTTGTATCATCTTCTCCATATTACCAATCCTATGTTCTAAGTGCAGTGAAGAAGTAACCTCATTAACCTTTCGACTCATTGACATACCTCTTGTGTTGAATTACTGCATGTTTGCAGCAGTATTCTCGATCAATTCCGTCAGCTCGTCAATGGTTTTGTTTGTCAAAGCACCACCACTAGCTACATCAATAAGATTTCTCTCGGATTGGAGCAAACCATCATAAAAATACTGCACTATGAGTTGCTCAGAGATTTGATGATGTCGGCAGCTTGCTAACAACTTCTTGTACCGTTCCCGGTAGTCGTAAAGAGTCTCACCAGTAATTTGTTCAATCCCACTAATTGATTTACGAATAGTTGCTGCTTTAGAGGCGAGAAAGTACTTTTCTAAAAATGCTCTCGCATCTAATTACATGTTGTGATACTTCTAGGTGGAAGACCATAAAACCATTCTTCTGCATAATCAATCAAAGAGAATGGAAAACCGTCGCAAAGCTCTTCCTTGATCAGTTCCAGTTGGCTTCAAACTCGTCAACCTATGTTTAAACAATAGTAAATGACGATTTCGATCGTTTCTCGGAAGCCCTTTGAACTTCGGTAACCAATGAATCAACTGAGATTTGAGCTCAATTGAATCTTCCAAGTTGACACACAACTTTTGTTGATCAAACGATGGGGATGTCGATCTTTGAGTGTCCTCTTGGGAGGTGGAGGTGGTGGAGCGCCGCCATTTCCCGGTTTCCATGGTTACCAGTGTTTTGGTTGTTCGTTCTGCCAACCATCTCTTCTTGTTGTGATTGAGGTTCTCGTAGTACTGTTCCTCTGCGAGTTGAAATTCTGCAACTTTGGTAATCCGAACGTTTGGGTGCCAGAGATTAAGTACCTAAACAAGATTCTCAAAAAACGAAATTAAAAACTAAAATAAGAAATCAATAACAAAATTACAATCCGCTATGCCTCCCCGGCAGCGGCGCCAAAATTTGGTCGGTTGTCAGCCGACGCAAAAATAATTTAAGTTCTTTCACTTCACAATTATAAATAAGAGTATAGTTATAAGAATAGATTCGTTCCACAGGGAGATATGGGTTGTCAAATTGTTTTTATTACTTATAGAAACTAGGGGGGTTTTGTTTGTGATTATAGCTAAATAAGAATAAAGCAAATAGAATAATATGAATATCAATAATACCATCTTCCAACATGTTATCAACTGAATCAATCTCAACATTCATTTCCTATCAATATCAATAACCCTAGAGCGTCCTATCGCAGGCTTACTCCGGCAAAACTCCTATTATCATCAAAGGCGCAAGAGCCACTCTTTGAATCCTTTCCACTAAATAACTTGGCGCAAGAGCCATACAAGTTTAACCCAATGAAAGCACTAATATTTAAGAGTTGAGGTTATTCTAAGCAATCCGGCGCAAGAGAAACACGAATTTAACCTAGATTATGCTTCTACATATAATTGTATGGCAACATCCCATCGTTAACAACTATATTATGCTATTTCTAACAAGGATTATTCGACAATTTCGGATCTTAAACCCTAATTTAGCAATAGATATGAATGCATGCTCATTTAATTTGCAACTTAAACAAACTAGCAATCAATCATACATGGAGTTATAAACGGTAGAACATAAACGATACTAACAAATTATGAATGAATGAGAATGAATATATCAATTGAATAACATGTCTTCCAACTTAGGACTACATCTCTAACCAATAAGAAAGGGTTTCGTTACTCATGGATTTCTTAAAACCCGTGAAAAATATTAAAGAAGAAATTGAAAGCAAACCCTAGGTTGTAAATAAATCTCCAACTCCAAAGCTCCTTCTTCTCTACTCTTTTGTGTAAAACGAATGATAGATGATAATAAAGATAACAAATTTCTTTCTTAAATAGGTGCCCAGTGCCTGTGCTTATAGTCCCTTGCCAAACTGTTGCCAGAACTAGTAAAAATCATGAAAAAGTACAAACACGCCCAAGCCTGGCCGTGCATAAGGGGTTACTACAGCTTAACGGGCCACGGAAATCCTGTAAAAGTCTAGCCCATCTCATCCAAGGCTAATCAGTTATGGAGAACTGACAACCATATTCTTCTCGCTCCACTGTCAGTTCTACGGAACTGACAATATATCCATCAGACTTTCCCTCGGATGCATGAGCTTCCGTGAGTAATTTTTCCCCTGAATTTCTCCTTTCCCCTCATAACTTCTCGGTGACTCACCCCTCCGTGAAAAATATATTCTTCTGGATTTCCAAAATCCCGTCGGTATCTTCCCGTTCTCCAGACTCTCCGTGAAAACTCTAAACATCTGAATTTCTCTTTTCTGGCCAATAACTCACATATACCAGGCCCTCCGTGAGTAATCCACTTCCCTGACTTCTTCATTCACCAAAGCAAACTCTAGTTCTCCTCTGTTATCTCGAGCTCATCACAGCAACACCTTCGCTGCTTCCTCTCGAGCTCAACTGCCATGAACAAACTTCTCCACCAGTCAACTCCATAACCCGTCAACTGCCAATCACCAACATTGCCATGAATGGATCGAGCAACAACCAACTGCTCCGATCACCATCTCTCTTACTCAGTGAACTTCATTCACAGCACAAACTCGAGCTACACATCTTCCTGAGTTCTCAACCTTCATCGCTTCCATGTTCTCCTTGCACCAGCCATCATCAACCACATCTCGAGCAGCATCCAACAGAACCTGTTTCCATCATCCTCTATCGCTGCCATCTACAACTCCATCAATAACTGGTAATAATATCGCTGTCAGTCACTCTTAATATCCAGCTGCATCAGCTTCATCATCTCTTCATCACCGGTTTCCGGTAATGGCAGCAACACTAACAGCTCCAATACTCGAGATACCATGGCAGAATTCATCCCTTGTTTTATCTCTCGAGCTTTGACACTGGAAGCAACACTGCAGCTCCGTTCATCACTGCCTCGACCTTCTTATCCATCGATCAACTGACTTTGCTTCTATAGCAGTCACAACTCTCTCTGTCTGCAAGCAGTCATCTCCAACCACCACCTGCTCACGGTTAACTCCAACAACACCTACAGATTTAAGCCATCGTAATCATCATTATTGATCATAGCAGCGACCACCAGTCTTCCTCTTGTTAAAAATATTAGTAATTTGAAATTACTGTTTTAGGTAGTCCAAGAGTCTGATCTAGAATCATCTAATCTATAGGTTACATTCTAGAGTTATCTTTCACAAGAGTTACAGAACTCTTAGAGTCTTTGTCTTAATGAAATAAAGTAGTGGGGTGTTAATACCTAGTCTTTACTCTTCCATTGTAAGTGCCTATAAATTGGCTTTCTGTTTGTGATGTATTAAAAGCAACAATTGAAATGAAATTCAGTAACAAAGAGTAAAGTTGCTATAGAAACATACCTGTGTTCACTTTTGTTTTCAGCTGCGCCAACAAATTTGGTATCAAGAGCCTGATATGGCTTCAAGTTCTAATTCAAATCTTTTCAATTACTCTCAAAACCCTATACCCGTTTTTGAAGGTGAAAGTTACGATTTATGGAGTCTTCAAATGAAAACCTTATTCATCTCACAAGATCTTTGGGAATCTGTAGAAGATGGATATGATGCTCCAGATGCGGAAGCGATTGCAGCACTTAATCCAGCATAACTAAAAGATCACAAGGATAGCATAAAGAAAGATGCAAGAGCATTACGTGTCATTCAGCAAGGGTTAAGTAAACACATCTTGCCCAGAATTTCAAATGCCACAAATGCAAAAGAAGCATGGGAAATTCTACAGAAAGCTTTCCATGGCTCAAAGAAAATTATCTCCATAAAACTTCAATCCTTGTGGAGAGATTTTGATACTTTGTTGATGAAAGAAAGTGAAACAATTCAAGTATTTTTCTCGAGAGCTTCAACCATTATAAATCAGATTCAAGCTTTTGAGGATACAATAGCAGAGAAGAAAATTGTTGAGAAACTCTTAAGAAGTTTACCATCTAAGTTTGAGCATGTTGTTGCTGCAATTGAGGAATCAAAGGACATCTCCACACTTTCAATGTATGAGCTGATGGGTTCCCTTGAGGCTCATGAACAACGGATAAGTAGATACGCCGAAAAGCCGATAGAGCAAGCATTTCAGTCCAAGCTGCACATCAAAGACAGCAACAACCATGGTGAAAATGGAAATCGATCTCACAACAAAAGCAATTTTCACTCTAATGGAAAGAAAAATTTCAACCGTGGAGGAAAATCATACCGTGGACGGGGAAGAGGTAATTTTCATAACACCTCAAGGTACGACAATTCAAAACCTTATTGTAATGTGTGTAAGAAATCTGGCCATGAAAGTGAAAACTGTCGATACAAGTGCACCATATGTAAGAAATTAAACCATATGGAGAAAGATTGTTGGTCTAAGCAAGACAATGAAGCAAATTTCTCCGAAAAGGATAATACTTCTGAAAGTTTATTCTTTTCATGCTTTAATTCACACCAAGAAATACCAGAAAAACGAGAAACACCCGAATCACCTGAGATTTGGTATTTGGATAGTGGCTGTAGTAACCATATGACCGGAGATAAAACTTGTTTTGTTAGTTTGGATGAAAATATCAACTCTCATGTTAAACTAGGAGATGGAAAACTACACAAAGCCGAAGGAAAAGGTGTTATTTCTGTATCATCTAAAGTAGGACAGAAATTAATTCATGATGTCTTGTATGTTCCTGGTCTTGCTCAAAACCTTCTAAGTGTGGGGCAACTCATACAAAGAGGTTATGTAGTGAATTTCGAAAATGGAGAGTGTCAAATCTTTGATGCAAGGAGACGACAACGAAGGCTAGTGGCTACTGTGAAAATGGCATCAAACAAGGTGTTTCCTCTTATTATGGCACCAAATGAAAATTATTCCTTGAGTGCTGAAAATGGTGATGAAACTGTACTTTGGCACTTGAGGTATGGTCATCTTAATTATGGATCACTCAATCTTCTCAAAAATAAAAATATGGTGATTGGTCTTCCTACTTTTAACAACAACAAGCAAGTTTGTGAAGGCTGCGTCTATGGGAAGATTCATCGACTTCCTTTTGTTAAGACTTCATGGAGAGCAAGAAAGCCACTTGAAGTGGTTCATGCAGATATTTGTGGTCCGACTAAAATCCCATCATTTAACGTCAAAAGATATTTTCTTCTTTTTGTTGATGATTTTAGCAGGTTGATGTGGGTATATTTCCTTGAACACAAATCCGAAGCTTTTTCCAAGTTCCAGCAGTTCAAGGCTTTGGTGGAGAAGCAAAGTGATCATCACTTGAAAGTTTTTCGTACTGATAATGGAGGCGAGTTCACATCAAATGAATTTGACAAGTACTGCACCGAGAACGGCATCAAAAGAGAGCTGACGGTAAGGTATACTCCACATCAAAACGGAGTAGCTGAGCGGAAGAATCGCACAATTGTAGAGATGGCACGAAGTATGCTCAAAGCAAAGGGACTTCCCAACAAGTTCTGGCGTAAGCCATCAATATCTTGCTGTTCACATTCTTAATCGATCACCAACAAAAGCCGTCTTGAACAAAACTCCTTATGAAGCATGGCATCGTAGAAAGCCGGAGGTAAACTCTTTCAAAGTATTCGGATGTGTTTCCTATGCACACATTCCATCACAAAAAAGAGAAAAGTTTGATACAAAAGGAGAAAAATATATTTTCGTTGGCTATAGTGAAAAATCTAAAGGTTATCGATTATTTCATCCAGTGACTAATGAATTGGTTATTTCAAGGGATGTTATTTTTGATGAACTAACATCTTGGAAGTGGGAAAGTGGCAGTGACATCAGCTCTCCTCAATTTTTTGAAGAAGAACAAGAAAATGGTGAATCTGGCACCATACCAAATACCCCGCATACTCCACCAAAGAAGTCCAAAGAAGACAACCATCTCAAGAACTTGAATCGTCTCCGATTCAAGTGTTCCTAAAAGATGCGACCTTTACAAGAAATCTATGATGCTTGTGATGTTGTGTTTGCTGCATTTGAACCTGAAAGATTTGAAGTTGCTAGTAAATATGAAAAGTGGCGAAGTGCAATGGATGAAGAGATAAAAATGATTTCCAAGAACAAAACTTGGGATCTTGTTGACAAGCCTGATGGTAAGGATGTTGTTGGGTTAAAATGGGTTTACAAAACCAAGTTTAATGAAGATGGTTCAGTTCTAAAACACAAAGCTCGTTTGGTGGCGAAAGGTTATTCTCAGAAGCCTGGAATCGACTTTAACGAGACGTTTGCACCTGTTGCAAGGATGGAAACAGTCCGAGTAATTCTCGCTTTAGCGGCTCAGTTCGACATGACAGTTCACCAACTAGACGTCAAATCAGCGTTCCTCAATGGTGAAATCGAAGAAGAAGTGTACGTAGAGCAGCCGCAAGGGTATATTCAGAAAGGAAAGGAGGGCAAAGTCTATCGACTTCGGAAAGCACTCTACGGTCTTAAACAAGCACCACGTGCTTGGAATACCATGATTGATAAATATTTTCTGGAAAATGGTTTTACAAAATGCCCCAGTGAACCATCTCTCTACATCAAGAAAAGAGGTAATAATGAGTTTCTTATTGTCTGCATTTATGTAGATGACTTAATTTGTGCAAGTACCAATTTAGAAATGGTGGAGGAGTTCAAAAAATCCATGACGAAGAGGTTTGAAATGACTGACTTGGGTCTAATGAAGTACTTCCTTGGCATTCAAGTGAATCAGTCACAACATGGTATAACACTATCTCAAGAGAAGTATGCTACTGATTTATTGAAGAAGTTCAGTATGAGTGATTGCAAACAAGTTGCAACACCCATGGCTTTGAATGAAAAGTTCTCAAAAGATGATGGAGCGCAAAAGGCAGATGCATCTCTCTATCGAAGTCTGGTCGGTTCACTCATTTATCTCACAAACACAAGGCCTGATATTGTTCATTCAGTTGGAGTGTTATCTAGATTCATGCATGACCCCAAAGAAAGTCCATTATGTTTCTTTGCAAAAAGAGTTCTAAGGTACGTCAAAGGTACTAAGAATTTTGGTCTCAACTACTCGAAGGAAGAAGATAATAGTCTCATCGGATATACCGAGCAGTGATCAAGGCAGGTTCAATTGATGATCGAAAAAGTACTTCTGTCTATGTTTTTTCTCTTGGTTCTAAAGTGGTTACATGGTCATCAAAGAAGCAAAATACGGTGGCGTTGTCTTGACTGAAGCGAGTATATTGTGCAACAAGTGCAGCTTGTGAAGCAATTTGGCTACTTAAAAAGTTTTGGATGATCTTCAAAAACAACAAGAGTCAAAGAACTACCATCTATCACGACAACATGTCAACAATTTCAATGACAAGAAATCTAGTTTTTCATAGCAGGTCTAAGCACATAGAGTCTGCGGCATCATTTCATTCGAGACTTAGTCGAAAGCAATGAAGTGGAGCTAGAGTTTTGCAATACAAATTTTCAAGTTCCAGACATCTTTATAAAGCTCTTCCAACGAAAAGTTCAATTTTTTTCAATATGAAGATTTCAAATTAAGGGGAGTGTTAAAAATATTAGTAATTTGAAATTATCAAGTTTCGTGTAGTCCAAGAGTCCGATCTAGAATCATCTAATCTATAGGTTACATTCTAGAGTTATCTTTCACAAGAGTTCTGAGAACTCTTAGAGTCTTTGTCTTAATGAAATAAAGTAGTGGGGTGTTAATACCTAGTCTTTACTCTTCCATTGTAAGTGCCTATAAATTGGCTTTCTGTTTGTGATGTATTAAAAGCAACAATTGAAATGAAATTCAGTAACAAAGAGTAAAGTTGCTATAGAAACATACCTGTGTTCACTTTTGTTTTCCGCTGCGCCAACACCTCTGTTCCATCACTTGTTTTCCATCGCTGCTGCCATCTTACAGTCGAGGTAAAGAGATATTCTGCAACCATATATAGTCATCTTGCTGTCAATGACAGCAACACCATGCTCGCTGCCATCCTTCTCCTGTGGTTGATCAAACCTATTAATCAGCATCGAAATCCAAGTTTACTAACTCAGATGGCTTCTCTCATTACTGGTCGTGAGCTGAATTGCAGGTTCTTCCCATTGGTTTGAGAAGAAGATGGTGGCAGCCCTGAGTAAAACAGTCGAGTGCCTTTAACAGTTCCGTGTGTTCATAATTCTTGCCACTTTGACTCGCTTCAATCGCCCGTAGATTCTTCATACGATGTCAGATTGACTCCATTATTTCGCCGTTGGCTTCATATTTTTGTCCTCTTCAAGGTGATGTGAAGAAATCTTGGATTTGAGCGAGTTCCACTTCCTTTTGGTTTAGATTGCCTCAAACACCTAACAAACTCAAAAGCAAACAAAATCAAAGCATAATGATACAAAAACTATCAAGAAAGCAACGCATTTGAGTACCTAACTAGTGCAAATATTGCACCTATCAGCAAGATGCGACCATAATCGATGGCCATTCTTCCTCATGAGATGCAATCTCAGCCATCCAAGTTTGCCACTGAACTGACGGACTTGCGGCAAGTCCCAGGAAACCCGCTATGCCACGGCTACGCCAGGCGCCACTATGCTAATGGCGCCACTTTGTTACACAACAAAGATGTGGCCATAATCAACGACTACCCTTCCTCACAAGATATAATCTCAGCCATTCAAGTTCGCCACCAAACTGACGGACTTGTGGCAAGTTTTAGGCGGCCGACCAAGGCAAGAGTAATACCATCACATGCTATTTTCCTATGGCGAAGTCCCCTGACTTTGACTTGCCACACATAGCAACCTGCTACACGTTTTCCACGAAAACACTCTAGACATCAAACATGTCACAAACTGGGGGATACTCATCAGTGTATTGGTCTGGTGGTTTACAGCGTGCGGCGTGCAATGCGCCCATTACAAGAGAGTGTCATGAAGTAGGACAATTAGTGGTGGTGAAAATTAACGGTGTAAACAATTCATTTCCTTCATCATGGAAGCGTAATGACTAACGGTTACACGAATTCACTTCCTCATCATGGAAGCATGACGTCTAACGGTTACACGTTACTCTATTCTTCCACCACTCAATCGTTTCCACTTCCTACGAGACCAGGGTACGTTTCAATATGACTTGTATAAATAGGATTCACCTATTTTCACCAAACAACAAGTTTTGGTCGGCAACAATACAGTATCTAGAAATCACCTGGTAGCTTTCCATTCCTCTAGCCAGTTCTACTTCCGATACAAGTCATAAAACAAACCACACCTTCAGAATCAACTATTCTGGTCTCAACACTCTCTTCGCTTCCCTCCCTAATACCAACCCTTCTTCTTCACTTTGTGACCGAAGTAAGCCTGGAATGGCCATTTCTTGGTTTAGTCCAGGATTGTACAGATTGATCTCTCGAATCAAAAGTACTCCCGTGCAGTGCATTGTTTGGGGTTTAGATTCGTTTCTCACCCACACACCCGAAATTACCAAAATTAGCAGAAACGGTTTTCACCCACAAACACTAACAAAAAGGACTGAAACAATGCATGCAAGTGACTGAGATACAATGACGGATACTACATGAGTGTGAAATAAATATGCAGCTAAGAACCCTAGATGCAGGTAAACTAACTGAATTGAAAAGATGAAAATAAAGATGCAGATACAACTAATATTTTCAAGGCTAAAATGATTACTAAGTTACAACTACATATGCTATTAAACTACAACATGAGATGCATTAAGAAATAAAAGAAAAACTAACAGATATGCTAAAGAGAGTTACGGGACGATGATGCAGGTAACTTAGACTACATGATGCACTTAGGTATGACTGAAATGGAACGATGACGCTATTGATGTATGACTGGGTCTGTTACATACCAAAAGAAGATGACAATAACTAAGTTATGCTAAATGCAGATTACAGAATTACAAAAATTTGAAAGTTACAGATGGAGACTAATATGAGATGCAAACTAGCTATAGAATGCAGATTATATGACAGACGGGTCACACAGCTATGTTCTACTATAATGACACGGAAAAATACAACAGAACACAACTACAGACTATACTAACAACATGAAAATAAAAACATCTAAACACATATATACAGGGTTATTATTAAAAACCAGTAAAGCTAACCAAAGAAGCAATTACACCGCTACCGAGTCCCCGGCAGCGGCACAAAAAACTTGGTAGGCTTATAAATAGTACCTACAATGATAATTTCAAGTGCACAGTATCCTAATGTAAAACAGGGCAAGCACAGGTCGATCTTCAGGGACAAGGTGGGTGTAGATTTGAAGCTATGGTCTTACTACTACTGATTTCAGAATAAAGAGTAACCAAAAAGGGGGTTTTGTTGCCGAAACGGCTAGATAATGGTAGTGACTGAAATAACAAAAACGAAAGCAAAGAGTAATCTACAATCAAATAAATAAGGTGCTAGGGAAGTCGAATCTACCGCTTAACATATACTAAGTCAATTCAGTCTCAATACTATTCTTGTCCCATATAATGGATACCGGTGGTATTCCGCCTATCCAGTGTAGTTTCAGGAGGATGGTTTAGTGTCACTAAGATGATTCCTAATCCTAGTATTAGCTGCCCTCTCACAAAACAAACTAACCGCAGATCAATCACTTAGATAATTAAACAAACCTGATATGGATATTCTAATCGCAACTAAGGTATCCCTCCAAAGTACTAACTGTCTTCTCAGGGCACAACTAGCCTAAGGATCGAACAACAATCAGTTAAGCACGAGTTGTAGCACAATCAACATAGTGTTATTCTAACTACAATGGATACATGGCATACACTGTGAGAGAAAAATGCTGAAGGCTCAGATTATATTTATCTAAAACATTATAGCACAGCAAGTGTAGGATTCAAATATCGCACAACATATTTTCTTAGCGTGCGAGATTCAATTATTTCCTTAACTTGCGAGAATGTAGCAGAGCTTGCGAGAATGATTGAGACAGAGAGCCTGCGAAATTATAAAGTGAGCATGCGAAATTATAAAGAGAGTCTGAGAGAACGTAGCAGGGGATCCGAAAATGAAGGGGAATATGAGCTGTACTCCACTATGTATGAGTTGTCATCCACTATGTAAACACCTATATAAAGAGGAGAGCAGGAGAGAGAAAGGGAGGATGGACACAATTTTGTAAGAGAGAGAGGATGCACATTTTTGTAAGAGAGAGAGAGAGATTTATTTTCTTTATCATCTTCTTACCATAAAAACTAGATCTAGAGCTCTACCAAATATCCATTAATGGAGATTGTAAATGTAATATTAATGTAACCTCAACAATCATAGTGAAGAACCATGGATGTAGATCACATTGATCGAACCATGTAAAAAATCCTTGTGTCCATTTTATAATTTTAGCACTTTAATCTTTATTTTGATTATGAAATAGATTTAGATCTAGAAAATATTATAAGGGGTGTGTTGTGGGATTTCCTACAACTACAATATCAATACATGAACCAAACTTAGCAATAGATTAATGGTTTCATCTAAACCCTAACTATAAAATTAGAACATCATGGAGATAATAAAATCAAACATGAATTAATGCTTGGTGCACTGGCTAATCCGGGCATGCCTTTTTCATACAATTCTCATCCCTATTTATACATGAAAATCTCTCAATCTCTTAGAATTTGATAATTAGAGAACACCCACTCACCCAAAGTATGTTTTCTGACAAACCCTTTCTGCAATTCAACTCTGCAACTCCTTGATTTGATGTTTGCTTTTAGCTATTGGAGATAACCCTAATTCTCTCTCTAAATCCTAGCTTCTAGGGTTACTGTGTGTGACAATAGAGAAGATAAGACGGAGAGAAAGATTAGAGGGTTGATTGATTGCATAGGGTGGCTGATAGGTTGGCGGTATTCAGAGTTGGTCGGGGTAAAGGTGATTGATGGAGATGGGATGGTTGTTCTGCAGAAATTGGAGAAGATGAGAACGAAAAGAAAAGTGGTGTTTGGCTCTGCTCGAATAAGGTAAGGAGACAGAAGGCTAGGGTGTGAGACAGGCGCATCATGAGTTGATGAGTCGATTGGAGATGCGTTTGATGCACAAAAGCTAAACCGAATCCGACGGCTCAGACTGGACTCGGGCTTGGTCTTGGAATTTTATCTCTTCTAGGCCCATGTCTTCTTCAAGGCTAAATTCACAAGCCCACTTCTAGTTTTTAGTCGTGCAAACGAAATTCTTCACTCGCGGATGAGGTGCAAATAGCATTCTTCACTTGCCTTCAAGCGGGAGCTTTGTCATCTCTCTTCCGTTGCCATCAATTTTCTGCTTCTTTTGGCCTCTCAATTCATCCAAGCTTTATTTAGTACCTAAAAGCGCAAAATTAATTAGTACAAGTATTTATTATTGAAAACAATGAAAATACAGAATTTAGGATAATATATGATTTTAAAGCGCAAAAGATGAGTTAAATGCCAATAAAAAGGTGTAGAAATATGCACTATTTGGCACTCATCAACCTCAACGACTCGTACTTTCTCTCTATTTTTATCGTTAATGGCAGAAAGCAACAGAGCCATTCTCGATCACCATCAACTCTCAACAGAAACCTCATCTTCATAAACTTTCATACTCGAGTCATCTTCCATCATCAAGCTTACATACTCCTTCCGTTCGATCACCAACACGCCATTATCGTTAGCAACCAACAACACCATCGATTCTACGATGATCATCAACATCTTCCTCCATCAAGATAAGTTCATTCCATCATTCCCATATAACCTCAGCAACAGATAATAACCCTGTCGTAGTCTATTCATAATGGAAACTCAACTCATAGCTCTAATCCTTCATCCTTCATCACTGCCACCTTCCATCTTATTCAATCTCATTAACCCATAACTAGTTGCCTCTCGATATTTTTCACATCAACAATCATCATAGCACTTCCATCATCTAAACATCACAGACGACTATGTCCATTCTTCTCTCGAGCTATTATTGCATCACACCTGCAACCATCGAGCTGTAAACTCGAAACAACACCAATAGTGGCGGATCCAAAGGGAGGATAACCCTGGCTGTATCCCCCCCCCTTTTTCTCGTAAAACCAGACCAAGTTTGTATTTCACCCTTACAATACAAAAAAATATCAGTTTAGTCCACCAAGCTCTATCGATTTAGTCCACCAAGCATAGTCGTTTAGTCCACCAGGAAGACAGAGAAAAAAAAGATATGGTATTAGGTAAGGATGATTTTTCTTCTATACCTTTTAGTATGATCATCCACAAAAGCAATACCTAAATAGTTACGATTATTTTTTTGGTTCATGCTACGTAGTTAGGTTTTATAAAAACCTTAAGTTTTCTAGGTTTTTTTTTTTTTTGGTTCTTGTTTGGGTTGGATTCTTTCATTCGATTGAGAATCGAAACTTTTCTAAAATTGACGTTGTTCCAGGTAATGATGGTGTTGTTGCCGAAACGGCTAGATGATGGTAGTGACCGAAATAACAAAAACGAAAGCAAAGAGTAATCTACAAGCAAATAAATAAGGTGCTAGGGCAAATGAATCTACCGCTTAACTCACACTAAGTCAATTCGGTCTCAATACTATTCTTGTCCCTTATAATGGATATCGATGGTATTCCGCCTATCCAATGCGCTTTTAGGAGGATGGTTTAGTGTCACTAAGATGATTCCTAATTCTAGTATTAGCTTCCCTCTCACAAAACAAACTAACCGCAGATCAATCACTTGGATAATTAAACAAACCTGATATGGATATTCTAATCGCAACTAAGGTATCCCTCCAAAGTACTAACTGTCTTCTCAGGGCACAACTAGTCTAAGGATCAAACAACAATCAGTTAAGCACGAGTTGTAGCACAATCAACATAGTGTTATTATAACTACAATGGATACATGGCATACACTGTGTGAGAGCAAAATGTAAAGGCTCGATTATATTTATCCAAAACATTATATCACAACAAGAACAATATCAATACATGAACCAAACTTAGCAATAGATTAATGGTTTCATCTAAACCCTAACTATGAAATTAGAACATCATGGATATAATAAAATCAAACATGATACAAAAAAATATCAGTTTAGTCCACCAAGCTCTATCAATTTAGTCCACCAAGCATAGCCGTTTAGTCCACCAGGAAGACGGAGAAAAAAAAAATATGGTATTAGGTAAGGATGATTTTTCTTCTATACTTTTTAGTATGATCATCCACAAGAGCAATACCTAAATAGTTACAGTATTATTTTTGGTTCATGCTACGTAGTTAGGTTTTACAAAAACCTTAAGTTTTCTAGGGTTTTTTTTTTTTGGTTCTTGTTTGGGTTGGATTTTGTCATTCTGATTGAGAATCAAAACTTTTCTAAAATTGACGTTGTTCTGAGGAATGATGGTGTTTTTGCCGAAACGGCTAGATGATGGTAGTGACTGAAATAACAAAAAAACGAAAGCAAAGAGTAATCTACAAGCAAATAAATAAGGTGCTAGGGCAAACAGGAATCTACCGCTTAACTTACACTAAGTCAATTCAAGTCTCAATACTATTCTTGTCCCTTATAATGGATATCGGTGGTATTCCGCCTATCCAAAGGATTCCTGGACGATGGTTTAGTGTCACTAAGATGATTCCTAATCCTAGTATTAGCTTCCTCTCAAGAACAAACTAACCACAGATCAATCACTTAGATAATTAAACAAACCCGATATGGATATTCTAATCGCAACTAAGGTATCCCTCCAAAGTACTAACTGTCTTCTCAGGGCACAACTATTCTAAGAATCGAACAACAATCGAGTTAAGCACGAGTTGTAGACAATAAACATAGTGTTATTCTAACTACAATGGATACATGGCATACACCGTGAGAGCAAAATGCCAAGGCTCAGATTATATTTATCCAAAAATTATAGCACAGCAAGAACAATATCTATACATGAACCAAACTTAGCAATAGATTAATGGTTTTATCTAAACCATAACTATGAAATTAGAACATCATGGAGATAATAAAATCAAACATGAATTACTGCTTGGTGCACCTAGCTAATCCTGGCATGCCTTTTTCATACAATTCTCATCCCTATTTATACATGAAAATCTCTCAATCTCTTAGAATTTGATAATTAGAGAACACCCACTCACCCAAAGTATGTTTTCTGACAAACCCCTTCTGCAATTCAACTCTTTAACTCCTTGATTTGATGTTTTCTTTTAGCTATTGGAGATAACTCTAATTCTCTCTCTAAATCCTAGCTTATAGGGTTACTGTGTGTGACAATGGAGAAGATAAGACGGAGAGAAAGATTAGAGGGTTGATTGATTGCATAGGGTGGCTGATAGGTTGGCGGTATTCAGAGTTGATCGGGGTAAAGGTGATTGATGGAGATGGGATGGTTGTTCTGTAGAAATTGGAGAAGATGGGAACGAAAAGAAAAGTGGTGTTTGTCTCTGCTCGAATAGGTTAAGGATACGGAAGGCTAGGGTGTGAGATAGGCGCATCATGATTTGATGAGTCGATTGGAGATGCGTTTGATGCACAAAAGCTAAACCGAATCCGACGGCTCAGACTGGACTCGGGCTTGGTCTTGGAATTTTATCTCTTTTAGGCCCATGTCTTCTTCAAGGCTAAATTCACAAGCCCACTTCTAGTTTTTAGTAGTGCAAACGAAATTCTTCACTCGCGGATGAGGTGCAAATAACATTCTTCACTTGCCTTCAAGCGGGAGCTTTGTCATCTCTCTTCCGTTGCCATCAATTTTCTCCTTCTTTTGGCCTCTCAATTCATCCAAGCTTTATTTAGTACCTAAAAACACAAAATTAATTAGTACAAGTATTTATTCTTGAAAACAATGAAAATACAGAATTTAGGATAATATATGATTTTAAAGCGCAAAAGAAGAGTTAAATGCCAATAAAAAGGTGTAGAAATATGCCTATTTGGCACTCATCAACCTGAACGACTCGTACTTGCTCTCCATTTTTATCGTTAATGGCAGAAAGCAATAGAGCCATTCTCAATCACCATCAACTTTCAACAGAAACCTCATCTTCATAAACTTTCGTACTCGAGTCATCTTCCATCATCAAGCTTACATACTCCTTTTGTCGATCACCAGTCATGCCATTATCGTTAGAAGCCAACAATCACCATCGATTCAGAGGTGATCATCAACAGCTTCCTCCATCAAGATAAGTTCATTCCATCATTCCCATATAACCTCGCAATGTATAATAACCATGTCGTAGTCTATTCGTAATGGAAACTCACCCATAGCTCTAATCCTTCATCCTTCATCACCGCCACCTTCCATCTTATTCAATCTCATTAACCCATAACGGTTGCCTCTCGATATTTTCCACATCAACAATCATCATAGCACTTCCATCATCCAACCATCACGAGACGATTATGTTCATTCTTCTCTCGAGCTATTATTGCATCACAACCGCAACCATCGAGTCAAACTCGAACCAACACCATCGGTGGCGAGCCAAAGGGAGGATAACCCCGTTTGTAGCCCCCCGCCCGCCCATTTTCTCGCAAAACCAGACCAAGTTCGTATTTCACCTTTGCAATATAAAAAAATATCAGTTTAGTCCACCAAGCTTTATCAATTTAGTCCACCAAGCATAGCCGTTTAGTTCACCTGGAAGACGGAGAAAAAAAAGATATGGTATTAGGTAAGGATGATTTTTTTCTATACTTTTTAGTATGATCATCCACAAGAGCAATACCTAAATAGTTACGGATTATTTTTGGATCATACTACGTAGTTAGGTTTTACAAAAACCTTTACGTTTTCTAGGGTTTTTTTTTTTTTGTTCTTGTTTGGGTTGGATTATGTCATTCTGATTGAGAATCGAAACTTTTCTAAAATTGACGTTGTTCTGAGGAATGATGGTGTTGTACCGAGGGTTGTTCTCAACACACAGAGCCTTGATGATAACTAGGATCTTGAAATAATAGCAGATCCTCAATTGTCTCTCGTCTCTCCATTGACGACATAAAATATTCCCAAGAACTCATAAAAGGTTGCTACTATTTGAGTTTGTCAAGGATAAGGAACAATATGTCCATTATAGCAGAGACAATTGATTATAACTCAACTAGATTTTATGGTGCGTACATGTCGTGGCTTGGATGTACTTTGCGCAACTGGTAATTCTAGTTATATTTTTCTGGAAATGGATCCATGCATATACCAAAGAATGCTTGTGCCTTTTTTTCGATCAACGGATATAGGTGTTTTGAGTTGGGACAACAAGTTGCCATTTTCCGAATTGTTATTAACTAGGATGCGTATCTTACGATGTCCTGAGTATCCTTATGAGGACATGAAGAGTCGCAAAATCGAAATCTTACAAGTTTGAAAGCAACAGGCGTACTTGGCTGGTATTGAAGACCTGGAAACATTAGTGCAGATGTTCTGTACAAGTTTGCGGCTTCTCAGGTTCTGCCTCTGTTTGTGTCTTTTATATATGTATAAATATAGATCACTTTTGTCACTTGCAGTGGTACTTCTTTATTTGGCCACTTTTTAGCATATCACATTTCTCTTGAATCACTTTCCAGCACTCACTAATAAGCATGACTTTCCTAAGATCGAAATTACATTGATTGGATATTTATATACGGCAAATGCGAGTTCGGTTAATCTTAGTTAAATTTTCTATGTAATTATCTTAAATAACCCTTTAAAAAAAAACTAGATACCGATTCAAAAAGTTGCAAAAAAAAAAAAAAAAAAATTATCCCCCTCATTCTAGAATCCACGGCTCCGCCACCGAACACCATCTCTCACTACTAAAAAATCTAGTTATTGCTACATCATATATTGCCACACCTTCAATATAGGTGTTGCAAAAGCAAATTTCTAGTCACAATACTTTTCACCGCAACTAAAAGTTATAATTTATCTTTACAAAATAAAACTTTTTCCACACAAATCGTAGCAACAATATGAAAAAAGTGTGGCAAAAAAGTATAATCTCTTGCTGTAGCAATAAAGATTAGGTGCAAGAATAGACTTCTTGATGCATATGTTATCGCGACACTAGTAGGGGTTTATGCCATAACTATTGGGTGCCGCAATATATTAAGTTTCTTGTAGTGTCTGTTTATTCCACAGCCAAGATCATCATCAACTATCGTTACTACTGCCAAGCTTGTCTGCATGCCACTGCCATCATCATTCTTTTCCTCGACTGATTTGTTGGAATATTTTCAACTGCGCTATAGAATCTGTAGATGTGGAATTCTTTGCGAACTTAAATAGGAACAGTTCTCAAATGCAACCCATGGAGAACTCATTGTTACCTAGTCTAGAATCTGAAGAGACTAATGAGAATGATGATCATTTTGTTCCTACTCGAGACATGGAGGATACTTCTGAACCCATAGAAGATATCGAACCTAGAAGGAGTAAGAGAGCAAGAATAGAGAAAAAATTTTGGTCCAGACTTTATAACATATCTTGTAGAAGGTAATAAGAATAGAATTCTTAGTGTTACCAAATATGTTATGCATGTTGATGATGACCCTAAAACTTATGCTGAGGCTATGAGTTCCAAATATGCTAGTTTTTGGAAAGAGGCTATCAATGATGAAAAGAATTCTCTTTTGACCAACGGTACTTGGATATATTGTGATTTACCTCCCATGTAAAGCCTATTGGATGTAAATGGATTTTCAAGAGAAAGATGAATGCCGATGGTTCCATTGATAAGTTCAAAGACAGATTAGTTGCTAAGGTTTATAAGCAAAGACATGGAATTGATTACTTTGATACATATGATCATGTTGCTCGCATCTCATCTATTCGTTGTTTAATAGCACTTGCTTATATTCACAAGTTAATTATTCATCAAATGGATGTCAAAACCGCCTTCCTAAATGGAGATTTGGAAGAAGAAATATATATGGAACAACCTGAAGGTTTCATATTGCCAGGCCAAGAAAAGAAGGTTTGCAAGTTAGTAAAATCTCTTTATGGCTTGAAGCAAGCTCCCATGCAATGGCATGAGAAGTTTGACAAAGCGGTTTTGTCATATGGTTTTGTGGTGAATGATGCGGATAAATGTATCTATAGTAAGCATGATAGTTCGGATGTGTAATTCTCTTTTGTATGTTGATGATATGCTTATTTTTGGATCGACATATCTGTTGTGGAAGATACAAAGAAGTTTCTTAGCTCTAACTTTGATATGAAGGATTTAGGAGAGGTCTGATGTAATCTTGGGAATTAAGATCCTAAGAAAGGGAAATGAGTTGGGTTTAACCCAATCTCATTATATTGAGAAATTTCTCAAGAAGTATGGTCACTTTGATGACAATCCAAAGACCTACTCCTTTAGACCATACTTTCAAGTTAAAGAAGAACACCTGACGTACTCATGCACAACTTGAGTATTCCAAAGGTGTCATTGGAAGTCTTATGTATGCTATGCATTGCACAAGACCGGACGTAGCCCAAGCCGTGGGAGTGTTATGTCATTTCTCAAGTAATCCAGGATATGAACACTGGAAAGCGCTTTCAAGAGTTATGGCTTACTTGAAAGGTACAATGAATTTTGGCTTGCATTACCAAGGCTATCCCACAGCCTTTGGAAGGGTACAATGATGCTAACTGGAACGATGTAGAGGCCAAGTCCAAATCAACGTCTGGATGGATCTTTACATTAGGGGGAGCTGCTGTGTCTTGGAGTTCCAAGAAGCAGACTTGTATTTCTGATTCAACAATGTTGTCAGAATGGCTTAGGAACCTACTTATGGAAATTCCATTTTGGAAGAAGCCAACTCCGGTGTTGATTAATTGTGATAATCAAGCTACCATCTATAATGTCTCAAATAAGACTTATAATGGAAAGTCAAGACATGCAAGTCTTAGACATCAAATGTTTAGGAAACTACTCAAGAGGGGAGTGGTTATGGTTAACTTTATTGAATCAAAGAGGAATTTGGCAGACCCATTTAGGAAGAGTCTACCAAGTTCGGTGGTTTTAATAAAAAGTAAAGAAATGAGACTAAGGTCTGTGAAAGAAGTTTGATCTCCCATAGCAGAAACCCAACCTATGTTTTGAAAAATATAAACAAGGTTCAATGTGGTACCAACAAGTTATGGATGTAGATTATGGAGCACTAATATAAAACTTCCCATTTCTAATTAGTGCTGGGTTTTGCAAGAAAATAGGATGGATGTAAATCCTTAATGAGTCTGTGATTAGTAAAAGGTGTATCGCAGAAACACCTTCGAGACTTACCTATATGAGTATGGAAATCAGGTCATTTCCTAAGAGAAGAAGACCGTTCTCTAAAGAAGACTCATGAATCAAGGATATAAGCACATGGCCATTAACGTGCTTGGCTACATAACACATGATTTATGAAATCAATATGTGTGGAGACTCCGGTTTTATCATAAGGGATACTCGGTTCAAGACTGGTTTCACCATAGAATCTCGATAAGGCTTTGAGTTTCTTACACTAAGTGAAGGTTCAAATCCAAAAGATACCTATCATTTATGTGTTGATTTCAACGATGATGCTTAGTCTCAATTGTGCTTGGACTACGTTGGCTTGATCCCACTCGGAGTACGTAGGCGGTCACTTCGATGCGGCCCACTCGATTTAAAAGTTTTTAACTTTGTTTTATGGTTTTTTGAAAATAAGGGGAGAATGTTGGAACATAGGGGGAGAATATTTTGAAAATAGGGGGAGAATGTCACTTCGAATCCAACAGACGTCATTGATGTCTGATGATGAAGAGACTCATCGTTTCGTGAAGAGAAACCTGTTGGTAAAAAGATGTCTATTCCCAACAGATGCGAAAACCTCTATAAATAGCATCTCCCAAAACTCGTTTAAAACATCTCGAAAAAACCTTTTTGTTTTCTCTCTTTCTAAAGCATCATCAGAAATTTTGTTTACATGTGTTCTTGATTGGATCAAGGGGTACAAACCTTGAATTCAATTTCTGTTGATGGCATTATTTCACATACCTGAAGGCATGTATCCTGAAGGAATTATTTCACATACCTGTTGTAATCGCCAATTTATTGGGAGGGTAGAAATAATTGTCTAAAAGAAATCTTATGAGCCTTGAAAGTTTGGAGTACAACAATCTCTTCCTGTGTTATTTCATCTTCTATTGCAAACCGAGTTTTTTCCAACATGATTTTGTGAACATCTCAGTCAGAGCTCTCTTTCCAACCTTCAATCCATAAACCTACTGCCAATAATGGCAGCAATAACCTAGATTCATCTTCGTTAGCTCCATAGTTCGAGCTCATTCTTTCTTTCTCATCTTAAACTCTATCGATGGTGGCAACAGCTATGGCTTACTCTTCATCACTGATGTTGATCGTCAGCAACAACTTCAATCGAGTCCTCCAACTACAGAGACAAGCCCAATGATCTTCCCGAGCTCCATTAACAAGAACCTCCATCGACAATGGCAAGAACCTCTTCATTCTCGGCTTCAACAAACCACATACCATTAATCTTCTTAGCCTCACTTCCCTTTCATCATTTATCCTTGTTGCTGCCATTTCCAATCAACTCCGATCAACAATGCAATACCCATTCACTCAATATAACAACAACACATTCTCGATCCAAAATCACTACGACCCTTCCCATCTTGTCATCACCGGTGGCTTGTAAGGGCAGAAACAACGCGACCTCGTCAACACCTGGTTTTGATGTTGATATAGAGAAGAAGAAGATGGTGGTGTCCCCTGAATAATTCTGAGGGTGTCCTTAACATGCAATCAACTGTCAGTCTTGCAAGAGTGACAGTTCAGTTTAGAACTGCATTGGCTGCCCGTAGTAAAAGGCGTGCCTGCCTTTATCAATTCTGTGCTTTAACCTTTCTCGACAATTTTTACTTGCTTCAAATGATCCTAATTTCTTCATACGACGTCGGAATGACCTCGTTCTTTCGCTTTATTGGCTTCGTCTTTTCGTCCTCTCCAAGATGATAGCAACCACTCCTAGATTCAAATGAGCTTTACTTGATCTTTGGCCCTTCTCCGCTTACGGATAACTTCTTTTATTGCACAATTAAGTGCCAATTCACTTATTTTGGATGATTCACCTAACAAAACATAAATAAAACAAAGCAAACGTAATATACAATAATTTGGAAGAAACTAAGAAATTACTAGCATGGATTCGAAACTAAATATATGCAAAATATGCACTTAGCATGATGATGTGTACAAGCTAGCACATAAGTGCACTAAACAACGATTATTCATGTTAATTGGAGACTGGGAAAAACATTGTACATCCGAAGAGGAGTTTCCGGCAGCTCTCCCTTGATTCAAGATCTAGAAGAAGAAGTAGAGATCTCATTACATGCCCCGTCGAGATAATATCTCTCATAACAGTATAAAGGTTCAAGGGAAGAAAAGAAATAAGAAATTTATTACTATAATAATTGATAATGGTAGTACCCGCAGCTTTATGGATCCTGAACTACCTAGGAGTGGTGGGGATATCATTGAGCCAACTTCATACTTTCAAGTTACAGTGGCAGATGTAAATTAGTTTTTAAGTGATGCGAAGTATCCAAACTTCAAATGGAGTATGCTGGGTCACAATTTTAATTTTGATATTAGGTTGGATGAAGGATATTAGCCCTGTGAAGTTTGATTATAAACAAATTACCATCTCTTTTACTAAATATGGAGAGGAAGTTACTTTATTGGGTAATTCTGAAACTGCCAAAATTTCCATAATGACTGGAAGTGCTTGCAAGAGGTATTTCAACAAAGACAAACATGGAGTATTAGGACACCTATATGCCATATCTGATCATGACTCAACAAGTGAAACACCACAGTGCCTGCAACCCATTATTCAGTCACATTCCTCCTTATTTCAAGAACCCAACTCATTACCACCAATCAGGACTCATGATCACCATATTCCTCTCAAACCCTTATCCACACCCACAAACCAAAGGCCATATATGATTCCATATGTGCATAAATAAGTGGTAGAACAATTGGTGCAGGAGATGTTAAATTCTTGAATTATCAGGCCAAGCCATAGTCCATTTTCATCTCCTATATTGTTGGTCAAGAAGAAGGATGGAGGTTCTGTGTGGATTATAGGAAGATTAATGAGCTAACAGTTAAGGACAAGTACCCAATTCCGGTGATAGATGAGTTGTTGGATGAACTCAAAGGGTCAAAGATCTTCACTAAAATAGATTTAAGAGCACGATACCACCAAATCAGAGTGTTTCCACCTGACACTCTGAGGACTTAAGAGGGTTTCTAGGACTGACTAGTTACTGTAGAAAGTTTTTCAGAGAACATGGACTGATAGCTAAACCACTCACAAAGTTATTGAAAAGAAACAAGTTTTAGTGGAGTGAAGTTGCTCAAACTGCTTTTAAAGACTCAAGAAGGCAGTCACCACCACTCCTTTTCTTGTGTTACCATACTTCATCAAGACCTTTGAGTTAGCCACAAAGCTGTTTTGATGCAAGAAGATAAGTGGTAGGCCTTCGAAGATGTTTATATTATGACCTACAAAGGATAACCGCAAGTGCACGGCGTACTCATCGGAGACGCGGCAAGTACGGGTCGAACCACAGAGACTTGTGGTGCTCTGATTGATCTACGGCTATGCTAAACTGAATTCCAGTGAAGATAATACAATTATGGTTTTGCCGATACGGCTGATTGAATGTTATGACAGTGAAAAATAAATGAAATACAAATATTGCAAATAAATGGGTGTCTTGGGATTATCAATTTCACCACTAACTCATGTTATGTGTCAACTAATTGGAAGCTTCTTGTTCCTATGGCAGACAAGGGTAGTTTGTCAATTCCACCACCTATCTTAGGAGTTTCTCCTAGTGATACTTCAATGTTCAGCTACGGAACTAACCCGGAGCACTGGTTGTCTAATTAAGCACAACCAGTCAAGGGAATTAGCATCTAATTCTAAGGCTTGAGCTGCAATACCACAACACAAACTGTAGTCTAACTACAATGGATCTATAATTTAAAGTATCCATTGTGAGAGTAAAGTTTTGGGTATTAGAATTGAAGTTATCTGATACATTAAGCACTCAAGGAAACTTCAACAGAGTTTAAACACAACATTGAATTAGGGTTTCATTGAAACCCTAACTAACTAAATTAAAACATGATATGAACAATTAAACTACAAATTAAACAAATTAAATCCTAATTGACGCACTGGCTAGCCTGTGCATGCTTTCTACACACCAAGTTCATTGCTATTTATACATGCAAAGGAAAATAAACCCTAATTTTCAAAAACAAAATTAAAGATAAAACAAATCAAAATACTCGCACCCATACTCTCGATTCGCCTCTCCTCTTGTCGTGCGGCTCGAGAACTCCATCACTTGATTGATTGATCGAAACCTAACCCTAGTTCTTCCTATTTCTCACTCGGCCTCTAGGAAAGAAGCTATGAGAGAAATAGAGAGAAGCTAGGGGAGAAGGTGGTGCGGTTGGAGGCCGTGGTGGTACTTTGTTGGTGTCGGGGAAGGAGAGATGGGCGGAGGTGGTGTTGCGAGGGTTTGGTCGGGGAAGAAGGGTGGTTTCTCTGCAGAGGTCGTGGGAAAGAGAGAAGAGAAGAAAGAGAAGAAGAAGAGAGGAAATGGGTCGATCGAATAGGGTATAGGGATAGGTAGTTTTGTTGTGAGGCATGTGCATCAGGGGAAGATGAGGAGGCCTCAGCGAGCGTT
The DNA here is from genome assembly GCA_023531295.1 of Papaver armeniacum. NCBI lineage: Eukaryota > Viridiplantae > Streptophyta > Magnoliopsida > Ranunculales > Papaveraceae > Papaver > Papaver armeniacum. The sequence continues at coordinate 44,077 of JAJJWW010001728.1, read as the reverse complement.
GGATGAAGCCGGGTGCGATCCGAACGGCTCGAGTGTTGGGGTGTTTTGGTGTTGAGCGGAGACATCAAGGGTCGATGCGTAGGAGGCAAATGAGCGTAGGATGCAAAGCAAGATGAGATCTCAACGGCTTGGAGTGTACGGGCTCGGATCCGGGTCGCGGGTCGGGTCTAGCTCAAGCCCATGTCTTGTAGATGAGTTGCTCCTTGTTGGGTTGCAACTGTTGCGCGCGCGGGCTTCGGCTTTCTGCTCCATAGATGCTCGACTCCAATTCTTCGCTCTTTGGGCTCCTCAGTTTCTCCGAGCTTTATTTATTACCTAAAAACACAAAATTAATTAATACAAATATTTATTCTTGAAAACAAAGAAAACACGAGAAACGGGATAATATCTCGATTTCTAAGCGCAAAGATGAGTAAAATGCCAATAAAAAGGTGTATAAATATGCACTATTTGGCACTCATCAATAAGCCCATAGCCTTCTTTAGTAAGGGGATGAGAAGTAAGTACCTAGCTATTTCTACATATGAGAAGGAATTGATGGATGTGGTCGTGGAAGTTACCAAATGAAGATCTTACTTAATGGGAAACAGATTCACCATCTATACTGACTACCAGAGCATAAAATATTTCATGGAGCAGATGATACACTTTATGCTTCAACAGAAATGGTTAGCTAAGTTGTTGGATATGATTATGAGCTCAAATAAAAGAAGGGAGCTGAAAACAAAGTGGCGGATATGGTCTATCTAGATTCCTGGTAGGCCCGAGAATGGGGTTATTTTAGCCTACTAATTATACCGCAAGTGCACGGTGTCTGGTTTGCAGCACAGGGCAGGTACGGGTCGAACCACAGAGACTTGTGGTGCCCTTATGTGATCTATGGCTTGCTACTTAACTGAATTCAAGATTGACAATGTGACAAACAATACAATTGAGTTTGTGTCGAAGAGACTGATGTTTTGTGAGAAAGTGTCTCTAAACTAAGGTAAAGAAATAACTTGAGAGCTACCAGGATGGTGAATCCACCACCGCACCTATGCTAAGGCATTTCCTAATCAAGTTCTATTCTTGGTTCATTCACGGGAAGAACACCATGTTAATGTTTTGACTAATCTTATACACTCCCCACAGTATGGAGTGTCTTCTTACAGTACACTCCATCACAGGGTCATATACTCAACTAGCTTATCCAATCAAACCATGAAGCTTACAAGAACAATACATGACAGTGAACAATCTCAGCATATGAGCAGGGGTTTCAACACACCCTGGAAATTAAAATTAAAACATTGCAAGAAATAAAACACAAATTAAAACTAAAGTGACAGCACTGGCTAATCCAGGCGTAGTTTCTACACAATCCCCTCACTGCTATTTATACATCCAAGAAAATCCCAAAATAACCAAACCCTAATTCGATTAAAAATAGAAATTAATTGGAAACTTCTCTCACCCATGTCGCTCCAACTTCTCCCTCTTCTGTCAATCGGCTCTGCATCGACTACTCTAGCTTCCCCCTGATTTCTCAATGAAACCCTAACCTATCTCTGTCTAGTTCTCTTTTAGCTTCTAGGAGAGAAGCTACAAAAGGACTACATAGCAATAGGTAGGTGGAGTGTCAGGGGATGATGGATTTGGTGGCGGTATGGGTGAAGAAGGTGGAGGAACGGCTGTGGCAGGAGATGGTCGGGGTGAGGGGGTTTTGCAGAGGTGAGGGCGACGGGTGGAGAGGAGAAAAGAAGAGAAAATGAGTTAGGGTTAGGTTTTAGGAGTTTATATAGGTGTTGTGGTGTTGAGCAGGTACATCGAAGATCGATGGGAACGCTGCACCGAGCGTAGGATCTTGCGGGAGAGATCTGAACGGTCGAGGTTGGTAGCCGGTTCTGTTGTGATATGGTGTTGCGCGAGTGCATCAAGAGATGATGTATAGTGAGGGCAGCGACCGTAGGATGTGGATGAGAGAGATCTCAACGGTTTGGAGTGAACGGGCTCGGATCCGGGTCGCGGGTTGCTCCAGCTCAAGCCCATGTCTTGTAGATGAGTTGCTACTTGTTGGGTTGCAACTGTTGCGCGCGGGCTTTGGCTTTCTGCTCCATAGGTGCTCGACTCCACTTCTTCGCTCTTTTGGCTCCTCAGATTCTCCGAACTTTATTTAGTACCTAAAAATACAAAATTAATTAATACAAATATTTATTCTTGAAAACAAAGAAAACACAGAATCTGGGATAATATCGACTCTTGAGCGCAAAAGATGAGTAAAATGCCAATAAAAAGGTGTATAAATATGCACTATTTGGCACTCATCAAATACCCCCAAACCTGAATTTTACTTGTCCTCAAGTGAAACAAAATGAAGAAATCCTAACTATACCACCTGTCGCTGGTCTCTCGAATGCATTTAGCGTATGCACTAAGCCTTTAAACCCCTAGGTGTCCCTAGTGGACGAGTTGTAGTCTCGTGAGGGTTTACCAGAGGTGTACCCACAAAACCTTCTCCAACTTCAGAGTGTAAAAGAGTCTCAAGCCTCCAAGAAGCTATGAGGACATAGAGTTTCTGCATGCTAGTAACACTAAAATCTCTAAAGTTGGAGGTTTTTACAAAAAGAGTTTTGAATTTTTTTTTTTTTTTTTTTTTTTTTTTTTTTTTTTTTAAATAAAAGGTAAAATAAAAGACTAAAAACTCTAAATGCAAATGCACCCCCAAACCTAAATCAAACATTGTCCTCAATGTGTCTACATATAGAAAAAATTTAAACAATCACATACCAAGAGAACTATGCTGATAAGATAAAAAGGGAAGAGATTACCGGGATGTCAAGCAAGAGCAAGGTTGAGCTTCATTCGTCAAGGCTAGAATCCAATATTCTCAACGGAGATCATATCGGATTAGCATAATATATGTGCAAGAAGACTCAACCGAATCAAGAAAAGAAAAATTTAACAAGTCCTACTGGATTATATACAAAAATTCACCATAAACTAACAATCTAAAGAGTTGAGGATCAACCCAATAGAAAATATATACAAACATCAACATGACCTTACACAGATATAACAAGAGAGTGCAAGTAAGACTGCAGATGTGAAGGAGTTTCCCCCAAACCTAAACTTGTGAACGGGTGTGTTTGAAAGCACAAAATCTTGCAATTTTAAAGGTACATCATGCAAAAGGTCTAACTCGAAATGAGTTTTGCTAATTACGAAATGACATACACATTCCAACCGTGGCTCCTTAAGAGTATTATACTTTGATGCAAAATAGTCCAAGAGGACTTGGGAAGCACAAAGCTCTAGGCCTAAGTTAGGCATTTTTTGAAAAAGTTGGTTTTGCAATTTTGTGACAAACTACACCTAGGTTTGGTGGAGGAGTATCAATTTGTGACTCGGGAGAGAGATTAGGTACATCTACGTTATTTTCATGTATCAAATCATTTGCACCGTCACACTCTTTCCTAAGGTCGAGTGGGTAAATCATGGTCATTTTCACGGGGCAATTGCACGGTTCCACATCAACATCACATGCATGAATATCGGAAGAAGCATCATTCATAGGGTTCACGAAGAGACAATTAATGTCTCTCGAACCTAAAGATTCTACTACATTTTCAAAATATACATGCTCTTCATATTCATCATCATCATCATAGCACAAATGCATTTCCTAACATTCATTTCATCTCGAAGTTCCTCCCTTTCCTCATTTAGTGCATCACAGATTTGACTCAATTTGAGTTCTAAGCTCGCAAACCTTTGGTCGATTGACTTTTGATATTGCACAAAGGTTTGCTCAAGGTTTTGACTAAATTCAAGAAGTTCATTATGTTGTTCAATGAAAGGAGAGTTTTCACTAGTGGGTATGCATTCCTCATATGGATATTCATTGTATGGTTGTGCATGAGGTTCACTAGAGAAGGGAAATTCAGACATGTTGCTATATGGATGGTCATGCATTGCATTCATTTCAAGCCTAGCATTTTGCTCCATGAGTGTATCCATTATTGATTGCAAACTAGGAGTTGGGGAGTATAAAATTGTTCATCTCCCCATTGTGGTGAATGATGCATGTGTGCGGGTTGATTATGGTCCCAATAATCACTTCTAGACACTTCATACATTGGATTATCATGGTTTTCCCTAGACCTGTCTAAAAGCATGCAAAATATAACAAGTACTCGCAGGGTGGTCTAAGCCACCACATAAGGTGCAAGCATGCATTTCATAATGATCTAAAAGTGATGACTGGGTATGAGAAATTTGTTCATTTTCAACCCGTGGTGGATGATGTATGTGATCATAATGATTAGGGTATGTGAGGTCAGGGCCTTGAGAGGGCGCATAAAATTCCCTAAAGTCACTATGGTATGTGGGGGGTTCATCTTGTGAAGCGTGCCCGTAAGCACGCTCTCTAAGGGATTTGTTTCCATCCCCAGATGCAGACCAAAATCCTGACATGATTTAGTACTCAAATTGAACTCAAAATTTAGTTTGGTTTATGTGGGCTTTGGTTTATTGGGATTTGGTTTCAATGGGTTCATTTGGTTTTGTTGGGAGCTTTGGTTTATGTGGGAAGCCCAGTAGTTGTGGGAAGTCCAGTCCAAGTGTGTGGACTTAGTTTTGTGCAGACAACCTAGGGGTTTTTGTTAAACAGCCTAGGTTTGTGTAAAGCCTAGTGGACAGTGGGCTCAGCTTAGGCAGAAGCGGCCCAGATGGTCTGGCCCAGAAGTAGAGGTTCTAGCCTAGATGGTCTGGCCCAGAAATGAATTGAGTTGGGCTGAGTTTTGGTGAAAAGCCCGGCCGACGGGGCTTAGTCCTAGCGAGGCTATGGGATCGGCAGTACAGTTTATGTTGAGTTGATCGGCCCGGCGGTTGGGTTAGCCCGTGTGCACGAAGGCTTGGCAGCCCGGGTTGGGTTGAGTTGGGCCCAACGACTTCGGGGGCTGTGTGTACGGCCAGTGCGGCAGATGTGGGCTTAGTCGTGTGCAGCCCGGGTTATGGTTTGGTTTATGTGGGTTGGCAGCCCGATTTGTTGCAGCTGCACGACCCAGGGAGTAGAGGTCGAAGTTTGTGCACCGGCTAGCAGTCTGCTCGGTTCAGGCACAAGATAACCGAGTCTTTGCAACTCGGTTTAGCCTATCTTTGCAGGTGCACAAGTACACGAGGCTAGTCACGGGTTGACAGCCTAGGTTGGCTTGTCTCACAAAGACGAGCACGCACTGATTACACAAATTGGCACATTGGCAATTTACACAAGACACATATCGAGTCACAAAGACAAGAAAACATTCACAGACACGGCCCAGGTTTTTGCAAACTCATTTAAACAATGACGAAGATACAAAGACAAACCTTACAAATGTGCACTACACGGGTTACTAGCTCTCACGAGATATATGCTCGGGTCAACAGGTGAGTTGATGGCAACTCAAGCTCACAGCTGAGGCACCTTTGTAGCTAAGGACAGGCAGCACTCACTATGCACGGAGCACACGGCAGGTGACTCACTAGGATACAAGCATAAATTTCAGGCAATATAATTTCGGTTGACTCGGGGTTACGGCACGGGCCTTGGTTAACCAAGTTGCAAGGACCGTGCAACTAGTTTATCATTCAAATATGAGGCACAAAAGCATTCAGTGCGAAGGGGCCACTCACCTGAATTCGATAAGTTGCGTGGCTGCTCAAGGCATTGCACCTTTTTCTCCCACTCCCCGGGTTTGCTCGGCGACAGGCGACACACGTGGTTCTGCTAGCTCAACAAGGAATTAGACTCTCAAAATTTCACACTCAAGACACAATAATGTGCATTCATTCAATGGCTGCGCACATATGACAAGAGCACACAACGATGCTAACTACGGCTAAATGAGCTAAAGCTACACTAACGGCAATGCGAGATGATTAAGATGAGACGATTATAATGCAACAGATGGCTAAGGTATGCTCAAGATGCAAATGTAGATGCGGATGCACTAAGTTACAGATGCAAAGCTATAAAAAAAATGAAACTAAGTGATACAGCAACAATGTAAAATGAATATGTACAAGGGTGAAAATCAGTAAAGCAAGTACAAAAATCAGCAGGGCACACCCAAGTCCCCGGCAGCGGCGCCAAAAACTTGGTAGGCCCGAGAATGGGGTTATTTTAGCCTACTAATTATACCGCAAGTGCACGGTGTAATGCGGTTTTTGCGGCCACAGGGCAGTGACGGGTCAAACCACGAGAGACTTGTGGTGCCCTTATGTGATCTATGGCTTGCTACTTAACTGAATTCAAGATTGACAATGTGACAGAACAATACAATTGAGTTTGTGTCGAAGCGACTGATGTTTTGTGAGAAAGTGTCTCTAAACTAAGGTAAAGAAATAACTTGAGAGCTACCAGGATGGTGAATCCACCACCTGCACCTATGCTAAGGCATTTCCTAATCAAGTTCTATTCTTGGTTCATTCACAGGGAAGAACACCATGTTAATGTTTTGACTAATCTTATACACTCCCCCCTAGTATGGAGTGTCTTCTTACAGTACACTCCATCACAGGGTCATATACTCAACTAGCTTATCCAATCAAACCATGAAGCTTACAAGAACAATACATGACAAAGAACAATCTCGGATATGAGCTTGGGTTTCAACACACCCTGGAAATTAAAATTAAAACATTGCAAGAAATAAAACACAAATAAACTAAGGTGACAGCTCTGGCTAATCCAGGCGTAGTTTCTACACAATCCCTTCACTGCTATTTATACATCCAAGAAAATCCCAAAATAACCAAACCCTAATTCGATTAAAAATAGAAATTAATTGGAAACTTCTCTCACCCATGTCGCTCCAATCGCTCCTCTTCACAATCGGCTCTGCATCGACTACTCTAGCTTCCCCCTGATTTCTCAATGAAACCCTAACCTATCTCTGTCTAGTTCTCTTTTAGCTTCTAGGAGAGAAGCTACAAAAGGACTACATAGCAATAGGTAGGTGGAGTGTCAGGGGATGATGGATTTGGTGGTGGTATGGGTGAAGAAGGTGGAGGAACGGCTGTGGCAGGAGATGGTCGGGGTGAGGGGTTTTGCGAGAGGTGAGGGCGACGGGTGGAGAGGAGAAAAGAAGAGAAAATGAGTTAGGGTTAGGTTTTAGGAGTTTATATAGGTGTTGTGGTGTTGAGCAGGTACATCGAAGATCGATGGGAACGCTGCACCGAGCGTAGGATCTTGCGGGAGAGATATGAACGGTCGAGGTTGGTAGCCGGTTCTGTTGTGATATGGTGTTGCGCGAGTGCATCAAGAGATGATGTATAGTGAGGGCAGCGACCGTAGGATGTGGATGAGAGAGATCTCAACGGTTTGGAGTGAACGGGCTCGGATCCGGTCGCGGGTTGCTCCAAACTCAAGCCCATGTCTTGTAGATGAGTTGCTACTTGTTGGGTTGCAAGCATTGCTTGTGAGCTTTGGCTTTACGCTCCATAGGTGCTCGACTCCACTTCTTCGCTCTTTTGGCTCCTCAGATTCTCCGAACTTTATTTAGTACCTAAAAATACAAAATTAATTAATACAAATATTTATTCTTGAAAACAAAGAAAACACAGAATCTGGGATAATATCTGACTCTTAAGCACAAAAGATGAGTAAAATGCCAATAAAAAGGTGTATAAATATGCACTATTTGGCACTCATCAATTCCAAACGGAAAAAAGCTCATCTTGCAGTAGCCTGACTATAGTGCAACCTAATTGGCTCAAGGATATACAGGAAAGTTATGAAGGAGATCCTCTAGCTCAAGATTTAATTCATAAAAAATGTTGTCTCAGGATACTTCATAAGAGGATTAAAACCAAGGGATATTAAGGTTCAAGGGAAGGATATATGTTAGTCCGGGTGGAGATTTGAGACAGAAAATTATTACTTCAATTCACTCATATGTGATTGGTGGCCATTCTGGAACACAAGCTAGTTACCAAAAGGATAAACTGTACTTCTTATGGATAGGAATGCACAAACATATTCTACAATATGTGCAAGAATATGATGTGTCCCAACAATACAAAGGATTCACTTCTCTTCCAGCAGGGCTACTACAACCTCTCCCTATACCAAAACAGGCTTTGGAACATATCAGGATGGATTTATAACAGGTCTACCAAAATCTGAAGGTAGAGAGATCAATCTAGTGGTGGTAGATAGATTCTCTAAATACAACCATTTTATGGCCTTGAGTCATCCCTATATATCAGCTTCACTAGCAAAGATATTCTTTGACTTAATTTTTAAATTACATGGACTACCTAAGAGTATTATATCAGACAGAGATAGTGTCTTCATAAGCAACTTCTGGGAAGCTCTTTTTGCAAGGTTAGGTACTTCATTTCATCTAAGCACATCTTATCACCCTCAGACTGATGGTAAAACTAAGAGGGTGAATACTTTTATAAAGGCATACCTTAGATGCATGACCAGCTTCAAACCAAGTAAGTGGGTTTCATGGATGGCTTTAGCAGAGTGGTGGTCAATACTAGCTTCCACACCACCTCAAACTTACTCCTTTTGAAGCACTCTATGGGTATCCACCTCCTCAATTTGGTATTACTTCGGATATCTCGAAGGAATAAGTGCGAGATGTTGATGACTACATTCGGCGGAGACATATGGGACGATTACTCAATGAGGCTCTAGAGTTAGCACAACACAGGATTAAACAATAAGCGGTTAAAAAAAATATCTGAGAGATTATTTGAAGTTGGTGATTGGGTTTATCTGAGGTTGCAACCATACAGACAGACCACTGTACAACTGAGAAGGAATCTTAAATTATCTGCTAAGTTTTTTGGTCCTTATAAAATCAAAAAGAGGATTGGTAAGGTTGCTTACAAGTTGCAGTTACCAGTTGGATTCAATATACAACCAACTTTCCATGTATCTCAACTGAAGCCAAAGATATGAGCTGGATTGTACCTCAAACTGAACTGCCCACTATCACTGAAGAAGGGGAGATGAAAGTTAGACCATTACAGGTGCTGGATACCAGAATGATCAAAAATAACAACCAAAGTTAAGCACAAATTCTTATCCAATGGGAGAGCCTAACAGCTGAAGGATCTACTTGGGAGGACAAAGAGACTATGAGATCACAGTTTACTAAATTAATCCTTGAGGATAAGGATCAGGTGAATGAGAGGGCCGGATTTGTCATGAAAGTGTCATGATATTGCACCTTGTATTGGGCTTAGGCCTTTATTTTGCTGGTATTTTCTGTAAGGGCGGTTTAGGAATAAATGTAAGTTAATTATTTTTGGAATTCTATCCTCGAGTCTTGTAATTTCAGGTGGATGTAGTAATAACTTTCCGATACAGTTATTGCGGATTGCGATATTAAAAACCTAATCATTGTATTCACCTGAGTTCATCAATGAAACCTAAGTTCTATTTTCTTTTCTGTTCTTCAGTTCCTTCTTCCCAATAGTTGTTTCTGAGATGATTTGTAACGTAGATCATTACTCACGGAAAGACTTAAAATAGTATTGGATGCAAAAATAATGTTAAAACCAAGGAAAACATATGGGTAAAAATCTTGACAAAGAAAAAAGATTACAACACGATAAGTGCAGTAAGTGGACCTTTGATGATGGCGCTTTCCCTGATATGTACTTCAGTCAAATCTTGGCTTGCAAATATTTGAGTTGAGACTTTTCAATCTTGATAAACAAATTTCTTGAGTGCTGGAGATGCAATGATTTGGTGAAAAGTCTTCTAGTTGATGTAGTCTTCTTTAGTGTTTCACTAGAGGTATTTTCTTCGAATAATAATGTTTTGAGTCTTAGTGCTTATTTAAACACATTGAGAAATTATGTTATGGATTCCTAACTTCTCAGAGATAATTTGCAGAAGTAGTTGATGAAGTTTCTTCAACAAAGTGTCAAAATACGAATACATTACTATATGTGAATAAAAACCATATTTGTTAACAAAATCTTGTGTGTTGTATGATTTACTTTACTTCCGCATTATATTGTTTATGTTTAATTAAAGTACATACACTTGTACGTTAATCCACTTGGTAGGATTTCATAGTTAGCTCGGCCACGAATGTAGAATATATACCAAGTTACATTTCATTGAAGTAATTCTTTGGCCATTATTGTTTTGGTAGAATTACACAAGGTGTGTCTGTATAGGTTTATAAGAAAAGATTGTAGTGTACTTGGTACCCTCGTTATTTCAATATATTTTGCTCGTTAGGTCTCGCATACATTAAGCAAAAAGTTAAAACAAACTAGCATATATAAACAAAATAATAGATAATACTTTATGTATTCAACAAAGAGGGAGGATCTATGGACACTCTTATATGTACACTATCATTCATGATTTGTGCTATTTTTTCCTCAAAACTCAAACGACAATGAATTTAAATCTAATATTTTGATTGTACGTTCCTTTATAAGACTCTACATTCCTACCAAATATGAGCATGATTAAAGATACCAAACCTCACCATCTACCGATCTTAATTTCAAACGTGAACTTTTAACTGCTAGCTTTCAAAGGGGTAGATGGTAGTGTTATACGTCTCAAATTGCGCTCACTTTTGGTAGAGTGTAGAGTCTAACGTATCATTAAAATATTAGAATTATATTCATTGTTGTTTAAGTTTTGTGGAGAAAATGGAGGAAATCATGTATGATAATGTACATATAAGAGTGTCCACGAATTCTCCACTCAAAAACTTCTAACTGTTTAGATGATTTTCAAACGAGTTATTCACATCTTATTATTAACCAATTACAGTAAAAACTCCATATATTAATAACCTTGGGACTTTACAAAATTATTAATATGTGGAGTTTATTAATATAGGGAGGTATACAAAAAAAAAATGATTTTTTTTTTTGCTAATTCAAAGTGGTTTGATAGTAGTCTCTGAGAGAAATGTCTTGTTTTTAATGGAAAATTGTATATCACATGGCAAAAAGGAGAATCCCCCCCCCCCCTTCGTCATACAACTATTGTGTTCTTACCACGGTATAGCACTTCTAAAATTCAGCCATGTGACACAGGCATCATTAGAAATTTTAAAGGTCATTATCGGCAAGCTTTAGATATCCATCCTTAATGGAATTGTAAATGCAGTTGCTTCATGGTCAATTGATGTGAAGCCACGCACAATTGAAAATTGCTTTAACACTGAAAAATTCGAACCACTGATGTCGATGAATCGTCGGCTGCAAATGAAGTACGTGAGGAAAATCAAAGAATAGTTAAGAAATTGAGTAATCAAATTGAACAGTTGCACTACACTAATCGAATGGATATGGACGTCTTCCTTAATCATCCCAATGATCAACAAGTCGTATATGCTTCAACAGAAGAAGAAGAAATAATCGATGATATTAGACAAGAAGCGGAGGAGATAATCCCGATGATGATAGTACGGGAGATACCAAAAGTTTCATGCCAAGAAGCTTTAAACATGCTTGAAAAGTTGGAAATTTTTTGGCTTCAACAAGATGGTGCACATAGCAACGAGGTCTTACGCATACGCAAATCAAAAGATGCCATAACAATCCAAAAAATTACATCCTTTTCTCAAACAACTATAGATAAATATTTTCCTTCATCTTAAATATTGATGTAACAAGTTATATAATTTTCCTATTATGTTGATTATATTAATATATGGAGGTAAATTCATTAAGGTGGGACTAGAAAAATCTATTAATATTAAAATGTGGAGTTTATTACTATTTGTAACTGGCCCAAGTTAGGACCATGATTTTTTATCAATATATAGAGTTTATTAATATATGGAGTATCAATATATGGAGTTTTTACTGTAGATATAATTTTTAAACGTGACAAGTCTTGTTATAACATGTACAAAACCTTCTTTAGTTAATTAGGATAAGAATATAATATCAATATGGTAAATGTTGTCGAACACTTTTTTTTTTTTTTTGTTATGAACAGTATAAATAATTGATGTAAAGATGTAGAGGTGATTAAATTAACAAATAAGAAAAAGATCTTTGTGATTATAATGAATCAAGATACGATAGAAAAAAATCATAAGTATTGTTTTTATATACATCATATCATATGATTTATGAGACAGACTAAAATGTTAACTTTAAGTGTAGATGTAAAGAAAAAAAATTAAACTAATTAAAAGAAAAGGATTTAGTTCTCACAAAAACAAATAAAAATATCTATTATATTCTAAAAATAATAAAAGAAATAGATAAGTCAATCGTAAGCTTAGTTATTAGAATTACATGTTGATGACGTGTTATGAAATAAAAAAGAGACAAAAGTAGAGAAAAAGAGGAAGAGAGAAATATATTCTTGCGCGTGTAATAATAATTACATAGTTTAAGCCTATATTTATATGGGTAGAAGACTTAATACCCAAGTATATGAAAACCTTACTCTTAGACACAATGGCATCTTAGTCATTAAAATTAAATTTATAACATATTTTTTTATTTAATTTATAATTTTGTAAAAAAAATTCGATTGCTTTGTGTCATATTAGAAAATTTAGACATAAATTATTTTCAAAAATTCATTGACGAGTTTGCTAACAAGAATCTAGGAGACAGAAATTTAAACAACGATGTTAGTGCTTCCGACACAATCACTTTTGAAAGTTCTTTTTATTTATCGGAAGTCGGATGTTTACTAGTTGATAACCTCAATTTTTACGCGGGGATGCAAGTAGATTTATAATTTCTAAAGAGACAAACTATATAATTGATATAAAGTTTTTTTATTTTAGTATTATAAGTTATCAGGAAAACATATAGTTTATCTGTGTATAAAAAATTCTGTCAAAAAGGCGTTCCAGACGTTCTTCACCCAAATGTCAGAGACGACCCTGATAAAAAAATCCTCAAGTTAGCAATATCATAAATTAATACTCATTTTTTTTATTCGTGTACGGTTTAGGGAAATGTAAAGGTTCGGCTTATATGACTTGGAAGGTGGATCTACAATACTACAGCTAGAATAAGATAATAGTTAAGGTGGCTAATTAGATAGTGCCATGGTGGTTTTGTTCCTATTTTTTAGGAGAGGGAAAGAGAGGCGATAAAAAGAACAGAAAAGAGTTTGGTTTGCTTACTCAGACCAACTCAGATCTGGTCCTTCGGGAATGGATTTGAGTTGCTCTTGGTACTGTATTTATTAGGAGCTTCTGTCTTTAGTTTTATTTTGATTTGGGTGGGTGGATTTTCTCCAAAATCAAGTGGTTTTCCATTAAATTGAAAGTAGTGGTGTTGTGCAATTTGGGAATGGTGATTGGGTTTCTTCATCTTTGTTCATGCACTTGTTTACTGTTGTGAGCTCGATTTTTTGGTCTAATCTAGTTGATATTGGTTCTTGCTTATTCCTCTCGTTTTCTTTCAAGTTTATCCTTCATTGTTGCTGTATATGGTACTTCATTGTTGATGTATATGGTATGGGATCCTTGAGTTTAGAGATGGGAGTATGTTTTGATGGTTTTGATGGTGGAGTTTTGTGTGGTTAAAATTTTCTGGTGGTGGTTGCAATCACAGCTGCGGTTTTCTTTGATTTTCATCATCGGCATGTGATGGTGGCGGTGATTAATTTTTCTTGGTGAAGAAAGGTCATGGTTCTTCCTGCTCGTGAAGATCTGCAGCTAGGGTTTTCTGGTTTTGTTGGATCGGATCTTGTCCAACCTGGTTCTCGATCGGGTCGGTCGCGGGGTCGGATATTTCTGCTATCTAGATTGGATTCAGTGGAGCTGTTGCGGGTTGCTTATGTTTGCCTTATGCTGCTATTTCTTGTTGTTGGCGTCTTTGTCTTTGCTTATGTTGGCTTTCTTTGTGTTGGTGTCTTTGACGATTGGACCTAGTTAGTGATACCTTTCGAGACTGGTGTTTAATGTATCGTTCGATCTTTTGTATCGGGTTTCCGTGTGGATTGCAATTGCCCTTATAGGTATGCCCTGGGGATTATCAGTTGTTGTTCGCTAAAGCTTTATCGGTATGTTGGTCATTATTACGGTGTCATTTGTATTGTACGTCTGTTTGAGGTCTGTACTTGCTCTTTAGAGCCTTTATTCAATGAATCCTCACTTTGTTAAAAAAAAAAAAAAATGGTGCCATGGTGGTGGTTTGATGTAATAGTTTCTTAATCCCGGTGTTTGAGCCCAGGTGTCTGTGATTGAATTCCAATGAATCTTTTAACTGTTTAGCTGGTTCGGTGGGCCAATGCATGTGGCATCACTTGATTTCTACTATTTTATGGGCTTTTGATTTTTTTATGAGGTGCTCCTCTAGGATTCTAGTGTCTAAATGTGACTAAGGGGTGTCCTAATATATGGTAAATATTTAAATTGTCCATGAATAATTTATATTATCTTATGTCAAAATGAAAAAGCGATATTATCACTTTCCATAAAATGAGGGAGCATTTTATATTTTTTAATTTTGTTAGTTTATTTTTGTCTATCTATTTTTAACTTTTCAAGTTTGTATTTTTTTTTTTTTTTTTTTTTATAATTGAACTTTTAAGTTGGTCTAAGGCTAGGTCGTTGATTTTATAATCGTAAATATCTCTACAGCTAGAAAATGATGAACTTCTAGCCATAATTTGATCTTTAAAATTTAACTTTCCTCACAAAAACCTATTCGTAGAAGTGTTTACGGTTAGGAATCTGTATCGTTAAACTAGTCGTATGTAACCCCAATTGTAGAAATGCAAAACGCAGGAGAGAAAACTGGAGAAGTTAAGAAAAAGAGAGTGTGTAAGAAGAAGACCGCTAAGATTTAAAGAGAAACTTCAGCCTCTGGTAGACGTATCAATCAGAAGTGGTCGAAGGAAGAAAAATATGTTGTTCTTGAAGGTGTGAAGAAGTGTGATGATGGTAACTGGGAGGGAATCCTGCTTCATTACTCTGATATCTTAAACAAAAGATTAACTGGGGATATCAAGGATAAATACCGAAATTTTACAACGCGAAGAGATCCTGGTGATTCTTAAACCTCTTTTTGCAAAGAGGAAGCGTACTCGATATAGCAGCACTAAGTCTTCTGGAGACAACGGTGAACTCCTCAAATTTGGGTGGTGTAAAACCTCGATCGGTATCATTACCAACTCCTGCAGAGAAGGATCCTCTTGTTACTGCTGTTGGTGCCTCCTTTGCCCGAAAGGGTGAAATGATCCTTGGTATGAATACTCGGTCCAAACCATCTGTGACTTTGAAAATTTCCGAGGCAACCAGTATTGTACAAAGGCCTGCAAAGAAGGATCCTCTTGTTAGTGTTGTTGGTGATGTCAGAAAGGGTAAAACAACTCTGCATACACAAAGGTCTACGGAGAAGGATCCTCTTGCGAATATTGTTCGTCCTCGTTCTCATGCTGTTGTGAATGAGGCCATTGTTGATTCCATAAAGGCCAGTGCTGCTGGTTTTGGAAGCAAGCACGGTGATGTTATCCGAAGTGTAATCAACATATTCGAGGCTCTATAGAAATCGTTTAAGGAGAAGATGGTAGTTGAAGGTCAACAGGCATTGTTTAATGAGAAGATGGTGGTTGAGCTCGACAAGTTACTGAAAAATCAGAGCCAAGACCTCAGGAGGCTTCTCGTAAAAACTCTCTATGTTAAGAGGTCTGTTTAGGTTAGTTGAGTTGTGTATGTCCAAAATAACGTAGAGACAAGATAGTGGATAGTTAGATTGGAGACTTGTTAACATTTTCTTCTATTGAGTTACTGAGACAATGTGTATATCTTACTTTGGTGTCAATAAAGGAAGAAAAGGAACCCTTATATTTTCCATTTTTTCACATTGCTTTGATTTAATGATGGTGACTGTTCTTGTTGGAAAAAAAAGTGTCGTAAGTAACTTTGCAATCTTAGAAAAGTTGCAAATATTTTTACGACCAGGTATTAATATCCAAAACCTAGTCGTAGGGGTGTTATTTGTTAACTTACGACTAGGTTTTTTTGTGATAAAATATTGGATTTTGGAAATCTAGTTATGGTTAGGAGGTCTTCTTTTCCTAGCCACAAAAATCGAAAAACACTAACCTACAGTTATAAATTCGTCATTTTCTATCCGTAGAGGTAGTCACGGCTAGGAAATTAAAACACATCCTAGCCGCATTTAGGTACAAAAAATAAAAATAAAAAACAAAAAAGTTCATATGAGATAATTAAGTTCATTAATACAAATCAATCGAGAGTTATTTAGCCACTATCAAAAATATATAAATAAAAGGTTATTCACTTTACTGCTCAATGATCCTATTTTTTCATCATGTAAAGCCCTTCATAAAAAATCTGAAACCCAAGAAATAGTTTTCTTTTGATATTTCATTGATTTCGGTGGTAAAAAAACCTAATAAAAATTTCACATGAGGTTGGAAAGATTCCATTAAATTTTATTAGATTGTATCCTAGAAAATATTCTATGCTATGTGTAAATGAAATTTTATAACGTCATTCCTGTTTCGTATTTTATCTGTTGAGCACCTTTGTTTAATTACCATCAAAAAATTAGAAGCCGGTGAACGTTCTTATTATCCATTAAACATCCTGAAGCAACACTTTATTTTAACGACTCGAGATCAACTCGTCCACTCGGCAAAGTACTGGATATACATGGGGATGAAAAAGAGATATATTTTATAGGAACCTCTGTCACGGATAAGGGCATTTTTGAAAAAATATTTGAAAAATCCAATGTCTTCGAAAGGTTGTTGTTGCCGTGGGCACATGATCTGCAGATTTCAATGATGAAGTTATACATTTGATGGAAGTCGATGGGGCAAAAGATCACTTGATGGAAGTTAAACAGGGGATGAAGTTTAGAGTAGATGAAATAGATAATAGTATTATCCCTTTGATTTGCGCTAGAGTCTCCCTCCCACTACTCTTGTAATAATATTTTAATGTCATGTTTTAAAAACCTTTAACAGTGTAAATAAAGTTTGTTGTACTCAACCTGTTGATGGGGTTTTGACAATACTTCATTGACAGACGAGTTAGAAATATGTGAGCGTGAAAAAAAAGAAGAAAAAAAATAACGTGATACTTTGGTAGGATTATGTAGATGTTCTAGGTCATAATGAAAACAAAATACCAAAATAACTTTATACATAATAGAGTAAGTTTGGCAGTTTTTTGACCACATACATCAAAGCCAACACAAATCTAGGGTATCTATCTCCATAAAGCTTTTTTTTTGCAAATTATAGGGTATCTCACTTCTGTTTGATTCATTTTTTTTATTATTATTTTTTTTGATAAAATATTAAATTTTGTTTGAATTATTACTTAATCATTTTGTAATGAAAGTAAAAGAAATAATTACAAGAAATTAGCCGAAAGCCTAGCTACAAGCTGAGCACCAACCTTTTTTTTTTTGGTATGGTTGTTTGATTCATTATCGATCAAATAAAATGAAACAAACAAAAGTGGGATACCCTATAATTTGCAGAAAAACGCTTTATATAGATAGATTTCTTAGATTTCTGATGGATTTGATGTATGTGGTTGGAAAATTATCATATTTACAATGTAATGTATGAATAGAGTTATTTGTGGCACCAGGAACCTCTTGAGCATCAAAATGGGGACATTTGGCCACAACCAATGGAGATTGATGGGGTTCCTGATGTGAGTCGAATTGTGAATGTTGGTCCTGCGAAATTTCAAATTGTGTAACTAACACCCACACGCCCTTACGTATCTAGGACTCCGACTAAGGTATGAGGTATCTTCCTTTATCTTTATCTTTTTTTATTTCTCCTTTCTCTGGCAGTCTACACAAATCAGAATAGCTTTGAAACAAGTGTTTTCTTAGACCAAAAAATTAAAGATAGAAGCTAAAACCCCTTAACCCTGACATGATTCCGGGGTTGAAAAACATGTAGCATGAGCTTGAAACATTCTTGAACTTAGCCTAAGAACCTTGATAATTATAAGTTGTGTGAGTTATCATTTTATATATAAGTAATGTGTTTTCAGGTGCATTTGGAGGGCTATTCAGATGCGAGTTACCCGTGGAATCGTTTTGTGATGTTTTATCGTGCACTGCATGATAGAGAAGATGTTGCAGCGAGTTATACTCCACTTCTGACCACCATAGAGCGCAATGGTCTCATGTTTGGGATGTTTCACCAGGGCATGCAAGGGTACTGCCGAATATATGTCTTTCACGATGATCTTGGATGCCTCAGTGATGAAGCGGAGATCTTTTTACGCCCCTAGGCACTTAGTAATTGAGTTTTTGTTAGCTCAACTATGAGCCTAGTTGAAATTTAGAATTTCAGTTTAGTTATACCACAACTACTTATCCTTCTTGTTTAGTTTACGTGGTGGATCTTTTTTCCCTTTAGAAATTTTGTGGAAGCCTAACTATTTGAATAGCTTTCTACTTTATCAACGACGATTTGGTTTTGATGATATATTGTTGGAAGGAATGTTCATGGGATCCAGTTTATAGGGAATGTTCTAATCTAATTATGACCTAGAACACCTACATAATTTTATCAAAGTATCACAGTATTATTTTTTATTTTTTTTATGCTCACATATTTCTAACTCATCTACTGGTGAAGTATTGTCAGAACCCCATCAAGTGGTCAAATAAAGCAAACCTCATTCTTAGGTACATTTTCTCAAGCAATCAAAAGTAGACTCTGAGAGAAAGCACAAAAATTTGAATGTTGAGGTAAAAAAGAGTCATTTACACTATTAAACGTTTTTAAAACATAACATTAAAATTATTACGAGAGCAGTGGGAGGGAGGGTCTAGCTACCGCAAATCAATAATACAAGGGTGCTCAACGGGTAAAATATGAAACAAAAATGATGTTATAGTATAAGAAAAAGAATATTTTTTTGAGATACAACCCAATAAAGTTTAATGGAATCTTTCTTAAACTCGTGTCAATTTTTAATTGCATTTTTTACTAAACTAAATCAATGAATTCTTTTTTATATTTTAACAAAATCATGTAATCACATCTATGGCTAGGAAATGATGAACTTCTATTATAGATAAGTATTTTTCGATCTTTATGGTTAGGAAAAGATAAACTTCTAACCATAATTGGATTTCCAAAATCTAATATTTCGTCACAAAACTCCCGGTCTTAAATGGTTATTCCTAACCGTAAGTTAACAAATAATACATCTACGACTAGGTTTTGAATATTAAAACCTAGCCGTAAAAATATTGCAACTTTTTTAAAATTACGGTTAGGTTGAGGATACAGATTCCTAACGATAAACACTTATACGACTAATAATAACCACCCATGGCTATATGGCTAGGTTCTTAGTGAGGAAAATTAAATTTTGAAAATCGAATTACGGCTAGAAGTTCATCATTTCTTTTTTAACCATATGCAATCATAATGATATAAATAAATATATGACGATGGATGATTACACACCTCGAAGTTAATGACAGATGAACAACTCCATCGGGTTTTTTTAGCTCACGGGAACAGAATCGTGTTACTGCTAAAGTCCCAATGTAAGGACTTTTTATATTTTTTTCATTACCAGGGCATGACTTTTCATTACCAGAGCACTTTACTATCTAAGTTTTGATCTCTACCGTGTAAAATTTCGCATTCACAATCTCTCTGATATTTCATGATTTCTTCTGCTCAATTAGTAGATTTTAGAATCAAACTCTATTACACCTTGAGAGATCCGCGCGATCATTGTATAATTAATTTACAGGCACTCATCAACTGAATGAAATGAAATTTAGTTAACTCTTTGAAGTTAACCTCGCCCGATAAGGCACGGAATAACTTTATTATATTTATATTGCATAAAATCGTCTATATTGTAGGTGATCATTCTTATAATTGATGGGAACACTCATTCAAATTAACTCACTATATGGTTTAAGGGATTATCTTATATTTCATGAACATCCATAAATTTACTCAATGAAAACCAATTTTATCGCCTCAAGGACAAATCTTAGCCGATAATATATGGGATAATCTTATAAATCATGGACAACATTGGTCTCCAAGAGAGTTAAACTTAATTTACCAGAATTATCTAGAAGATTATATATTAAAAACATGAATTTCAATAAATTTGTTTTAATACAAAAAACAAAGTTACCACATGCCTGATGCATACACGTGCACAAATTTAATATATGAAACAACAAGAATAGTTTTCATTCTTTGTCTCTCTCAAAACTGAAAGTCCATTGCTTAAAAGTTTTCTATTATAGATGATAAGAAGTTATTGCTCGCATTCAGGATTAAAATCAAAACTCGTAAAGCAAATAGAGTTACTACATAGTTCATCTAGTTGGTCACTTTAATAATCAAGATAT
The DNA here is from genome assembly GCA_023531295.1 of Papaver armeniacum. Classification (NCBI taxonomy): domain Eukaryota; kingdom Viridiplantae; phylum Streptophyta; class Magnoliopsida; order Ranunculales; family Papaveraceae; genus Papaver; species Papaver armeniacum. Next base: position 23,746 of record JAJJWW010001728.1, on the reverse strand, counting down.
AATAATTCAAATTAAAATTAGTAGTAGATCACATTCTCAATCACGTAGGAGATTAAAAGTAAATACAAATGGGTTAAAATAAATTTGGCTCGGTTATTGAAAAATAATTCAGATTCTAAAGCAACGTCAAAATGAATTTCCATGGTGAAGAACCATTGACTCATTTATTTCTCATATATAATTTTACAAGTCATGTATGAATGCGTATAAACTATGATATAAATTATGTTAATGAAAACTGTATTACTTTCCATGAACGACTAAATGCATGGTTCAGTGAGGACAACAAAGATAAATGTATCTTAGGTTAGGCAATTTTTTTTTTAATACGACACAACTAGGCCCATCCCCCTGAGCATACCTAACAAGATAAACTATCCCCACTGCTAATCCAACCGCCATCCCAACAATAAGAACCAATCTCGGCTCTATCCATAGATGAAATTGCTGAAAATGGGGGATCCAACCTTCCCTAATGGGAATCGATCCCTTTACCTCATGTTTGCATTAAGGTTGGGCAATTGTAATCTAATTACGTGACATATGTAGAAAGCAACATATGAGGCTACTTTCCATTAAAAAAAAAAAAAAAAAAAAAAAAACAATGAAAAAACAACAAGACAAATAGTAAATTTGTCAATAGTTTTATGTATGTCAACAACCCAACATATAATATCATGTAAACACTCTACAAATCATACTCAGAGAACCAGGTAAAGAAATCACTTTCATGAGCTTAGAGTAAATATAACTTTATTAATGCAGAATCCCACGACGACTTCATGTGTTGGACTTACTCCTATTAATTATACACGTATTACAATCCAAACTAGGAGATACTATACAGATTGCAATATTAGACGACAATTAGAGAAAAAATGATCAGAGCTGTCTTCCTGTGGACAACTATAAAATCACATTTCATAACAATTTACCGCCAACTATAAAGCTGTTAGTGTGAAGATATGCTAAAGCAAAATAACACAGATATATGATTAGTAATGACTTTTAAAATCAAACTACTCCCGTTATAAATTTTTAAAGTAAATACTTTTGTATTATTATGTAGATACAATATTTATAAGGCAACGAAAATTTTCATTTTTTGTAACAAAAATGCCATAAAAAACATCTGGAAAGAAGATACCCAACTAGCCACTTTAAACAATCTTTGTATAACAAACGTACACCATTACTTTACCCTAATAGAGTAAAGTAATATCATCAGTTTTATTTAATATTAAATTTTTTGTAAGATCTGGTTAACGTGTAAAAGCGTTAAACTAGGTTTATATGACCGGTTGATTAGTTAGGTGATAGATTTCACTTTTATTATATAGTGCATCATTGTAATCTTAGTCTAGTATTATTTTTCAGTTCCGAGAATGATTTTGTCTCGATATATAAAGTCTAACATTTAAGAATTTTATAAATTTGTTGTTTTCAGAAAGAGTTTTATCTTATTATTGATTATTTTCTCTCTCTTTTTTAGGTGAGATCTTACACCCCATCCTTTATGTTTTTCTTTTCTTTTAACTAATTAAAAAAAACTGTATTAACGATAATGAATTTTTCGACAATCGTTATAATCAATCCATGGTATGAGATTTTCGTTCTTTTTATTTCCTGAACAGGGCTATCACGCATGACCTTGCGGGATGGCTTGCCGCTCAAGCGGCTTCTAAAACATTTATTTGATGGGTCCCACATCTGAAACCCAAATCTAATATTATCCCGCACGACTTTGCGGGATGACTTCCCGAAAGCGGCTTCTTTACTGGTTGGATGATCAAACCAACGGTTAGATTCACATTTAGGAAAGACCCATCACTTTCAGAAAATGACCCACCACTTTCAGGAAATGACCCACCATTTCCCTTAAAGGGTTCAAGGCTGTTAGATCTGGGTTTTAGCATGATCTAATGGTAAAGAAGTCGCTTGAGCGAGATAGCTCCCGCAAGGTCGTGCAGGATAGCACTGCTCAAATCTAAAAGTCTTGAACCTTTTGAGCTCGTGGTGGGATCTACCGTTTTAGACTGAATACCAGTGGGAAAAGATATAGAAAGTCTAATCCAACCATTTATTTTATGATCTAATGTCTTAGAAAACTTTTGACGTCTTTTGTTAACATGTTAAGGTTTACTAAAGAACTGTTTTATTTCATTGGAAACTATGTTTTTTTATCTTATTCTACTAGAAATTGGTTTTTTTTTTTTTGCGTTAAAAATAACAAATCTTGTTCCCAATGCAATGATTCATTCTTTTAAATGTAATATAACAAACACAGTTTGTTTCCAATGCAAAAAATGATTGTTTTATTGAACCTTAACACATATACAAGTACACAAGTTAACAAGACACAAATCACGGGAAGCAATCGCATAAAATCGTGCGGGATAGCATTTTTCTTTTTCTTTTTTCCTTTTTCATGGCTTGATTTTTGAAAAATAATTCAAATTAATTCAAAAGCAAAATAATAACATTCGAGTGGTAAAACTATGTCCAATGTAATAAAGAGGGTGATTAGACACCAATGTAATAAAAACGAGATGATAGAACCAAATCCAGAAATAAAGCTCCTCATCATTTTAACCACTAGCAGTAAACCTCCACGTTTTCTTTAAGAGGCAAAAACAGACAACAAAAGTCAGTGTTTTTCTCTGTAGACCTGAAAGTCTTACTCTTTAGTACCACTAAAAAGAAATTAAAAAAAAAAAAAAAAAGGAACCAACTTCCCCTCTTTTTGTTTTTCTTCTTCTTCCTCTCACTTCCATTATATCTCTGAAAAGGAGAAGACTTTGATAATTGCTCTCCAGTCTCTAATTTGGAGGGGTGTTTTCTCTTTTTTGGGGCACTTTTACTTTTTCTGGTGTCTTGTTTATTAGGAGTGAAAGAGAGGGGGAGAGGATGTTCTCTGGTTTGATTCAACCCCTTGAAGCTGGTTCTGTCATTTCTCATCATCATCAGGAAGAGATCCAAAGTGGGGGGATTTCTTCTAATCACAGTCATCATCATCTTCATCATCGTTTAGACCCTTGTTTGGTTCTCACTTCAGATCCAAAACCTCGTCTCAGATGGACTGCTGACTTGCATGAACGTTTTGTGGATGCTGTCACTCAACTCGGAGGCCCTGATAGTAAGCAATAGTCTCTATTTTGAATTTCAGTAATTGGGTTTACTTTTATTTCGTTGGCATTGGTGTTTGTCCTGTAATTTCGCCCCATTATTTGGTAAAATTGTGTTTTAGAAAGATAGTATTTCTTGTTGGAGATTTGGATTGAGTGTACTACTTTTACATGCATTGTGCTCTGGTGCTCTTGCCTGTGCATTGGGTTTGTATTTGGTGTTGCTTGACTCTACCACTTACCCACGAATAAATTAAGGAATGGGGTAAAATAGATGATAGAAACGAAGAATAAGACTAATTTCTGTGTAGATTGTTTGTACATTACTTTAAAGAGAAACACGAAATGGGAGAAATAGACTATAGAAACGGAGAATAAGAGTAATTTCTGTGTAAATTGTTTGTACATTACTTTAAAGTTTAAAGAGAAGTACTTTGATGGTTTCATTTTGAGGTTAGCAGTGCATGAACATGCAGAATTTTGGTTGTGTTAGTTTGGAAGGTCCTCTTTGCCTGATTTGCTTATTGTGTTTCGGGATTGGTTTTTGCCTTCTGTTTGTAGTATTATTCTTCCTTTGCGAATGAAAGTAACTTCTTTTCCCTTAGTTGTAGGATAACTAATACAACATGGAATGTGTACTAGATTTCCTTGGGATTTTTATCATTTGTTGAATTTCATATTTTGACAGAAACAATTTGTCGTTCTCGGAGTTTTGTCGTTTCTCTCATTAACAGAAATTCATTTCTCTTTAGGCTTAAGTTAATTGAGAATGAGGTTTAATTGAAAAGATTTTGTTTTTGAACTCCTAGACCTAAACTGTTTCCAAGGTTCTGATCCATGGCAGTTTGAGAAGAATTTATCATTTTTTCTTTCGGTCTGTTTTATACATCTTTTACTTGTACTGGACGCTGAAGCGTTACAATCGTTCGGGTTGTGTCCCCGATCCCAGATGTTCTCCCTTTTCCCTCAAAGTTAATCTGAGCCTCCATCTTTGTAGTTCCTTTGTTGTAATACTTTTCGTTTTGTTTCTTCCTCTTCTTTACTCATGCTCTAGTACTTCCACATTTGTCTGGTTATCGTTATGTTTTTGACTTTCATTCCCTTGAACTTTCAAAATAAATAAATCTTGGATATTCGCGTCGCACTAAAATTTCAGTGTACAGTTCTTTTCCTTTTTTGTTCCATCTGGGATACGATTTTCTTTGTAAGAATATTGGTTAAAAATCTCAGAACCCTGAGTGTATAGAACTTAATTGAGCGGGAAAGTTAATAAGTGAACTGCAATCAAAGCCTCTGTCTAGTGCCATCACAGCTAGTAGTGATGTTCATTAGTTTGATTCAGTATTAACTTTAAGTTATCCTTTTGTTGTGCAAAAAAATAAAAAACCCAAAAAACTTAAAGCTGTAACAAATTCTTTATGCCAGTAATCTCAGCATTTTGCATCCTAATTGCAGAAGCTACACCCAAGGCTATTATGCGGACTATGGGCGTAAAAGGACTTACTCTTTTTCACTTAAAGAGCCATCTTCAGGTTTTTCTCATAAGCAAGCTTCTTTCTGTACTGTTTGATAATTTGGACCTCGGAGTAAAGGGAACAGTCCTAGATCTTTCTTCTAACTAGTGATACTTGTTTTTGCATTAAAGAAATACAGGCTAGGTAAGCAATCCGGAAAGGAATTTGTTGATGCACCAAAAGACGGTAGGTGATTGTGGTTCGTTAAACTTATGCATTTCCATGCTCTTCTTTTATTCACTTCCCAAGTTTTTTATGTTGCACTTGAGAGATTGTGAAGTTGTCATCACTGTCAATTAATCCTGAGTCGAACTTCTGTTTCATATTTCCTCTCTGCGGATAGGTAAACCTCCTGTCTAACAATATTTTGCACGTGTCATTATCGGGCAGTGTCAGGAATTCTGACCCAAAAGCAAATGAAAAAGTGGGCATGCTTCTGGATCACAATTTTATAACAAAGTTTAAGATATATGTTACTTTCTGCACGTCCTCGTCTAGTATCTCTGCATATAAATATCTATCTTATTTGTGATCAAAAAGCTTTCATGGGCCAATCATCAAAATGCCTACTAGAAGTATTTGCACTGTTGGACAAAATCTGTAATGAACTACCACCGACTGCAGATTTTGGTTTTGTTCATCCTTTTCTTTGCTCACCTTCGAGCAAAATTCCTCTCACGGGGGCAACAAGTACATAGAAGGTTGTGAAAGCTTGTAATAAGGTTTGTCTGCTTTCGACACGTATCAACAGCGCAAAAGTAAAAATTATGATGCCATGTTATATAAGATTAAAAGCTGCAAGGTGACACATAAACTGGAAATATATTACATAAATGAAATACTACATCTGAACAATTTAATTTCTGATTGTTGTGATTGAACAATGGTTTGACTTGAAAGAGTATTTTTTTTTTTAATAGAATCCATTGTTAAAGTTTAAACTAACTTCATCCGTGATCAAAACGAAGCAACTGCAGCATCATACCTTTTGGGTAGCCCAGTCATGGGTACTTCATCTCCTGGCCTACCAGCTTCCGATATCAATGAGTAAGATAAACAATTGATTTTTTCTTTTCGGGAAGGTTTTATTTAGAATGCTTATTGACTGATGAGCTGAGAGATGCCATATATAGGGGTTATGAAGTCAAGGAGGCACTAAGGGCGCAGATGGAAGTGCAAAGAAAATTACATTTACAAGTTGAAGTATGTCTCTGTGTCCTCTTTAATTGAAATTTTAGTTCTCTGGTTAAATATTCTGAAAGATCTAGAATCCAAATATGCTTTATTATAAATCTATAAAATTTATTTGCAACTTAGTTTTATGGAGCTTGAAAAAATGGAAAAAGAGAAATGAAACAAGACCGCTGTTTTCATTCATATAAGCTTGGATGTAACCTTTTTATTTTCCTAAGAAATATGTAGGTAACATTAATCTGATCCCAATTCTCGTGCCCCTGTATTTGGTGTTTCTATGTCGCTATTGAACACCTTGTATCAGTGTCAGACACTTACCCCCGTTGTCATTGTTACATAGAGTAATACTAGGAAACTTCCTTAATTATTAAAAGATCAACAACCCATGTTTGCTACATTGCTAAATCTGTGGAGTGAGTTCGTCATGTATCCCTTGTTAGGGTTGTTTCTGCTGGAAAAGGAAAACTCTTTTAGTTCCAACGTTTATAGAGGCGACTAATTTGTACTATTGGGTGTACATGTTTATAAATGGGAATCTGACCTGGTAATGTGATGCATACCTTATGTAAAAGAAGTTTTAACATATTTTATTTTCGCCTTTTTTTTTTCTGACAGTAAGTAATTCTAGCTAATTCTGTTTGATTTAAGCGTATTGAGTTCCAATGTTACCCTTCTTTAAGAGAATTTGCAGTTTGGATACTCTTTATGAAGTTTGCTAAACTGAGGAGTAATTTCTGAAGTTTGCTGTGTTTCTTATTTCTGGTTATATGATACAGGTTGAGAAACACATGCAGATTATAAAGACGCAGAACTAAGATATATGACGTCGATGCTCGATAGAGCATGTAAGATGCTTCCTGAATACAGCGTGGATGGTGAGGGGGGAGTACCGGAGCCCAAAGACATTGATGAATCGGCAGCGCCAAATCCTTCCATTCCCAACTCTGATCAAATAAAACTCTACTCTTTTAACCCGACAAAAGCAGTCAACGTTATTGTCCCTGAGAGTGATAGTCCTCATAGTCTTCAAACAATGAGAGCTGATTGTTCTACTGAAAGCTGCCTGACTTCACATGAAAGTCCAGCGAATTTGTCTTTGGAGACTTCCACTGGTGCGGGCGGCGTAAAACGAGTTAGGAATTTGGATTCAGTCTCAAATTCGCTGATTTGGTGTGACACGAGAAGGCTAGCACAGGACAATGATTTGAGTTGCGTCAACCCACAGGAAACCACTGGATATGAAGGATATGAAGAAATATAAGCAGAACATATAACTAAAATCCATCTACATTGACATGTCCTTGATATACTTGTCAGGAGTTCTTTAATATGTTAGGTTTCTGTTTTTACTTACCATCCATCACATTCACTGCTAGTGAATGCCAGATGATCAGGTTGTAGTTCTGTAGGAAAGGGGCAAGAAAGTATTTTGACGTGTTCCAAACTGTAAATGCATAGCTATTAGTAGCTTAAATAACAGATGATCAAGTGTAGTGTGTACAAAATGGCAAGAATAGCATCTAGACATGGTTCCAAGTTTCAATGTTCCACTGTTTCTTCTGAATAGAGTGTTTTCATACTGAGGTTACTCCGTTACTGATTTTCTTTCTGGTATAGAGTTTAGTTGAGTTTTAGTTTATTATGGCCGATTGTTATTGATGTTCATCAAATATGAAGAACATCGCCCGGGATAGGTGGATAGGGTACAAACACATCAAACGATTCTGAGTTGATGTTCTTCATGTTTGATGAACCTATCCATCCATTTTGGGTGATGTTCTTCGTGTTTGATGAACATCACAACAACAATCGGTGTATGTTAATGCATATATCAACAAATGCACGCAAAAAAAAAAGGTCATTCCAATATCGACGAAGAAATTATGAGTAGAACAGTCTAAGAAAATCCTAGATTTACAATCGGTTGATAAAGACATTTATGTAAACCTATTCTAGCAAAAAAAAAAAATTACAAAAATTCTTGAATTTCGGGAACTATATCCACCGATTGTAGACGTCTTTATATGTAAAAAAATTATCATTTTTGAGTTTTTTTTTTTTTTTTGTACAATCGACACTTATGGAAGGTTGTATCAACCGATTATGATCAATCGACCATAAAAACATCAAGAACAATATGTCTTTGTTCTAAGTCTTATATACCGATTCTTGGTGTTCTTCGTGAATGAAGCACATCAACTCAGGTTAACAAGATTAAACGTCAATTAATCACCCAAACTAACAATAATTAATCAGGGATAAATTATCCATTAAGGAAAATAGTTAGATAAGGGGTTTTAGATTTTACTTCATAATAACCCGTTTTTGTCTTCTAGTGGTAGACCTCAAATAATTTCTCTAGGCCCTTAGCTAGCCAGGTTTTAAATCTATTAATCATGGAGTCAAAACACTTCTCTTTGGGTTTACAGTGAAAAGATGAGTGCCTAGAAACTTGTTAGAAATTAAGATCTTCTTAACCTTGAGTAACCCCATGATCATTTTCCCAAAATTATTTTGGTAGACTTGTTAAAAAAAGATTACGGGCTTTTCTGGAATTTGATGATTTGTCCAAATGCAACATTAAAGGTAGTATTAGTTATTAATAACAAGTTCCGAGCATCAAAAAAGATGCCCTTAATGAAGAGAGGGGAAAAGGAGATGGTGCCAAATATACCATCAACTTTTTCGTTCAAACCTACAAGACAAAACCAAATACTATCAACAAATAGATGTTTAGAAAAGATCATTGTATTTGATTGTATATACAGTTTATCTTTCTTACACAATCAGTAATATAGATCAATGATCCGTGTACCGGGTTCCGTACAAGAACTCTTAGACGATCTCAAAATTCAATATCCAAGATCAACCTAATATGTACTCGAAATGTACAAGATCGGAATTCCAACAAGAACAAATCTTATAATCAATATTTCAAGATATGAATTCAACAAGAACAAGTCTTATATGATCTTAACCAATCCGAGCTCGAAAACTATGTAGGTTGATTATTGAATCACTTGCTTTTACTTTAGTCATAGCAATCGCGATTATAATATGGAAGTAAAAAGTAAAGCAAGACACAAAGAGTTTTGTTAATGAGTAAAACTGCAATGTGCACAAAATCCCCGCGACCTAGTCCAGTTTGAACACCACAGTGTATTAAGATGGTACAATCACTAACCTACTATCATATTAAGGACTCGACTAGAGTTGATACCAAATTAATCCTTCAAGCAATTCAGTTGCAGTCGTGCTCATGTACATCTATGAACCCAACGCAGTTCTACGCACTTGATTCCATTAGCTGACGTTCTTTACAACCCTAAGAGTTGCTTCAACCTTAATGAAGACTTTTTTGGTATTTAGCTTTCACAAGACACCTATTTGATTTCCCCTTAAATATGAATCAAGGTTTTGGAAATCTTGTGTTTGTTTTGAACAACTAACAAGTAAAAAGCACATATCAAAACAAATTTGTAGAATAAGGGTTTGTACTCTTCAAAATGTATGAAGATACCTAATTTATTGTACAACAAAAACAACTAGAATAAATCTAGAGATATCTGGTAAAACTTCATAAGGAATTTATAAGACACCTTATACAATTTTTTTTTTCTAATCTAGATTTTGACCAACTAGTGTTGGTATACGATCTTGGATTGAAATCAATCAAATCTAGGGTTTATGATCATCAATCCTTGAATAACCTTATATCATAAGAGAATGACCTTAGCGTAAACAAGGATTATTGAAATAACCTAGGTACAAGTTGCGTAACTATCTAAAAAGATTATTACCAACTTGTGCTTTATGATCCCTAAGTAAAGTCGTTCCGTAAAATTCTGAAATATTAAATTTGATCGGTTATTCTTGATATTAGTTAGTAGAAGTATTTTCACACTCCTCGTGGGAACGATTTGTACTTGCCATTGTCTACTAGTTAGACGATGTGCACTTGCGATTTTATTGTAGGTTTCCCAACCTATCAATTTTTTGGAGCCCTTGTCGGGGAGTGGTTGCATAATACTCTCTGATTGATATCATTTCTTGTACATAGTTTTTTGTTTTTTTTCTATACATAATTTATTTTTAGATTTATATTTCTTTTAGTTCTTTTTACGCATTTTATTTGATTTTTTTAGGTACCTTAGCCTGAAGTGTTGTGGGCGAAAAGAAAGTATGCACTCGCAAGGCTTTTGCAAGAGCCACTCGGAAGATCCATTAGAGGTTTGCTTAGCTCATTTTGGGTATTTTTGATGATGATAGTGTTATTTGTGAAGTCAATGCCTTGTTAGACTCCACACCTCTGCTAGACACTAATAAATGGAAGCCCAAACTAGAACCTCTAGTTCTGCCAGAGTCTCGACTAGTTCCATCAGTCGAGAAAGATCCGACTTTGACACTTAAGCCATTGTCTCACATATCAAACTCTATTTTTTTCATCTTGATGATACTAATACTAATAATGAAACCTTTGTAGATGATAGTGGGTTTATGAGTCGTCATATTATTGCTCCATTGAGTCCTTGTTCTAACGAGTGAATTTGAACCAATATCTGTAGCGCAAGTTATTTCCTCGGATTTAGAACCAAATTTATGGAGTACAACAATTGTTCAATTCTTTAAAAAATCTTTACTAATTATCTACAAACCTAATTTACTTCATATTTAAGGTTTGAATTATGTTTTGAATAAGATTGAATCCAGTTTTAGCTCTTTGGGTACTAATCATTCTTGCTGTAGGATCATCTTTTCAACTGGCTGGATTAGTTGGGTTGATCCCCAGCTTTTCAGACTATATATATATGATTGGCAACTTACTTTGGTGTATCAGCACCTTGTTTGAGATCCTTTACTGGCAAGCAGGGAAACAAATACCTTTCGCTTCGTGGGAGTCAACCCATCAGATTTGTTCCATTTTCTTTATCCTTTATTTTTATTTGTTTGCTTGTGAATTTCCCATCTTAATTTCTATGTTGGATGACTCAATTACATTGAGGACAATGTAATGTTTAAGTGTGGGGGAGAGTGGTTTTCACTTCAGATTTTTATAGGTTTTCACTTTTGTTAGAAAAAAAAATGCATGATATGACCAGCTGTTTAGCGGGTCTTTGAAAAAAATTGTATGATATGAGAGTGGTTTTCACTTCAGATTTTTATAGGTTTTCACTTTTGTTAGAAAAAAAAAAATTGCATAAAAAAAAAAATGCATGATATGACCAGCTGTTTAGCGGGTCTTTGAAAAAAATTATATGATATGATCAGCTGTTTAGCGGGTCTTTCTGTCTAGCTGTTTAGCAGACATCTCTATCCATTGTTTAGTGGATCCGTATAGCTGTTTAACAGACATATTTATACCACAGTTTAGTGGTTTCATCTAGTTGTTTAACAGACATCTCTATACCATTGTTTAGTGGTTTCGTCTTGCTGTTTAGCGGATCCGTCTCGCTGTTTAGCAGACAACACTCTTCATATCCAGCTGTATAGCGGATATATTGTTCGATTTGCTCGAGGACTAGCAAAATATAAGTGTGTGGGTGTTGATAAGCACGTAAGTGCTACATTTTATACCCATATTTATATTAGCTAGGACTCGATATCTTGGTTAATGACATTATTTTAATGCTTTTCTAGAAAGTACAAGTGAAATGGATCATCCGTGGAATATATGGCTAAATGGGAACTAAAATGACGTTTGCGCCAACAGTTACCAATATCACTCACAACATTCAAAGGAGACGACTTAATTAGTGAGATTGTGGCTGCCAAAACTGACTACTCAAGTTAGTGGCACCGTATAACAAGCGTGCGGTCAGAAAACTGAAGGAAACAAGGGGATGGCCTTTGTTAACACACTCAAGCAACTCAAATCCACTAAGAGCTACGAGATAGTATTTTTATTCTCGATGATGTGGCAACTCCCCACATTTCTATATGAATATAAATGAGGGATCTCTCTGCTCTTCTTTTCTTATTAAGTTGGTAATGTTCTTATCGCCAGGAAGAACGTGCAGCTGGGACTCGGTTAAAAGTGGTGTTGTTTCGGGACTTTGAAAGAGTTCGGATCGAGAAGATGGAGTTACTAATGGAAATGGGTTTTGTTGCTGTGAGAGAGATGTAAATGGACAGAGGTGATGAAGTTCAGTTGGTGGACCGAGTAATTGTTGCGCAAGATGGTGGGACGTGGCTTACTCCACTGCCACATGTTTGGCATTTATTTATGGGGTACTTATTGTTGAGAGAACTTGAATCAGCTGCTGGCAGTGGTAGTTAAATTGGTGAGAGGAATACAAAGCCGAGATGCAGAAAGAAGACATTTTTATCTACAAAGTGTTGCTTGCCGTCATCGTTTCTCTCCACATATGGAGTTCAAGATCTTCCCAAATTCAACCAGCCATTTCTGGAGGTGCTGTGCTGTAGTCGAGAACTAGAAGAAGTTGGCAGCGAGACAATGAGATGGAACTGATGCAATTGGTTTGAAGTTGTTGATGATGACGTATTCGCAAAGGATCGAGTCTCAACATCTGGTTGATGGTGTCTTCATTGAACGGAAGGTACATTGGCAAGATTCAGTTGGGTTTACTTAGGTCTCGCTAGTGTTTACATTATCATACTTCAGAGAAAGGGAATCGGTGCAGTGGCCTGAGCTTGAGAACAAGAAGATGCCGAGAGATAGACGGACAGAGAACAAGGAGATAATTGTTGTTGACTTGTTGGGTCCCGTATCGGATTTCTCATCGAGAAGAATGATTAGCAGCAGCGTGGATCGAACTGGTATTGTAAGTACACTTATTTATCTCCATTGCCACGTGCACTACCAGGGTCCACGTGGATGACGTGCTCAAAGGATGACACATAGGGGCATCCAAAGGCACTCAGACAACGTCCGTCTATCAAGACCAACGGTCGAAATAAAGGGGGCACCCGAGATAGATAGGACCGTGTAGCACCGAGAGGATGGCCTTGACCCATCACGAGGCGGGACATGATCAACGATCGGAAGCGATCCAACCGACAGAGACATGAAAAGAGGACCGACACCACTCGCTTCATGGACCGGACCGCTCCAACCACCCGCATTTAATGTAGCTCGGAGAACACGTGTCGAACGACCAACGATTGAAACAAGGGTTGAACGGCGGGATGAGTCGGGATATAGTCGAAGCGCGGGGTGACATGGAGGTCGCGGATCATGCCCGCGGGGTAATATCCAAGTCGCGTGCGTCTGCACGAATACAAGAAGATAAGATCTCGACAGCTCATTGTCAGTAGGACCCACCAAATTTAGCTATAAATATGTATCCCCCTCCACTGAAGGGAGGGGACGAAAAAAGGAGAGGAAGGAGAGAGAATAGGGAGAAGTAAGTGAGAGTTTAGATCTAGTGATCGATGATCACCAGATTTGGTGATCATCTCTGTAACTGTTTATCTTATAGTAAATCACCTCAGATCCGTGGATGTAGGCCTTAGTGCTGAACCACGTAAACCTTTATCTCTTTTATCTTTTGTACTGATAGTTCACATATATACTCGTATCTCAGATCTATTGCCTTGGGGAATGATGACGAGATCATGACAAACCATAGGGGTTTGGAATCTATGAGTTATCATCCACCTAGGGATATTATACACTTCACACACCTCAGTGCACGTATTCAGTTCGTATTAGATTGTTTGTGATCACGTGGAACCGACGCCCGATTTGCGTGCTCACAATTTGGCGCTAGAAACAGGGACCCTTGTCCCGGTAAAAAGATTTATCTTTTCCCGTGATTTCTGACCTCAACCTCAAAAAATTTATTTAAAAAAAAAAAACGCAAAATGGATCTGTTTTGGATTCGTTTTCGCACACATTTATGTCTACCGTGTTTTCTACCAACGGATCGAGCATTATATGACTTTTAAACAAACGAGATGCGGGTTTTAGCAAACAAATCTGTTCTTAGACTCGTTTCTCATTTTTTAGCCAACGGACTGTTCTTAGACTACTACGTTTCTACCAATACATCTAGGTTTTAACGGAATTTCAAACAAAGTTTCCACCAAAGATTTGGGCCTTTTCGCAAATAACGACCCATGGATTTTATCTCGGTCAAATCCGCATCCATCTATGTCTTTCGTGCTAGTCACCAAACTAACCCGAATATACTCATTACCGCTAGAAATCTAGTTTATGAAGTCAAACTAACGGCTAACCGCGGACTTTTGGGTCTCGGATTACCTCCCATGTCCTTTGTGCGGATTATTGCAATGGAAAGTAACAAAGATACCGGAAAGACAAAGATAACTCCAAGAGATACTCCAAGAACAACACCAAAGAATAACAAGGAGCGGAGACAAAAGGGCGAAGGCGCTTACAGGCCGCGGACAACATGCAAGCCTGAGCGGAAAGCACGTGGCCCTCGGATGCGGGAAACATCGCAATGGAGGCAAAGAAGGCCGCGACCGCGAGAGCCGCCGCACCGAGCAAGGGGGTTTCTCAAGTGATCGCTTCCAAGTAACAACCGCAACCCCGAGGAGCCAGTAGGAGCCTCGGGAGGCTATAGCCGAATCGGTGATCGGAGAACCATCCCTACGGAATGCCGCCGACAATGAACGAGATGAACAACTACCGGCAAGATCCAACGAAATAATCGAGCCGGCATGCCGTTGATGGAAGAAATCAATACCACGATCCCCGAGGGACAAGCTCAACTACGGGAAGGAATCCCCAATCAAGCATCAAACCAAACGGGCGCAAATATTGGCACAACTGGAGGAGCTACGAGGAATCAACTAACGTACGCGGATGCGAGTTCACTGTTAGCTCAAGAAAACCAAACTTCAAGAGAGAAGATCCTCCTCAAGCTCCGAAATAGCAAATCGACACGACGAAGCTAACTCGTTACGGAACCGGGATCGAGGGACGATCTTGGAAAACATCCCAAGAAATGTACTTAGAAGAAGGATACCCCAAAGAGAGGCGCGGAACAGTAGAAGGTCTGACCCAGACTACCAACCAGATATCCAGGACTACTACGACACGGAGGAGGCCACAACATCACAACCCACAAGAAAGACACGGTCTCCCATTCAAGAAGAGCACTGTTTGGCAATGGAAAACCTCCGCGCGGAAATGCTAGCGAGAGATCAATCAACTCAAGACCAGGCAAGGAGGTGGAAGACTAGGAATGCATTATGAAGGAAGCCAATACTACTCCCCTTGCACGACAGTTGGCTACGGCTACCATTCCGCAAAAATGTCCCATCCCGACCTTTGAATGTTACGACGGATCCGCCGACCCTCGGCTCATCTCGCGATATTATAACGGGGGTAATGGCCAGATGGGACTACGACGAGCTATACTTTGCGATATTTCCCTTCAAGCTTTGAAAGGATCCGCGTTATCTTGGTTTGATAACCTCAAGCCGGGGTGCATTGATTCATATGATCGGCTCACCGAAAATTCACGGCCACCTACATGTACAACAAAGTTGTGAACACGAGGATGGACAAACTCTTCTCGCTTGCAATTAAGTACGGGGAGTCCGTTTCGAGAGTACACGGATAGATGGCACAAAGTATGTCGGGCCATCGGACATGTGGATCCGTGGTGAGTATTAAGCCTACAAATGGGGGCTTGATAGGATGAGCCCGTTGTTTGTTGAGATCCACGGTACCTCCCCAACCACTGAGGGAGATTTAAGGATAATCATTGAAAAACATGCGAGGCTGGAAGAAATCCAAAAGATAACCCTAGAGCGCAGGCACAACGAACCCCACGGACAAATTCCGCAGAACTAGTAGACAGGCCCAGCCCACACCACAAGGATCGAAAAGACGATCACAAAAGGAGTGGCAGAAAATTCGAAGATCGAGTCTACACGAAACTCAACACCAGTTATCCGCGCATACTAAAGGAGATCAAGGGTCGCGAAGACTTAGACTGGCCCTGGTCTAAGGGAAACAACCACCAGCCTCGGCAGAATCTAAAGAGTATTGCGACTTCCACTGCTTCTACGGACACACGACAGAAAAATGCAAAAACCTCAAGATAGCGGACAAAAGGCGATAGATGCGGGGGATCTCAAGAAATATGTGGAAAAGGTGGAATGGAAGATAGAGCCAAACGCAAAGAAATGTGTCCAATTACTCCTGAGGGCAATAGCACATTAAACTCTATATCCCGGCCGTAAAGCAAAGAGCCAACCCTAACGGCACAAATAGGAAAACGACCGAGAAAGCAATTTGAAGATTACGTGAGCTTTACGGTATGAATGGGAAGGAAGTAGAAGAGCATGAGGAATGGATGAACGCACCTCTGATCTTTGAAGCCGATGATATTGAAGACGACATGGAAGATCACAATGACCCATTAATCCTCACATTGCCGATCGCAGGATGCAACATAAGGAAAATCCTCATCGATGGAGGAAGCTCCGTAAATGTCTTGTTTTACGATACATTCAAACGCATGGAGCTTAACGATGAGCAACTCCTGACTTCACACTACACCATCTACGGGTTCAATGGCACGGCTACGAAGCCCCTGGGGGATATTGTCCTACAAGTGGATGCAGGCCCCATGAAAGTCGACACTCGCTTTAGCGTGGTGAACACGCCTTCGCCCTACAATGCCATTATTGGACGAAGATGGGTCCACAAGCTCAAGGGAGTCGAGCTACCTACCATCAATACCTTAGATTTCCCACTCCCCTAGGAATAATGGAGATAAAGGGTGATCAAGCTTCTGTAAAAGAGTGCCACGCGATGCAAATACAACTCAACAACGAAGAAGATGAGAAAAGGAAAACCCGCAAGGCTCGGAGCAAGGCGATATCCAAAGATAAAGCCATCGACGAATATCTGGAGGAAATCTCGGGGAAAAAGCTTGTCTAAAGAGAACTCGTAGGAAACACGGAGGCCTCAACATCAAAGGTTAATCAACGCGAAGAATCTGAGGCCACCAAATAGCAATTAAAGAAAGTTCCCCACCTGGGGGAACCAAAGCCCACTTTCACATCCTTGGAGGCAGTGAAAGAGATCAACATAGGGACGGAGCAGAATCCAAAAAAGATCAAAATAGGAACTCTAATGGACGGAGAACGCGTAGCTTCGCTAACATCGCTAAAGGAATACGCGGACATCTTCGCATGGAAACTATCCGATATGCCTAGAATAGACCCAAAGACAAGATCTGACATGAGTTGCGCATTAAACCCGGCACACCCCCGATGCGACAAAAGATACGAAAGGTGGCCACGAAAGCATCACAAAGCAGTGGAAACGGAGCTACGAAAGCTATTAGAAGCCGGTTTTATAAAAGAAGTCAAATACCCCACTTGGATCTCCAACATGGTAATAGTACCAAAGAAAAATGGAGGGGTCAGAATCTGCATCGACTTCACCAACCTGAACAAAGCATGCCCCAAGGATAGTTATCCATTACCCAGCATTGACCAACTAGTCGACGCAGTTGAAGGATACGAAGAGTTGTCATTCATGGACGGATATTCCGGATACAACCAACTATTTTTAGCAGAAGAGGACCAGCAACACACTGCATTTTACACACCCCATGGTCTTTATAGTTACGTAAGAATGCCCTTCGGGCTCCGGAACGCAGAGCAACGTACCAAAGGATGGTCGATGCTATTTTCAAGCCATGGATCGGCAGGACTTTAGAGGTTTACGTCGACGATATGCTCGTAAAAGCGGTAAGAAAGAACCACCACCAGGACTCGAAGGACATCTTCGGAGCTATGAGAGAGCACAACATGAAGGTAAACCCTGAAAAATGCACTTTCGGGGTGACCTCGGAAAATTCCTTGGATACCTGGTGACAAAAAGGGGGATTGAGGTAGATCCCGCAAAATCCGAGCCATAACAAACATGCCCTCTCCGAAGAACTTGAAAGAGGTACAAAAGCTCAATGGATCCCTAGCAAACTGGGAAGATTCATATCAAGATCCTCGGATAGGTGCAAACTCTTCTTCAACATACCGAAAAAGGCACTAAATTTGAATGGACGACGGAATGCGAAGAAGCTTTTTTGGGCATTAAGCAATACCTAGCAGAAATCCCCATCCTTCGAAAACCGGACCGAGGAAGCTTTGGCGCTCTACATTGCAAAGAACAGACGACGCGCAAGCGCGGTGCTCGTCGAACCCGTCGAAGGAGGAACAACCAATCTACTACGTCGGAAGACCCCGAATTCCGACAGAACGAAACTACACGAGAATCGAACGGCTAATCCTAGCCGTCGTATGGTCTACCTGTAAAAGCGAGAACGTACTTCTTAACACATGACATACGGATCCTGTCGGCACCCTTAGAGACCATCCTCAAAGGGGCAGGAAAGGTAGGACGAATAGCAAAATGGAGCATCGTACCTCGACCCAGTTCAACATCCACTATGAGCTCCAACACTCCCACAAATCGCAGGTATTGGCAGACTTTCTAGCAGACACTGCCTTTGGACGATGAAGAAGAAGTACGCATACAAGGATGGAAGGCTATGAGCGCCCCTTAAATACAAAAACCGAACCAAATAATATTTTTGAGCTGAAACCCACGGCGGTTGAAAGTCTTTGTTGATGGCTCCAAAAATAGAGAGGGCGCGGGATAGGCATCGTCATCACCACACCCACCGGGGACGGTTGTGCACGCATTCGATTGGAATTCGAAGGCCATACCAATAACATTGTCGAATATGAAGGGGTGATCCATGCTCTCCGCTTGATAATTGAATTAGGGATACAAGAAGTGCGGGTGACAAGCGACTCACAACTGATCATACGGCAAATAGGCTACGAATACAATGTGTACGACGAAACACTAATGGCATACATGGCTCTCGTGCAAACATTAGCCTCCCAAATACCAAAAATCAGTTTCCGACATCCGCGCGAAAAGGAACTTAGACATGCGGATGCTCTGCATATATATCGTCCATGCTTAAAAACGAGGATGTCAAAACAATCAAGGTAACAAGAGTGTACGAACCATCCATCAAACTCCCAGAAACATGCACGGCTAACCAACGCAAACCCGAGGAGAAAGATATCTCTGGCGACGAGGATGTCTGAGAATACATATTCGATGATTTCCGGCGAGGACATTACACGACAAGCGGAGGAAGACGACGATTATAGTCGGAGGCAGATTGGAGATCGAAATCCACTCTTTCCTCAAAGAAGGAAACTCCCCAGGGACACCAAACAGGCTAGGGAAGGTGCAATCAAGAGCAGGGGGATGTACGAGCTAAGAGACCAAGCCTTATACCGAAAATCATTCCTCGGACCACTTGTCGTCGCCTATCCCGATCGTAGGGACATGTCGTTTTAAAAGATATACACAAGAGGAGACGCGGGGAATCACAAATGGAATGAGATCCCTAGCGTATAAGGCAAAGACGCAGGGCTATTGCGCCAACCATGATCCGAGATGCAGCGAATGGCGAAAAGGTGCGAAGAATGTCAAAGGTTTGGTAAAACGAATCCACGCCTGACCCACAAAGTTGAATTCGGTTGATAGTCGTGGCCCTTCGGAAAGTGGGGTATTGACATAGTAGGCCCACTCATATCGTGGACGGGGAAAAGAAGATTCCTAATAGTAGCAACTGGATTATTTCAAAGAAATGGGTAGAAGCAAAGGCACCGGCAAGAATTCGGGATTCGGACGTATTCACTTTTATTTTTCAAAATATCATCTCGCAGGGTTTGGCATCCTCAGAGATAGTCTCCGACAACGATAAACAGACTACAAGGAAAGAATATTGACTTCCGTTCGACACCTTCAAGATTCGAAAAACAAATCCACCCCCATATACCCACAAAGCAAACGGACAAGAAGCCACAAACAAAACTTTGGCACTCATTCTTAAAAACAACTAGATGAATACAAAGGACGATGGTGTTAACAACAGCATAACGTTCTATGGGCATATCGGACGACTCGAAGATCAGCTCACGGAGAATCCCCATTTCTACTCACCTACGGAGCGTACGATCCCTGTGGAAATTCTACTTCCAACTACAAAAACAAGCTGGGAAAAGAATCTCACCACGGACATGATGTTGGAAAGGCTCGACGACCTCGAAGAAAGAAGAGAAGCGACATTGCAAAGAATGGAAAACTACCAACGCGAGCCAGAGAATATAACAAGAAAGTGAAATTTAGGAATTTTGTAGAAGGGCAGTATGTGTTGAGGACCATTCCCCAATACCAAAGCGAGAAAAAAAAATGGGGAAAATTAGCACCAACTTGGGGAGGACCCTACGTAATACATGACATCGCAGAAATGGCTCTTACTATCTCGCGTAATATGAAAGGGGAAATCCTCATGCATCCGTGGAACGCCAAATACCTCAAGCCATACTACCCATGACCAATCACTGCGTGCGCATTTCGGAAGAAGAAAATGGACACCTTTAATCCACATGTTTCTATCTCGACAAAGGAGTAACGCACCTTAGCTTTTCAATCAATCCAAGTTTTCATTTCAAATATCATATCCCGTTCATTACCCGCACATTTCAATTTATTCAAAACCCACAACCTATGAACCACATGTATATACTACGTGCACAATGTACATTGAAAACCATGTCACATCTTAATGAAATATCGACGCAATTGTTACCACTCATGGACGTAGGCCTTAAGGCCGAACCACGTAAATCGTATACAATTACTATTATTAGGAATGGACATTATACTTAGTAAGAGGGATATCTGCACAAAGCATGGATCATACCCACTACAATATACCGGCAATATCCCGTGCAAAACACACACATACAATATATCGGAGCATACATATGCAATCTCTCGAACTCCTCCGTAAAGTGTCTATAAGTGTACGACCGGGAGGCGACTTCCTACGTAATGAGATATCCGTGCAATATTACAAACCGCGAACTTAATGGAATGCATCCATAAACGTCGGTCAACCCCCACCGTCCGGTGATCCTCCTCAAGGAGTTAGCCGGACGGGGTGCAAGGTCACAAGACGATTCCGGGACACCAACCCACGGAGTTACACGAACAATACACTTTATCAAACTCAAAATTCAAACTCTACGGAATTTTCCGGTTACAAACACTACGGAATTTTCCATTATATCTAAAGATGGTAGACATAAATTCAACAAAATTCAAAGTCGATTTAGACACCAAAGTTTGATCTAATACATACAATTGATTACAAGCCCAACGAATAAGATAACAAAAACGCCAAAAAAGGATAAGCAACCGAGATCAATCCTAGCATACTAACTACTTTTGTCTACTGAGTAGGAGTGTTATCCGCAGGTTTATCCTTCAGCGACGAAGGAACACTACCACCCGAGGAGGGCCCGGAAGAACTTGATGGGAGTGCGGGTACGGGACGCCGAGTATAATTCTTGGTTAACCCATGGTTTTTCTTAAGATCCAGCTCAATCTCACCAAGAATCTTATTAATCTCTTCGGCCCGATTGTTTTGCGGGCCATAAGACCTATGGCTACGCTCCTCATCTCAGCCGATTTAAGGAAGCACAAAGCTGGTCTATCCTTTGATTAGCTTGCTTCAACGTTTCATCCCGAGACGAGGCCGACCAGCGATGGTAGCTAACTTGACCCTCCGTTGAACTACCTTAGCCCGAGCTTCTAAAACTTTTCATCTGCAGCTTTAAGTCATGCTTGAGCTCTACGAACAATAAAAGAAGACAATAAGTTATGACATATACAATACAAAGCACACTCGATGACGAAGACGAATACCTTCACAATGATCAACCGCTGGAATCCCTCGCTTCGCGGCATAGTCATATTCATTTGATAACTTATCATAATCTACCCAAAGAGATTATGAGCATACGACTTGCGCTGGGTCATTTCGAAACATCGAGCTCCGAATGACGATGTCGATTAACCTCATCATTCTTCAATTCCAACCCCTTGTTGAGACGATACATAGTCACCTCTAAGTCTCTCTCACGTTCAACCCGACGAGCCACATCGGCCGAGACGCTGACAGAGCACCCACTGAGAGCACTACATTCTCGCTTCTAGCATCGTCTCTCTCCTTGGCCAAACGCGCATATAGGTCCGCACATCCGAGGGATGAGAAGACCGCGCTTGCCGCAGCCGCGCCTTCCGGAACATTAAGTTTAATTTCCAAGGAGGAAATCGCGCCCGCGGAGCTTGCGCAAGATTATCCCGCGTCCATAAAAGAGCCCGTTGAACAAATGGCGGTCATGGTTATTTCGATTTTGCAAATCTACCAAGCAATACTTTTCTTACGCCATTCTTCGACCATCACGTTATGAACATCCGCGCGGCATTCCATTTAACCGACTCACTCTAAGTTTTTCAACTAACTCAAAGAATGTGACCCTTTGACGAGTCCTCTCACTCCGAAGCCACAACAATTGAGATTCCACCCAGCGAAGATAGTACGGCGGGAGGAGGGAAGAAAGACAAAACTTCGGGAATAAATAAGGAGCAGAAACTACCAAAAAGAGGGAGCGCAGACCAAATGGATGAGGAATTTTTCTCGACAATGACTAACTTGGCCTTAACTGAGCCAACTCGGAACGTAGCTAGAGCCTCTTCCGTGCCCTGTTGCTCCTTACGCTTGAGCAAACCCTTTAGCTCGGTTATTTCTTCATCCTTAGCGGAGACAAGCCTCGACACTTGAAAGCGTCTCTTCACAATGTCGAAGCTTCCTCCAAATTGAGAGATTTAGCCTTGAAGAGCCGGTAAAGTTGGTGATTACAATACTCACTTCTCATCATCTATCAGCAAAATGAGGGAAGTTAGCTCACATTATATTCGAACGAAATCAGGGATCAAAAGAATAGACAAACCTCCAATAACCGTTCTTTGGGGGTAACTCGTATCGATACCCATCAAAGAATAGCCATCATATCAGCAACGGTAGGGGGAGGATCCACCACAAGATCAAGCCCGCTAGTTACGAGATTTTTACCCCATCCTCGATCTACCGCTTCCTCAGGGGTTAACTCCATGTACCTACGAGTAAAAGCATCCGAACTTTTTTTCCCTTCAATCACCGGGGGGCGGGATGAGGAACAACCAAGAAAGTTTTTCTTTGCATTAACATGCCAAAACAGCATCATCGCCATCCGCAGCTAAGGATCGCGAGAAATCATCTAATGGAGAGTCCGAGGTATTCCCACCATGAGCAACACCAACATTACCTTGCACCAAGGCACCACCAACAATGGAGGAGGTACCAAAGAAAATCCTCGGAGGGCACTACCAAAACCCCAAAGATCGACCTGCGGGATGGGCCACCAACACAAATGCTATCCTCGAGAACACTCCAATCATCACCAGCGGGAAGCAGAGCGAAGTCCGAAACAAGCCCCATAACCGTGGACATGTCAAATGACTTTCCCGGATAAAACCTTACCAAAGGAGAACTCATAACAAGCACCCCCATCCTTGTCACCACTACTAAGAACAAGTCCCTTACCTTTATCTATCACATTCACGCCGGACTTAGTAACCCCCCCGGCATGATTTCCACCATCACCAATACCACCAGCATCCGAATCACCAATACCACCAGCATCCGAATCACCAATACCACCAGCATTCGAATCACCTACACCACCACCAAAGGATGATGGGCCGGGTCACCACCACCACCCGGTGGCGAATCACCTTGACCACCACCAATGGCCGGGTCATCTTGACTACCACCACCGGAGGCCAGAATCACCTAGACCACCACCGGTGGGCTGGATCACCCCGACCACCACTAACAGTCGGATCACCTCGACCACCACCGGTGGCCGGATCATCACCTCCACCGTCAACCGCTCGATCACCATCACCTTCTTGAACAAAGTGAGAAGTCTCAATCCGCTCTTCCTATCGGAAGAGTCCTCATCGCCACACACGGGACTATTTACATC